>VZRV01007776.1:1328864-1509040 GCA_013398115.1 Falcunculus frontatus | reverse complement strand
TTTTTTTTTTTTTAACCCAGTCCTTCTATTATAGTTTTTATAAAGCACAGAATACTGATAGTGGATGCTCCTCCAATATATGCAAATATGTTTTATGTTTTAGAATAACCTCCTTTTTTAAAAAAGCAAATAAACTGTGAGTAGCACTCATGGAGTGCAGCAAAATTTTTTAAAACTCTCCGTGGCGTACACAAAGAAGAATTCTGATCCAGTTTATGAAAAACAAAATCAAAACAAAATAACTACAACCCAGACTTGCCTATTGTCCTCAGGAAAAGGTGACCCACTATATCCTGAAAAGTGTGCTTTAATTTTTTTTTCATTTCTTTTTTTTCTTTTTTTAAATCAGTGAACTGTGTGTGCACTGTGTTGTGTGTCAATTTCCAGACTTTGAAGACAAATCATTACCACATTATACCATTGTGCAAACAGTGTTCAAGTTGGGGTCAAATCGTACTGCTTTCCCTTCTACTGACTTTGCATTTGTGTCATACATGGGGTTTTCAAAAGCAGCTTGTCCATTATTATTTTCATGTACAGAGCATCCTGTGTACTGTGTTTTAGGTGCAGTCCTGTAGGAGAAAGACAATATATTTGTAACTGCAGTTTTTCTCACTGACTTAATGTGATTTAAGAATCAGAACAGAATTTAGCTCCCAGTTCCAGTTATAGGAGCTAAATATGACATCTTGATTTTTTAAAAAATATTTAAGCTAAGAATTAGTACTCTCTTTATTGAAATTTCAGGGCTTTATGATTCCTTGAAAACGGTGTTCACTTAGAAACTTAGTTAACAACCTTTGAAGAGGCTATCCATTGTTATTGTATCAGTTAGCCAAGTTGTTACCCATTCCACTTGGATGATCAGATTATAAAGAGTACAAAAAAATGTTGTAAAGACACAATAACTCCCCAGTCAAATGACTGAGGTTTTCTTTTTCCCTTTGGAGACTCAGCCATTTTACCAAGAATGACTTTATAGCTGAAATGCACCCTTTTTTACTAAATAACTCAAAATATCAGAGTTCAAACCCTTACAAGTTTTTGATCTATAGTGCTATACAAAATGCATACTATACTGTAAACCATCAATATAAAATGCCAAGACAAGTGCTTACAGCATGCAGGTAATAGCAAATACATAAAAAATTACATGGGCAATTTTTCATATGCTGAAGCAGTTGAAAACAAGTAGTACTAATTAAAAATGATGGTACATGTTTTAAACTAATGTTATCCTGTAACGTATATTACTAGTATTATTGTCAGACTATCAGATGTAAATCACCATTTTGGCAGTTAGTATGCAATGAATTGTCTTGGCATTAAAGTGATTAAGCTTTCTTTAGTCATCAAATGCTTTAAAGCTACAGGAGAAGCTTACTGCATCCAAAGAATTAATACTGGTCTTGGCAACATGAACAAAACTGTTGAACTTAGACTAATGAAACTGAAAAGACTGGTGGTATTTAACATAATTGCATATGAACTAATAATTTCAGATGCAGAAACAGTTCCACAATGAAACCTCTTGATGACATAATGCTTGCATAGACATGTATGCAAATAAACTGGTCAGGCATTAAGATAAATTACTCAGGATGTGACTCCATTCTGTCACATGAAGAAAGAATAAAGGCAATTTATTGTAAATACACACAAAGTCTACCAATTATATTATTCAGCATACGCCAATAATTTATAGCATCTCTTTTATAATAAAGAGAGACATTTATAAAATTTTAAATAGGTAGGAATGAAAGTACAGCACTGTATAATGAACTCGTCTCTTAGTTATTATACCAGCTCTTAATAGATGTAGGAAGAACTGTCTGCATGTATATTTTGCAGTCTTTTTTGTTTTACAGAAAACTTTATTTACACTAGCAAAAACTGAAGACAAAAAAATCACCAACACATGGAGGAATAGAGGAATTCTGTATTTATAATTTGTACTTACCTTTGTTTATAAAGATAAAAGCCAAAACCAGCAAATATAAGGGCAAAGAAAGGCACAAGGATAGCAATGGCCACTGAACTACTATTTGTACCATGTGGTTGATTAGAAGAATTTGAACCCTCAGACATGTTAAGACCTAAAAAAAAGAAAAAACAGTAATATCTTTTACATCAGACTACTGATACTACTCCATAATCTTCATCATTCAATAACACCTTGTTACTGGGTTATCATAATGTGTTCTGCTGCATACCTACACCTGTATGCTGAGAACACCTGGAAGTCAAACATATACCATATTCTGATTTCTCTGTGGATGCCACATGTTGGCAGAACAGTACACATACTCTGGTACAGTAAATACCTTACAGCATAATTCCGCATGGGATTCAACTTTTTTACGTAATGAAAACACATTACTGTACTGTGATACAAAAAGTTAAATTTTTAATAATGCGTATGTTAGAATAATTATATTACTGGTTATGTTTATATATTTCAGTAACTAATAAATACTGCGCATATAAAACCCAAACATACTATCAAGAAAAGGCCAGTCACCTGAAGAGGCAAATTGAAAACTCATTACTTCCTTAGGTGCTGCTATGGATACACAGAGTGAAAGAGATAGGGACAATTTCGAATAGCTAAAGCCAGATATTGATGAAAAAATAGAAATATGACTCCCTGCATGGCTGAAGAAGAGATTATCTACATTTTCTATACAGACAAGTTATGCACCTTTTAAATGTGAAGAAAGGTTATAACAATGACCTAGACATTAGAAAAAACATTCTTTGCAGAAAGAGTGGTTGGGCATTGGAATGGGCTGCCGAGGGAAGTGATGGAGTCACGGTCCCTGGAAGTGTTTAAAGAAAGACAGGATGTAGCACGCAGTGCCATGGTTTAGTTGATAAGGTGATTTTAGGTCATAGCTTGGAATTTATGATCTTCAAGGTCTTTTCCAACCTAGATGATTCTGTAATTCTGTAGTGTGTCTTCAAAGTTAATTTTCAAGATTTTAACTGGACCTTTTAAGAATTGCTTAGGTCATAATATTTTCTTTCTTGATCATATAAGACAATACATAGAAATTAAAAAAAAAAAAGACCCCAAACAACCATCCAGGCTGTGAGGAAAATTGTGTGGGAACAACAATCAAAGCACTTTCTGAGAAGCTAATTTTGTGTTTGTGTGCATGAAATAATGAAATGGTAAGCATGGTAAACAAAATCTGTTCAAAGATTGTGAATCTCTTTATAGAGATATAATTGACTATATTAGCTACAATTAAACATTGCATAGAATTTTACTCGGAGTGAATAATTTTTTTCCTTGAAGTTATACACCAAAAAAAAGTATCTTCAATATATTACAGAAAAGAATCTCAAAAATATCCTCCAAAAATCAAATGAAGAAATATAATTTTCATAATAATCTATCAAAACAATTTGCCAAGGAAATCTTGCATTTTAATTTTTCTTAGATGACTTTCAAATATTTCTAAGTTAAAGAAGTTATAAGAAAATAAGTTCTTATATTCATTTAAAGAAAACATTTATTGATAAAGATATTTCTAAAAATTCTTGTAAAGTAAATTTCATATGAAAATACAGTGAAAAGCAAGATCCCAATGAGTACATTTTACTGTGATTGAGGACTGTGAAAAGAGAAAAAAACGACTTTACATTCCTTCCTTCCAGCACATTCAAGAATTAAAGAATTTCCTGATTTTACTGAAAAAAAAGAGAAAAGAATGGACAATATTTTGTGGCTGAAAGAATATAACTTTCCATCCACATATAGGAATTTTACCTGAAGGTAAGCACTCTATCTAAACAGTCATTATATTAGTGAAAAAGTGCTCTTCTAAGGCATTCCCAACAGCATTTTATCATTTAAAATTCAGCATTAACTAAATTCAAATTTGCATGGAAGGAGAAATATCACAGTTCTTAAGACAACATTAGAAAAGAAAATGAAATTCTTTTCTTAAATAGCACAACAGAATGTTGTCACCAGAGCTCTGTTACCAAAGCCCTCTTCGTATAGAAACAGAAGTTAATTTTTAGGAAATAAACACTTATCAACTAAGTAAGACTTTTTTCTTCTTAGAAGAAATATAAGTATTTACTTGCAAATATTTAGTAGTTTTCCTCTTCTAACAAATGTTTAGGTGAAATATTGTTTCAGCACCATAAGCAAGAAATCAGTTTATCAGAGCATTCTACAACATGGATTTTCTAGATAGCTATTAAGATATGAAACTAATAGCATTTTATACATATTTGGATGAAAACATTGCTCAGAATATTACAAATTAATATATATACTAAGCAGTGCATTGCAAGTCATCTATAGCTCCTTACAACTTATTTTTAAGTACCACTTAAATGACATTTTAAAGATATTAATATCTCAATATTCTATAAAATGTCATTTCTGTTAACATCCTGCAGATACCCTCATACAACTGGATATAATAAAACAGAACATGGAACAATGAAATAGCAAAGAATTAGAATTTGCTTAATACCTATTCTTTGAAGCCCAAATTGTCCATAATCTTTTCCCTGGATGAATCCTTGAAAAACATATGTTGCTCCATCAGGTTCAGCAGAAACCTGTAAACAAAAAGTACTTTGGATTAAATGGGGAAAGGTTTGTTGCAAGTTACATGTACCTATTTGAAAGGGAGCTATTCTATCCTATATCCTAATATACTTGACTGGTAGCTTTTACTCCCCATTATAAACACTCCCTTTTTCTACAAAATTTATATAAAAAGTTCAAAAGAAAAGACAGGACTGTTACAGACACAACTTAGACATGGTGGTTTACAGTCACATATGATACCTTATACTACCTTTAACTGTATTTTTTTAAAACAGTAAGACCTTAAACTTCTAGTAGTTCAAATGTCAGTATTTCTAAGCTCTTATATACTTCATAATTTTCTGTTTTGTTTAGGAAGTAGATTGAAAAAGTTATATTGCATATAATTCTAAGGATGCAAGTACTGATGTTTTAATAGCTAGTTTTAAACTAAATAAAAAAGACCTCACATTAATTGACAGTTCTTTTGGTTTTTCTCAGTGCTCATCCCAATAAGTACTTAATTATATAGCCATGGATCAGAAGAACATCAATATGGCTTTAGTACAAGGGTAAAATATGCTAGTATAAGCTAAAAGGCTCGTGGAAGGGAGGGCATGGTTGTGGTACTGCGATTACCTCTCTTATTACAGTGAGCATAGTCTAAAGTAGTGCACTGTACACAACTTGACAGATACTTGTTTCTAAGAATAGTTATTAGGTTTAAATTCAGTGTTTTCTAGGTAGTTTCCTTCAAGCTTTTCCCTTAAGCTTCCCTTTCTCAGGGCACAGTATGTCTTCAGCAGCGATCTGAAGCTATGTTTTCACTGCAAACAGGGCATCTTTCTTAGCTGAATTTTTTACTTTGGGCTAAAGCAGCCTCTTTGTACTATTCAAAGGAAAAAAGGTCAAGTAGGAACAGTATGTAAATTGTACATGGAATGTAGGGAGTATACTGTCTACTTTTGTATATTTAGAAGTCTGAAAGTAAATTCCTTGCTCTTGCTACCTCAGGAGCATGTTCATGAAGCCTGCAGTTTGTACAAGCCAAGAGAGCTAAGCCTTTTTACTAGAACATTTATTGTTTAATGAGTTGAGTTTAAGGTTTTCATTCTGCACCTTTTAAAAAAATTATTGTTCAGCCAGTGCTGCTTGTTATAAAAATATAAATTTGTGTGTACAATTCAGTGTACATTTCTTCTTTTCTTTTGGCATATGCACACATAGTGGTGCCCCTGTAGTGCTTAACCATTAGGTGAAATATAAGAAAACATATTCCTTGAAAAATTAGATGGTATAGTAAGGATGTATGAGTGTTTATCATCATCCAAATAATTTTAGGCTCTTTATTTTCTAAAAAATCTACTTTTTTCTCTATCTATTCTTGGAAGGCATTTCCTTTTCATGGTTTAATCACATCCCAGAAACCTGGGCTATTTAACCCTCTTCTTTACTCTCCTTCTCTCAGTTATGGTCTCTCTTCCTCTCTGTTTTAAAGAATAAACTCTGACCCAGAATCCCAAGGGGCCGAATGCTAAATTAGAGTAAACTATTTTGTTTTCCACATACATGTGGCAGTTCATCTTTTTCAAGGTATTTCTAAAAATATCACCAAAAAGTAAAACATGTATGCTAATATAATGATAAAAATTGTTATTGTATTAATAAAATATAATATTAAAAATGTATTTTATGTTTAATTATGATAAAATTGCTAAACATATTGGAATAAAGAGACCTATGAGAAAGGCTTCTGTACTAACACGCATCATAATTTTGCCTACACTCTATGACTGTTCCCGTATTTTCCCTCGGACTGGTGTCCTGCATTTTACAAGAAAATTTTCATTTAATTTAATGAATCAGCCTTGCTAACAATATTCCATTTGGTATGTCTCAGGATTTTTTGGGTGTAAAAACCAGCATGATTTCAATCAAACAAAAAAAAATTCCCTCTCTTTTGCAGCAGAAATATACTCACAAAACCGTCCATAGCCCATTTTTCCTCTTTCAACTTGCTTGCAGATGTATGGGAGGGTGCTTTAACGAGATATATGTGGAGCATTAGCCGAGCTTCCTGGCTTTTATACACTCCTGTAGAATATAGTTTTAAAATTTCACATTTGTGTTGACTAGAAAAATAATGTCATCTTTGAGAATAAACAAATCATCTCTTGTCTTAAAAAGGAAAAGCAGGAAGAATAGGTACCAATTGTCAACATTGCTGTTTAGAAAAATGCACTCTATTTTAATTTATTTCAGTAATCATAAAATTTCAATAGAAACCATTTTTAGCTTAGCCTGTAGAGAGGAGAGAAGGAAAACCCCATACACACAGCTGTTAGTTCAAGCCTTAGGCAGAACAAACATTGACAGCAATCTGATTTGAAATGGAAAATATTGTTCTGAATTAGGAAGTGTGTATGTAAACCTCACATCCCTACTTTCAACATATATAATTTAATCATTACATAGAAAATGTGATAATAGGAAGATCCACACACAAATTCTATTCCAAAAGCTGCTGCTAAATTAAAAAATTAAATTTGAAAATATTTATTAAAATTGGATTGTTCTTCACCAGTTAGTATGGTCAGTTACAACACAGTTTCTTCCATATGATAGATGGAAGGAAAGGAAGATGCAACCTTATTTACTTTGTAGACATAATTGACTCATTCTTGTTCCTGCAGAATAATTATTTAGAACCCAAATATCGTTATTTGTTGATTTGGAAACGAAAATAAAATACCACAATATATTTAGTGATTTCATCTTCTGTGGGCAATGATAACTAACTCATGTTTCTTGTGTACATGCCTAAACTGAAAAAACAAAAGCCTTCTCCACATTAAGGATCAATGACTGCCCTATAGGAGGTATCATTAGATATAAATCATCTCTGAGCTAATGAGAAGACTTATTTTCATGTTAAAACTACCCTGAGCTCAAATGAATGTGCTTTGGCAAGATGGGTTTATTCTATGTATAATTACAGCAAGCACAGGTGTCAAAACAAAAAGTACAAAAAGATGCATCAAATGATGGAATGCTAAACAGTAAATGATGCAGCAGGAAGGACCTACGTTTCATTTGAGAAAACTACAAATTGAGCATAGGTAAATTCAACTTCCTGGCATGTAAATGTATTTTTTGATGCATCCCTACTTCCCTGGCCGTAAGATACCCTTTCAGTATACAGGATCTCAGTGTTCTATCTGTAGAACAGGGAAATAAAAAATAATTACCTGATGACAAATGTAGTGCCTGTATGTAGAGTGGAAAAGGGCATTTGGAATCACATTTGTGTCTAGTTAAATGAACCTTTTATTTGGAGGAGGAGGGTGTTGAGTGAGAAAACACAGTGGTTTACTTTTCTAATTCTAAAAATACAAAATACTACATCTGCTGTACCTAATATCTTCAAGGAAATTACATTGATTAAATTAATACAATAGAAAAAATTCACACACAGCCAAGACAAACAGTTATTCAGTCCAGACTCTCAGGCATGATTCTTCAAAGGACATCTACAAAATAGCTTTAACAGACGAATCTAATGATAAAAATTCACCACTCTACTCAATACTGGGAAATAAAACCTTAGCAGAAACACAGATTCTTTGGCTCATTACATCCTTCCTGTAGACCACCCCTCTCAACAACCACGAGATCAGGCCCCGACAAATAGGCTTATTAAAGGCAGATCTTGCTTGACTACTCTGATGTCCTATGATAAGGCGACTCAGTGAATGGAAGAAAGGCTGTGGATGTTGTCTCACTGAACTTTATAAAGCCTTTGACACCATTTCCAACAGCATCCTCCTGGAGAAACTGACTGTTCATAGGTTGGACTGAGTAAAAAGTTGACAGGTTGGGTGAGCTCAGAGATTTGTGTTGATTAGAGTTACATCCAGCAGGTGGCCAGTCACAACTGGTGTTCCCCAGGGCTCAATACTGGGGCTGTTTAATGTCTTTATCAACAATCTGGACAAGGGCATTGAGTGCACCCTCAGTCAGTTTGCAGACGACACCAAGTCGGGCAGGAGTGTTGATCTGCTGGAGAGTAGGAAGGCTCTGCAGAGGGATCTGGACCGGCTGGATCAATGGACCTGCACTTGGGTCACAACAACCCCCAGCAACTCTACAGTCTTGGGAGGCTCTCGGGGTGCTGTTCATGACTAAACATGATCCTTCAGTGTGCTCAGGTGGCCAAGAAGGCCAATGGCAACCTGGCTTGTATAATAAATAGGATGGTCAGCTGTACTAGGACAGTGATCATCCCCTCTTAGTCTACACTAGTGAGGCCACACCTCACATCCTGCATTCAGTTTTGGGTCCCTCACTAAAAGAGAGACATGGAAATGCTGCAGCATGTCCAGAGAAGGGCAAGGGAGCTGGAGAAGGGTCTGGAGCACCACTCTTATGAGAAGAGTCTGAGGAAACTTGGGTCGTTTAGTCTGGAAAAAAAGGAGACTGAAGGGAGACTACATCCTCTCTTCAGCTGCTTGAAAAGAAGCTGAAATGAGATGAGGTTTGGTGCTTTGCTCAAGCAGAAAGTGGTAGGATGAAAGTAAATGGCTTCAAGTAGTGCCAGAAGAGATTTAGATTGGATCTTAGGAAAAAAATCTTCACTAAAAGGGTTGCCTGGCATTGGAAGAGGCTGTCCAGGGAAGTGGTGGAGTCACCATCCCTGGAGGTATTTAAAAGATGTGTAGATGTGGCACTTCCAGAGACATGTTTAGTGGTGGATTTGGCAGTATTAGGTTAAGTTGGTTATGTTAGAAGTCTTTTTAGATCTAAACAATTCTATGATTCTACCTCTTTTTTGTTTTTTACTTAGAAAATCTAACAAGTGTCAGCTCTACTTTCTTTCCATGTTCATTAGGTATCCCTGACTTTCTAGGTCAACATATATCAATCTCATCATATTTATTATTAGTCATTAGGCTACTGTGGAGAAATTTTATAATTAAAAATTAATAAAATCTCAGGAACAGTACTTGAAGTTTATTCAAAATGTTTAAAAGAGAAGCATGAGAATTAATATGATTCTTTCACTCCTTATTGACTACAAACTCCAAATATAGTAAAAACCTTGAACATTAAAAAAAAAACCAAAAAAACAAGGGGAGTGAAAGAAGTGGAAAAATCCCTACCTTTGAAAAGAAACTGAAATGCAATGAAAATATCTTTGATAAAATAATAGAGTTTAAGTTATGCAATAAGTTACAGGGAACCAATGTATGTAAGACAGAAAAAGGAAAGAAAGGAAATTCATTTTCCTTAGCCCATACCTGACAGCAGTAATTCCATATTGCTGTTTGTAAGGGTTGCATTTACTCTTCCTGAAGTTGCATTGAAACTGGTGACTGTCAAAGTCATGGGTTGCTTCTTGCTTTTGTAATTGTAAGATCCTTTCCATATATAATTTTGGGCAAATACGTCATCAGGAACTGTACAGACAAAAACATGTTTCAATACATATTGCAATATTTAGTACTTACAAAGTCAAATATCCAACAAAATGTATGATGAATATCAGCATTTTCTTTCCGTTACTCTTAATAAATCTACTAGGCATAATTTTCAGATATAAAACATACAAATCTGGCATGAACTTTTATGACAGAAATGTATTTGCACTGAAGATCATAACCCCAACTACATCTTCATTTGCTTTTTTCCTAAAATATGGACCTGTCCCAGTTACATCAGTTCCATAAATTCTAAAATTTTTGACCAGAAGATCATATTCCACCCACTGTAGAATCTTTTCTGTGCCAGCACAGACAGCTAGGGACATATAGCTAGCATTAAATTTTGCAGAAATTAATATCAATTTAGATATAAAAATTTTCATAAGCATTTTCTTTAAATGACATGAAATATAAGCATTTTCTTTATTAACTAGTCAATTTTTTAAATGAAAAAATTATATAAGGAGTTTTGTCTTGTCTTCAAATGTTTAAAAACATCATGAGCTTCACCAGGAGAAAAAATTAATTCTCTAATTTAAAATGTAAAACAGATCATACATACTCTGCTGGGGAATAGAAATGCTAGATTTAAACCCTTACATTTTATATTTATCATTAGCAAACTGTAAAATGATTCATGTAAGTAATGCTATTCCAGCAACAAAAAAAACCCCACCAAAACAACAAAAATCTACCTATGAAGTAAAAAATGATACATGCAAATCTTTAAAACCTTAACGTGAAATATCTTCTAAAGAATTAAATTAAACCTGATTTAGGATGGGCTTACTACACTTTCCAAAGTAATGTGTCAGATCTAGCTCTACAAGAATCACTATTTCAAATCAGCACTTTCACATTGTTTGAAGTAATTCACACCCAACTTAAAGCTCCGTGTTCATGTGTGCATTGGCATCTCATGTCAGATAAGCAGAGAAGAATATTTGCCCTTTTCTCTCTCAGGATACCCCTAAATCCAAGACTGGGGCCCACTGGAATATCCACAGTTTTCCTTCATCATTTATTTTATGCAACACAAAGGCAGGTTGTGTTCTCCATGAAGGGTAAAGGAGCTTTCCTAGTTTTTCTGTCTCTGTACATATATGCATATATGTACATGTTTCTTGAAGAAACAGGTACTGGACCTGCAAGCAAGGAAATTGCATGGTGCAAATGCTGTGATGCTGTTGATTTGTAATCTGCCTGAAATACATTTCCCTACTTTTAGGAAAACTAATCTTTATGGGCTACACTGGCAGTTAATTGGAATTGCACAAAATGAATGAAAATTTTCTGAATTAAGAACTTGATGTGTACCATTCAGCAGCACATTGCTGAGAAACATGGTTTTGAACTAGTGCACAAAATGTTAAGAAAAAAAAGCCCCCAAATCCCCATATGCTAAAGTACTATTTTTAAATCTTATTCATTATCAGTAAAAATTCAGTAGGTTTATTATAGTCAAAGGTTAATTTTAGTTACAGAGACTGCTCTTTTCAAAAAATATCTTCAGTGGACAGAGAGTTTCTCTTGTCAGACCATCCAAATATGGTCTTCAGCAAATCTGTTAGAACTGGAGACTTTAGCCAGAATTGGCGAGATTGCCTTGCCTAGCTAAAATTAGCTTTTTTGGAGGCTAAGTTGAAGTCTAATACTAAGTATTTAGGTAAAGCAATTTAAATTAGCAGTATGTAAAAAAGTGCAGGACTGAAGAAAACTGTGAAGCATCTTTAAATTATTTCAAGGTGAGCAGTACAGTTTCTAAATAGGTAAATTGCACAGAATCCTACACAGAACACAGTGATTTCAGTGAAACCAATAAAACTCTCATTTCATAACAGAAATTGTATACAGATATAAATTATACCATATGGTAGGTGGACTTCAAAATTGGGGAATAATTTAATTATTTTCCCCCCTTGTTAATCTAATGCCTAATCTAATATCATTTACACATTCTAAACCACTCAGTGCAATCTCATTAAACTGATCCTCCTTGTCTTTTCTACAGAAATGGTTTATAACTATATAAACCTTGGAGTACTTACCACTTAGTTTGGGACTCGGTGTTCCCAATGCTGGTCTGGGATCCTTCACTAATATTTTAGAACCAGCTGTTAGAAAGAATAAATTATATAAAGACAAATCAGTGGCAAAATGTCAGAAACAAAAAAAATAATTTCCATCATGGAATTTATTTGTTAAAAAGCATATAAGATGATGTTTCAAACTCAAATATGAATGAGATTTCAGTTGGTATCAAACCTTAGCATCACAGGAGCACTTGCACACAAATTTCTGCTTTTCCCCCATATCCTCCTAAATCAGGCACCTGGATGCTATCAAGTCATTTTCAGTAGTCAGTGCAGAGTTTCACTTCAGAATCCACGTTTCAAAATTTACAGTCCTGGACCATGTGCCTAATATGTGAGATGCCTTCTAATATATAATCTAATCCTGGCTGTGTCGCTTGGATTAGGAACAGAGAATAGTGCATTGACTGAAATGTAAGACCAAACAGCGAAGACACACACAACAAAGGCAGCTTGAAATCATTTCTCTCCAGGAATTAATTATCTTCAAAAGTACTGAGAGAAACATCCTGTGTTCAAAACTGAAAACCCATACATGCTGGCTTAATCTCTTAATACTGAAGGAGAAGGTCCCTGATTCTTTAAAGAATAACAACGGAAAGAAAGAAACAAAAGAAGCTGTCCACAGTATCTCCAACTGCTCAGGTGATATGAGAATTGGAAGTTGGAGAATACAATTTCTTCTCTGCTTAGAGCAGGAACTCTCCCACCACTGAAGATGATGAACAAAATGCACTAGGACATTATAATTTCCTGGAGGTGAAGCTATTTTATTTTGAAGAAACTAATTTGGATTCACTGGAACATAAGACAAATAATTCTGTCTCCTAATATAAGATACTCCATGTAACACTAGACTCAATTACTTACTCCAATTGTGATTTCAATATTTTGTATTTTGGGTCTTGGCCTTGAACCCAGGCCTTTTCTCTCCGATCCATGTTCTAAAAAAATACACAAGAAAAGAAACTACTTTCCCCCTGAGTTGAGTATTTTTCTGCATAAAAAGGAAACTTTTGAAAGGACTGAGAATATTTTTATTGAGAATAAATTTTAGCTTTTTCGAAAGGTCTTTTCTTGTCATGTATGTTAAAACTGTAAAGAAGCAAGGGCAGTGGTTGAAATGCAACCTAAGGTTCTCATGGACTGTTATTACTGATTGATTAATCTCTAATTCCTCTCTGTTTCGAAAGAAACATACTGAACTTCACTGTACATTGTTGACCTGGAGAGCATGGTTCAACAGCATATGCTTTCTGACTACGTTAAATTCCGGTTAGAAATATCAGGATCATACTTTCCAGTTGGGCTTTAGTGTAACAAAATGATGAGTCAATTAGCCTCGTCAAGTTGAATAAATTTCTAGCCAAGTGCAGAACTGAAATCGGAAACACAAAATAAAACTTAAATACAAATGTTAGATACAAATCCAAAACTAAAACTAGTTAACTATGAAGTTTAAGTTTCTAGGTCCAGATATTTGAGTAGGACTTTCAAGATTTCAATTTTGTATTTAAAGTATCAAATTCTAGTTTAATTCCCCTATACATCCCTTTAGAGCTCTCAGCTCCAAACATTTTATTCCTTTTCATCCATTTCCAAGTTATTTTTTTGAAGTTCACAATAAAAGGTGAACAACCTGATATAGTGTTCTTCTCTGCTCCATCAGAGAGCTATTTCATCTCGCCAAAACTGAAATTATCTAGGAGATATTTTACTTTATGTAATTAGAGTTAACACTTTGCAATACATATTTCTCATTATTAGCTTCCTTCACTGCTAAAAAGGAAGAAGAAAAGTTTGATTCTAAATTTTTTAAAATTTCTCCAACATGTTTTTCAGGACATTGGGAAATTAAACTATATGACAATGTATATACACTCATAGCTACTATTTAATATTTATAAAAAAAAACAACAAAAAGCATCCTTACTATCAGGTAATACAACTAATGCTACTTCTTTCAACAGCAGCAGCAGCAAATTCTTGAATCAAAATAGAACCTATGAATCACATTTTGCCTGCCATAATACTTTCCAAGTACTGAACAAGTCATAAGCTTCCTGGCTGCTAGCTTTCTAGCACTTTCTCAAAGCTCTGCTTTATTTTTCTCCAGCACTTGCCTGGCATGAAATGCCAGGACACCTGTTTTTTAGTAATACAAACTATTCATTTCCTATTTCCCTTCCAAGTAGCAGTGTTTGGCTACAGAGCCGTCGAATGCCTCTGTAAGAGCCCTGGGGATAACCACATCTGAAACATTAGGTAACAGTAATCTGAAAAGGCCTTTAATTATTCAGGAAATAAAATTCCAAACAGTTCCTAACACTTGAGTATATTCCTTATGTCACATGAAAACCACCTTTCTCACCATGACTTGGCTATGGTGTTTTTCATGTCCTACTGCGACAAAGTGGGTAGTAAAAATTAGAAACAAAATTAAAGGTCGGAACAGCAAGGACAAAGTAAATAAATTTTGTTTTCTAGTAGTATACAGTTCCTTACATAAAAATATAAAATAATACTATCTCCTATGGATTAATTTCACACAGTGATTCAGACACCTTCTTGGACTTCAGGCATCTTTCTCAAATATTACTACAGAATCATTCAATCATTTAGGGTGGAAAACACCTCTAAGATCTTAGAGGCCAATAGCTAACCTACTACTACCATGTCCTCCACTACATTAGGGCCCTAAATGCCACATCTACACAACCTACCTTCAGGGATGGCGACTTCAGCACTTCCCTGGGCAGCCTGTTCTGATGTTTGACAACCCTTCCTAATTTTTCCTCAGAGTTTTCCCTAATATCCAGCCGAAACTTCCCCTGGCACAGCTTTAGGCCATTTCTCTCACCACTTGTTAATTTGAAGAAGAGATCAACACTCACCTTGCTACAACCTCTTTTCAGGTAGTTACAGAGAGCAATATGATCTCCCCTCAACATCCTTTCCTCCAGGATAAAGACCCCCAGCTTCCTCAGCCTCACCTCATAAGCCTTGTACTTCAGACCTTTCACCAGCTTCACTCCTCTTCTTTGGGCACAGTACAGTACCTCAACATCTTTCTTAGAGTGAGGGGCCCAAAACTGCACACTATTCAAGGTGTGGTCTCACCAGTGCCAAGTACTGAGTGACCACTAAACAGGCCACTTTGTCATAAAAGGAGATTTGCTTCATCAAGCAGGACCTGCCTTTCATAAAAACATGCTGACTGAGCCCAATCAATTTGATGGCATGTGTGTGCTAACCGCAACTAAAGAAAAGCACTGAAATATGACAGATGGCACATGCAGCAGGAAACAGAAGAGCTTACCTTCACAAACTGGAACCTTCCCAGTCCATGTGCCATCAGACCTACAGGCTCTGTGCTCTGATCCTCCCGCCAAGAAGAAGCCTGGCTGACAAGTGTAAATCAATGTATAACCAAGCGATGGGAGATCCATTCCTGCAACATTAGCATGACTTGGTGTTTCTGGTTGTTTACAGCTGTGAGCTATAAAGAAAAGATAGAATATCCTTCTGTCAAAACAGTGAAAATATTTCTGAAAAGATAATATATGCTCATTCTGACAGTTAACTACCAAAGGAAAAAATCAATAGAAATTACATATTAATATATTTTAATTCACATTATGAATTACTATATCGTCTATAAAATATCACCATGAGCCTGTAAATACACTCTTAAACAGGGACCTTTCCATTCCAAGGGACCAAGAACTGACTTAAATGCACTTGCATGAACAAAATTAATTGTCTGCATATGAGAACACATCATACTAGACTTAAAAGCAATCATGGCTTATGACTTATACCACTTATGATATCTATGTAGCATTGTAAAACAGTAAATAAATGGTCAGTTGGAAAACTCTATGAAGGGTCAAGGAGAAATTAAAGGTGAGTTTCAAATATCAGAAAAATTAAATTAATATTTCGAATCTCATATGAAGTGTCTTACATATTTAACAATCACCAGAATCTGGGATTTACGTGTTTCTCAAAAACAGCATACCTCCAAGAGCAGAGTTCACCTTTCAACACACTGAGCTACTGGTTTTTTGTTTGCTTAAGATTAATGCTAGCACCAACTGAAATAATCCTAATGCCGTTTCCTTCTGTGGATATGTTCCCCATTCACTGAAGTGATTCTATAGGGTCAGACCTCATAAGGTGGGACTAATTCCAGAAAAATAGAACTGAACAGCTTAACTAGAATGACCAACCATGATCTTATATCTTCAGTAAATTATCATTATTTACCAAAGTGTAAAGGATCTACAAAATGAAGTGCTGTTGTCTGTACTCTAAGACGATTCTCTCTGTTTCAGATTCAAAAATTTCCAATTGCAAACTTTTTTTTCCCAATCTTAAAATATCCTGACTCCTTGGCTGAGAAACAGTTCAAACTCTTTACTAGGACCGATTTTGATTATACGCTTTCTTACATATTTTAGAATAGGGCCTTCTGATATGTCCTGTTCTCACCATCTCCTCTCTGAGTTGGAAGGGTTGCACCCTCTTATATAGAAATTGACTTTGGATGAAGATCTGCCTATTTTCTCTTTCTTTTTTTTTTTTTTTAATTTCTATTGTTTATTATAGAAAAATTTGCTCAGAATCATATTTCTAGCAGCTGTAAGCTAGTAATGCAAATTTCTCTTAGCTTTCAGTTAATAAAGCCATATAGATTAACTTTATGACAATGTTACTGCATCTAAATAGTCTAGACTAAAAAAAAATTGAGAAAATAAAAAAAAAAATCATTTCTTACGTATGCATTCTGGCTGGATTCCACTCCATGTAAGATCAGGAAGGCAGGTTCGTGTTGTTGAACCATGGAGCAGGTGTCCTTTTTTACACTGAAATTGAACAACATTTCCCACCTGTTGAAAAGTAGAAAACACAATAATATTGTTATGAGCAACTGTCAGCTGGGGTTTTTTTCCTAATTTGATCACTCCTTCATATAATACAGACTTGATAAGTTGTGATTCTCTTTCTCTAGAAAGTAAATTAATTTCACATAACAATTTGATATGAAACAAAAAATTGTTTCATTCTCAGTAGAATTACTCTCCCCCCCAAATTAGATCCTCCATGGAAGAAAATCAAATCCTCATCTTCTGTGGTCTCTCTATTGTGTTGCTTTGAGCCTGGAACAGTTGATGAACTGTGAGTTTGGAAACAAAGCTTATGGTGCCTTCCCCACTCTGGACCAAGAAGGAGCCAGTTGGGAAAAATTGCCACAAACAAGGGAAGTCACAGAACTGAAATGGGTATTAGATTCTGCTGGGCTTTTGCTGAACTAGATCCCCCTTTGTGGAATGTTGGATATATTCACAAGTTAAATGAGAAATATTTGATTGGAATAGACAGGGCTGGTCAACAAAACTGTCTCATGCTTCAGAATGTTCCTATGATATTTTAATTTTGTTTTTTAATGAGACGAGGTAAAGAATAATCGCTCTTTACACCACTTTGATAATAGAAACTGGAACACGAGTACATTACAATTTACAATAGCAATTCATCTGAGATTAGCTTTTAATTATTATTCTTATTATGGATATGTGTTGCATAAAAAGGAAAATAGAATTCTTACAGTTTCTGCACAAATATAAAATGGAATAACTTGTTCAGCATGTCCAGTCATGGTGAAATTGATGAAAATGCAAATAATTCTTAGTTTCCATCAAAAGTGAGGAAATTAGATTAGAAGTATATCATTCAGAGAGTATTGTACTACACAGTGTGAGTGGTTAACTCAAATATTAAGGTGCATAGATCGTATCTACTGTTCTGCAGTGACCTGTATTAATATATTTATCAGCTCATGTTTAAACAAGAAGTTGAAAACTTTAAAGTATCTGTGACAGCACATTTATAGTTCTGGTTTGGGTTTGATTTTTAAAATTATTTTGTTTAAATGCATAACACTCGATTCAGACTGATGCTCAAAGGTAAAATGGGAATTCTTTCCTGATAGTTTAGTACAGGGAAATAGCATTTCACTGCTGTGAGTATTCATTTGAAACTTTAGAGTACTATTCCATTTCAGCTCAAGTTTCTCATCAGAATGAAATTTAATAATAACCCATGAACTACAGATAGTAGCTCATCAACACAGGATGTAATTTAAAATTCATCTCCCCTTTTTTGCTCTTTTCTGTGCCCACTGGACTATGTAATTACTTTTAAAAGATTTTGAAGAAAATACACTAAATCACTTGCATGATTAAGGGCAAAGTAGTAAAATACTACAAGTTTTAGAAGTTACACCAAATAGCTATAGAAGCTTTTTTTTTTTCGTGGTAAAGATCTTAGTTAAAACAATCAACGTCAATAATATATTGCTTTTAAAAAGTACTAGCCTTATGAAAGGTGTGTTCATATGACTACATCAGAGGACAAGGGAAGCAATACAGATGTCATTTTTCTGGACTTCTGTAAAGCTTTTGACACAGTCGCCCAGCATATCCCTCCCTCTAAATTAGACAAAGATGGATTTGATCAGTGGACTGTTAGATGGATAAGAAAGTGATTGGACAGTCACATCCAGAGGGTAGTGGTCAATGTCTCAGAATCCCAGTGGACTTCAATGACACACGGTGTCTCTCAGGGGTCTGTATTGGGACCAGTGTTAATTAATATCTTCCTTAATGACACAGATAAAGGGATCCAGTGCACCCTCAGCAAATTAGCAGATGACACCAAACTGAGTTGTGTGGGTGACACATCTGAAGGATGGGATCCAACCAGAGGAACCTGGACAAACTTGAGAAGCAGCCCATGGGAACCTCCTGAGGTTTAGTAAGACCGAGTGCAAGGTTCTGCACTACACCTTATAGTAGGGTTGGGCTGGGGTATGAACAGATCAAGAGCAGCCCTGCGAGATGGACTTGGGGTGCTGGTGGATGAGAGGCTGGACATGAGACAGCAAAAGTGCATTTGCAGCCCAAAAAGCCAATTGTATCCAGAGATGCATCAAAAGCAGTGTGGGGTAGCAGGTCGAGGGAAGTGATTCTGCCCCTCTACTCTGCTCTGGTGAGACCCCACCCAGAGTCCTGCATCCCACTTTGAGGGTCTCAACACAAGAAAACCATGGACTTGTTGAAGCAAATCCAGAGGAGGGACACCAAAATGTTCTGAGGGATTCTCTTATGAGGAAAGGCTGAGAGAACTGTGTTAAGCCTGGAAAAAAGAAGACTTCAATCTGACCTAATTGTGTCCTTCCAGTACCTGAAGTGAGCCTACAAGAAACATGGAGAGGGACTGTTCACAGACACGTGTAGTGATAGGACAAGGGGGAATAGATTCAATAGAGAGTAGGTTTAGATTAGCTATTAGGAGGAAGTTCTTTGTTGTGAGGGTGGTGAGAGACTAGCACAAGTTGCCCAGAGAAGTTGTTGATGCCCCATAACTGGCAGTGTCCATGGCCAGGCTGGATGGGGCTCTAAGCAACCTGGTTTACTAGAAGGTGTCCCTGTCCATGGCAGGGGGTCTGAAACTAGATTATCTTGAAGGTCACTTCCAACCTAAACCATTCTATGATTTATGATTTCACAAGAAACACAACCTTTATCTATGTAATTCCCAAAGCAGTATTACAAATGTGCAGTTGTCCAAGGGATGAAGACATTTAGTAAGTGCGGCCATGCTGTTCAAGATAATAAATAAATGAAAAAATTACAAGCAATATTTAATAATCAATATATTATATTAATTAATTATATAGGATATGTATAGTAATTACTAAACAAATAAAAGTAATTTTTAAGTTTCATGATCTACTTTGCAATAGTCTTGTATCAGAGGCACCAGGTGGCGCTACAATACAGGATTCTATGCTCAAAAAACTCCCAGTCCTGAGATGGTCTGATTTGTTCTAATTTTTATTCTACAGCTCAAGGAGAAGCATTAGCACTCTGGGCAACAGTGTTTTCATCCAGTCAAAAAACATTTCCTTGTATAATACTTGATCATGTCTGTTCCTGTCTGTAGCTGCTTTTCCTATAGTGTCAGTTATAGTTTGGATATTCCCAAAATTAACATCAAAAAGCTTTTTGGTTTTTTAGGCTAAACCCCAAAGACCATATATTTGTTATTCTCTAACAGGAGGAATACCAATCTGAGAAAAAATGCATAAATATCAACCTGCATCCATTTATAATGTACTCTAGATAATTTTCTCACCAAATAAGATTATAATATATAATTACCAAAATAATAATGTTATTGTCCTTCTTATTTCTTATATTCCTTATAGAAATAGAAGATGCTTCTAACTCTCATGAATTACTCTACAATAACTTTTTTTTCTCTAGATTTCAGTTTATCAAAGAACATGAAGATACTCTAACAAACTTCTCCATCCCCAAGAATTCGTGCCAAAGAACTGAGAAGCTAAAGGAATGTCAGTTATTTCTCTTCACTAACTTTTAGCATCATATTTTAAGTGAATGAAAACATACCTCATTAAGTCTTCACTATATCTGTAGTTTGGTAGCCCAGTAATACATTATTGCTCTTGTAACAGGGGTTTGAGTTTGCAAGATGGCTGGGCAAAAGCTTGACAGGCTTCCTTTGTCTGAAAGAGTCTTGAGCTGCCTAGAGTTTTGTGTTTGTTTCAGTTTTGTTTTGTTTTGTTTTGTTTCTATATTTGGTTTAGCTGTAAAATTTAAATTTCCTGTGACCAAGTAGCTAAGACCAGTTTTTATGCCTTTCTTAATCCTTATATAGTACAACCACAGCTTTATATCCACAGCAGTAAATAAAGGAATCTAGTAGGTGCAGAATGAGCTATTTCCCACTAATGTGATGAGGTACAGAGAAATATAGGCCTGATGCTGGAATGACAGCAAAGCCCTTGAGAAATGCAGACAACAGGATGCTGTGAAGAAGACTACAGTGGGACTATGATGAAAAACGCAACAAAGTCTTAGCACTGGACATCCTGTTGCTGTGAACAACTCACTCTTAAAGACATACAGGCCTGGACAGAATCAGGTTTCAGAGGTAAAAAAGAACAACTATCTAACATAAGTGAAATGTACCTTATAGTATAGATTGAAATATAATGTGATAATGTGGAGCTGTGGTGTGAGTGGCGTAAAAGTGTGTTAGAAACATTACAAATAATGCCAGGTGAAACATGAATGACAGAAACAAAAAAAAAAAAAAAAATCGTATTTGTGCCAGTGAAGCACTCCAGATTGTGACACTAACACACTGACACCAGAGACCTCATGACCATGAGAAGCAGTAGGAACCAGGAAAATACATGGAGTCTGATAAGGCTTAAATTACATTTTCATTGATGCAGGGATGGTGCCAACTGTGCTAATGGAGATAGCTATATTGTGGTAGTAGAGCACTTCTCTTGGAATTTCATCCTACAATGCAATCAACACTGAAGTTTCTATAAGCATTACATTCACAGGAGATTATTTGCAAGGCTGCTCAACATCTGCAGATTAAGTTTCATATGGAATTTCATAAAATAGAGTCCAAGAGCTAGCAGAAGGCTACCACTACTGCATTGTGTCTATTTTTCTTTTTAAATTCAGACTGCTCTTTGGTTCAATTTATGTCTCAATATAAGGGAAAATAGCTGAATTTCTATAAAAACATGTTGGAAAAAGTATGAGAAGTAATAAATCTTATATATATGACTGACTGGTCTAAGCAGTTCTAAACTGCTTCTTCAATTCAGTAGTACCTTGTGTTACAACAACTCATGGTGAAAGTGCTATAAGCACTTTTCTATGTTTCTAGCAATATAGCTGAAGAAGTATTTCAGACCCCACAGTTTCTTTTCAAGGAGCAATTTATTTTCCAGATTACAGATGAAGTCAGTATTCACTAAGTTCTAAAGTTATTTTGTCTCCATTGTAACACAGTGCTAAGGTAGATCTGTCAAATAAAAAATGCTCAGATAAAAGGAAAACATCCTAGAAGTATTCATAACAATTAAAGCAGGTGATGCTACTCATTTGCATGCCATGCCAGCTATCCAAGTAGCACTAAACTGGTATTTTGATGCTATTTGAACACATAAGAAACTGATCTGCTTCTGATTGAAGAATTCAATACTGAACAATAAAGTCGATGCAAAATTCAGTTGCCTCTTTTTCTACAAAACTCTTATTTAATAGTTGAAGCACCATTCAAATGTGAGGTGGTGATATTTGTGCTTTTGTTAGTGTAGGTTCCAGGAGTTCAGGTTTAGATACGCCTTTCTGTCAAGCCTCAAATTATCTTGTGTTTGCCTGAACTTTCAGTGCAATCAATGAGACAGGAAAACAGATAATCAAGAGTAGGGGAAAAAACAGGAACAAAACAACAGTGCTGTGGAAGTCCATAACTTGACTAGTATCATGAAAAGCAAGTGTCAGTCAGAGATTTTTGTCAGATACAAGAAGAGGTAGTGCCATTTGTTAAAAAGCACTTAAAACAGGATTGCACATATGAAGACTTGAATTCTAGTGTAAGGCTATGGCTTGACATTTTTTATGAGACAGAGAAATAAATTTTAACCTTGATAATTAATCTATTAAGTTACCCTATTAATATTAGTTTAAATATGAAGTATTTAGGAGAGCTAAAACAAAACAAACAAAAAACCAAACCAAACCAAAAAATCTACACCAGTATTTTGGAACAATTTAGAATTATTCTTTACTATTCTTTCTATTCTTTACTATTTCTTTCTTTACTATTCTTTCTTCCCGCTATGGATAGAAACAAAAATCACTGTTATCCCATTCACACAGGAAGTTAATTACAGCACACTATAAATTAATTTACAAAACTTTTGTGTCTTAAAGGAGTCATAACATCATACAATATAAGATAATGCAATATTTCTTTCCAGGATCTAGAGACAATAACTTGTCTAGAACCAATCATTTTCACTATTGTTTCCACCCAATCAAGAACAAAGCTCAGCTTCATCTGTGTGACTGGTACTTCTACACTGTTATGTATTAACTAAGCAATCAGAGTAACCAGAAACTGCAAATTTAGTTATTACATAAATCAAATTCACTGTGTGAATGTGACAATAAGTTGCTGGCTAGGTAGAGACTGCAGCACATACATCTTAAATATACTGGGCACTAACCTTATAACTGTTCACAATTTTTGGGTTTTTTTAGAATTTACAAGGTTGTAAACTCTGCCAGCAGTTACACTTATTTTACAAATGATTTGTCAATTGACATTTTGCTTGATATTTTGACAGTTCTATGCTAGCTGTGAGTGATGTTTTACTCACAATTACAGCACAAATGAGAAAGACTGCATTAGCTTCTTGAATGAAAGCTCATTAATATGTGAAACTGTGACAATAAAATTATAGAATATACTTAATAAATTATTTATTTGTTACATAGTTGAATAAAGAACTGCCCTCTAGCATAATATTGTATTATAACCTAAAAAAGTCAGCTTAAGGACTGCCCCTGCATATCCTATCTTGGCACAAAGCAGCATGTTCAGTTCCTAGAGAAATCTGAGACAATTTTATTTTCACTTGCATGTGATTGTGATGTCGCACAATCTGAAAACCCAAATATTGTTAAAACCATGATTGAGTAGTACTGCATAAGGGCCATCAAAAGGATAAACCAAAGAAATTTTTGACCATGAAACTTAGAAAAATCTTTAGCTACAATTTGCTTTTAAAAACTAATTTCATTTTGTAAATTTGTTCAAATTTCACTCAGTCCTTTCTTTCATTTCCAGCAAACTGCAGTTTTTATTCTCCTGCTACTAGACAGAGACCTCATACAGTTGTGGAGCTGCTAGGTACTCTTCTGTTCATTCTGTTTCATACGCCTGGAGCTTTCAGCCCTGACACCAAACACAGATGTCACAGGATAGATTAGGCTCTCTCTTTGTTTACAAGATTCCTAGCAAATTATAAGGTGCATTTTTGCATCCCTAAACCATTCACTCATGAAAACATCTCACTGACATTACTGTTTTGTGATGTGAATCAGAAAATCAGCAGTTCAAAATAATTTTCAGTTCCACAATTCTTTTTCCAACAGAAACATATGCAAGCACTATTTGCCACAACACAGCTTTGTATAAAATGCGGCCAACTGTCTCCTGGGAGGCATCAGGCAGAGCATCGAAAAATGATCAAGGGAGGTGCTTCTTCCCCCCTGCTCAGCCCCAGGGAGTCACAAGTGAGTTCTGGGCTCACCAGTGCTAGAGAGATAAAGACAATACTATATTGAGTCCAGTGATGGGCCACAAAAGTGATTAAGGGACTACAGCATCTGGAATACAAGCAGTAGCTGAAAGACCGGGGGTTATCCAGCCTAAAAAAAAAACAACAAAAAACCCTGGGGGCAGGACAAGCAACAGAAACAGACTTTTCTGCAGGGGTGCCCAGTGACAGGATAAGAAGAAATAGGTATAAATTGAAACACAGGACATTCTCTTTAAAACTAAGAAAAAAGTGTTCGTTTTCAATGTAAGGGTGATCAACTTGGAGCAGGATGCTCAGAGACACTGTTGAGTCTCCAACCCTGCAAATATTCAAAACCACCTGGACACAGCCCTCATAAACCAGTTCCAGCTGACCCTGCTTTGAGAAGGCGGAGTGGACTAGAAGTTCTCCTAACAGATCTGTGACTCTGTAATTTATTTGTGATTCCAAACAGAATTTCTCTCAGGAAAACAAATCCTGCTTTTTAGAGTATGTCTACACTAGAAGTTTGGCACACAGTATACACATTTTTAAGGAGAAAAAGACCATTTACTAAATTATAGGGAGCACTTACATATTGGTGGGAGATACTATAAGTCTTCAAGGTGAAATCAAGCAGAACTTGATCACAAGTTTTTCATGTAGTGCATTGCTGATAGGGACACAGGGTTAGTGTAAACCAACAGCTAGAAATTAGGAAACACAGCAACACAGCAGCAAACAGCTCTTACAGAAGCAGTCACTGAACCTCTAACCAGATGTTTCTAGACTTTGAGGTAGTAAGAAAACATTTAAATATGCAAGTTAATAAAAAAATAGTATACTCTACCTGATAGCCAAATGTGTTGTTTTGTGACCCATGCCTTGGGACTCCTGGATTTTCACATGCTGTGCGAGTAGGTTCTAAAAAAAATTGCAATATATTAAAGACAAAACAAATTAAAGTATTTTAATTACATACATGAATGTATGAAAAAATTAAGCTTGTTCGGAAACATGTAAGAAGCCAATCACAAAGACAAAAGTAAAGTGATTTGATTCTTAGAGTGTATAGAATAACACCAAGATAATTCAAAATAACCAAAATATCCTAGATTGACTTAGCAAGAAGAGGAATAATAAGCATTTCAAGAAATTTCAATACATGGGCATAATCATACCTATACATCGAGGAGAAGAACCACTCCATGTTCCATCAGCTTGGCAAATCCTTGTGCTAGAGCCAACCAAAATAAAAGGAGGATTGCAGCTGAAAGAGACTTCTGACTGATAGATGAAGCTTTTGCCTTCTCTTTTCCCTTGAGCAGGTACTCCAGGGTCTCCACAAAACTTTGCTGTAAAAAAAGACATGATAGAAACGGTATGCGTCATTTATTAAAAAAATTAAACTAACACTCAGCTGAACTAAGTGAAGAAATTACTCCAAATTTTGTTTTTATTTTATTAAACACATAAAATATGGAAACATTTAATAGGAATTCAGAGAGACTAGATATATAATATTTAGTCTGCCAGATTGCAGTAGTTCTGGTAGTTGTTCAAAATTACTACATTGTGCTTGGTCTGTACCTGACACTTAATAAATCAAATTGACAACTTATTTTATTAAAGTCCAAATATCCACAATTCACGTATGACTGAAGCCACATCAATCAGCAAATCTTTAGAGAGCAATCAAGGAGTGTATCAAGCTTTCACGTCAATCTTCCCTCTTTTCCTGCTTTCTTGCGACCTACCCAGGGCTCAACATTTTTGTATGGTTAAAGGATTTGTCAGATAGATTTTAGGAATCAGAAAGTCCTGCTTCCACATCCTTCACTGAAAGGTAAGATTTACCTTTCATGTATGGAAGTACAATACTTGGAAGTTAGAACAGTTAACAATAAATAAACACCAAAAAAAAACATAATAAAGAAATTTTTATATCAATCTAAAAGTCAAATACTAATAAACTGTTATTAGACAGGATAAATTTCCCTGATAAAAATCTGTTCTTTAATTGATATTTTTACCTTATTCCTATCACCTGAAGATTCCTTCTGTCTATAGCATGTCGTAATTGAGTAAATGCACTGCTGGCAAATTTACTGGCCTTCTTCTGCAGTGTAAAGTAGTGAATATGTCAGAAGCTGGATTTTGAACAATTGACCCAGGAAATTAAATCAGCTATGGCAAATCCTGTGGCATCAGACTACCTTCAAAATACATTTGTAATGTCTCTATCTTTGTCACCCATATTTTAAGCTTTTCAAAGGACCTGCTCACATGAAATGCTCCTGCTCTCTGCTTCTTTCTACAGACACTGACTGTATGGGAAATCCATGCACATCCACATTGATGAAAAAAAGGTCTTAATCTGTAACACACCAGAAATGTATACAATTTCACCACTTTAGGTGGCAGGGGATTTTCGGCAGAATTACGGGCCAAATCCTAAAATGATCTATAGATTGGGGATAGTGTCACATAGTGCACACATAGTGTACTTCATTTGTGAATGACAGATCATGGTTGTTAGGTGTTCACTAGAAAATTCTGCATCTCAATTTGAGAATACATGAAACACAATTTTTTAATACAGGGGCCAGAAATTGTCTCCTGACAGTTTTTTGCACCGACAAAGTAACAATAACTCTGAAGGGAAAAACAATTCTCACATTCAGAAATGAGGTTTTGGTAAATTCATTCATTTTTTCTAAAACTAAGTAAATTCCACCACTTAGTTGTCAGTCAACTTGACCTAGTCATTGAATACTGAGTATCTGCCTCTTATATCAGTAAGTGTGGAAACCAGGCATCACGGCAAAACATAGTTTTCCTCTGATACTAGAACAGGTGACTACAGAATAAACTAAAGTTGCAGTGAACTGAAATCTCTATGGAGAGATTTATTAAAGTGTTCCCACTCCAAATGGAACTATTTTCCTAAGGACTCTGAGACCCTTTAACAGAGCAGGACCATGGAGTTCTGGCACTGAAACTGAGGTTAGTTTCATTCCTAGAAGAAATTTAACTGGTTAACAGCACATTTCTTGTCAGTGTCTGATGGCAGCAGTGAGCACACCTGTTGGAGATGTGCCTCAGTAGAGGAGATGCTCAGCCTGGTGACTGAGCTTCTTGAGGAGGCATTCCGGTGACTGAGGCCGTCTTGAGGAGACAAGGAGATTGACTAGTGCTGTTATATTCTACCATTCCTGAGATGGATATACCAGACAACCATGACACAAGAAACATAGCATCCCCTACCCTCTCATTACCAGGAAGAAGGAGGGGATCTAAGAGATGAGGGGAAATGGAAGTAGGTTACTACTTGGGGGGACAGGCAAATCCCTTCCCAGCCGGCCTCATCTTCCGAGGTGCCCTTATACAACATGTATAAGGCCCTGGAATTGGATGGACTGACAATTTAAGATGCAGATGAAGGACAAGATAACCTACCCCCTGCATCATGACCACCTCTGTCAAATAAAAACCAGTGGCTTTCATAGGTGAGTCCTTTCTGAGGGAAACCGAGGACCCAATATGCCAAACGGACCTTGCCCATAGGAAAGCCTGCTGCCTCCTTGGGGCCTGGGTAAGAGATGTTACTAGAAAACTGTCTAGTCTGGCACAACCCTCTGATTATTATCTGCTGTTCTTTATGTCCACAGCAATGAGGTAGCAAAGAGAAGTCCAAGGGTAATCAAAAGAGATTTCAGGGCCTTAGTGCAATTGTTTGAAGGATCAGGAGGACATCTAGTGTTCTCATCGATCCTTTCAGTATCAGGGAAGAATACGGAAAGGAACAGGCAGACTCAACACATCAACACATGGCTCTGAGGATGGTGTCATTAGAGGAACTTTGGGTTTTTTGATCATATCATGGTCTATACAACACCAGATCTACTGCTATTTAATGGCAGACAGAAGACTGTCTCTTCTCAGAAGAGAAAAAGGATTTTTGTGCACAAGTTAGAAGGGCTGACCAGCAGAGTTTTAAACCACACTGGCTGAGGGAAAGGGACAAAACCAGGTTCATCTGTGATAAGCAATGGATAGCATGCGAAAGTTTGACTACTAGTGAGATCCTTCAGTCTTCTCCGTGGGGAGCTAGAAGCCTTGACTCAGCCCATGAAATATGACATCTTTCGCACAAGCAAAAGCTGGTGGGATCAGTCCTGTGACTGGTGTGCCAGTATGGAGGGTTACACACTCTTCAGGAGGGGTAGGCAGGGCGAGTGAGGTGGGGGATGAGGCAGGGGAGAGGGGTGGCAGAGCTTGCTGTTGGTTATGTGTCCGAGTTTAGGAATGGTACTGCCCAATTCAGGGCCCCTCCCACGAGATTCCCCACAAGCACCCTGCTGCTCTCTTTCACTCCCCGCGGTTTTCCCCTCCCCCTTCCGGCTCTGTGGGGCTGGCGTTGAGAATTGCAGGCACAAAAGGCAGAGGTCATGGGTTGAGATAAGAACAATTTACTGGAAACAGCAATGAGATAAGAAAACAAACAGTAACAACAACAATATTAATAACAAAATATACAAAAGAGAGGGTGATTTACATGCAAAATATTTACCACAGAGCCCAACTCAACCTGACAACAGTAATGTTTTTCTGACTGGAAGGAAGCCTTTCTCCTCAGAAGCCAGAGTCCTTTCCCCCTCCCCTGGCAGTGATGTGAGGTATACAGAATAACATCTAGGACTTAGCCCTGCCCCCTCCCAGCTATTGCAAAAAATTAACCCTGTCCTGGCCAAACCCAGGGCAATATGGCATGTTAAGTGCCTTTGGTAAGGATTAAGGGACACACAAACAAAGCAGATGTTGTTATGGGCGTCTACTATAGGACACACAGTGAGGATGTTGACACTGGCAAATTAATTCTTCAGTGAACTAAGGGAGACCTCTAAATCAACTTCTGTTGTCTTTTGGGGGACTTCATCTTGCCAGTTGCTAACTGTGAATACCACACAGCTGGTACAAACAGGTCCAGAAGATTCCTAAAACACCTGGACTCAAAGGTATACTAAGTAAGTTTTCTGGTAACATTAAATTGGGAGAACCTGTTGACTCTCTTGAAGGCATCTGTGCCCTGTATAAAGACCCAGACAGATCAGAGGACTGAGCAATCACCAACCGTATGTTTAACAAGAGCAAGTGCTGATCCTGCACCTGGGATGGGACAACCCTGCATGTACATGCAGAATGGGAAAATGCTGCTGGAGAGCAGCACTGCAGAAAGGGACCTGGAGGTCCTGGTCGGAGGCAAATTGAATATGAGTGAGCAGTGCCCTGGCAGCCAGGAGGGTCAACCATGTCCTGGGGGTCATCAGGCACAGCATCGTCAGCCGGGCAAGGGAGGGATTGTCCTGCTCTGCTCTGCACCTTAAATATTGTGTGTAGTTTTGGGTGGCACAATATAAGAAGGATATAAAGCTGTTAGAGAGCATCCAAAGCAGGGCAACAAAGACAGTGAAGGGCCTTGAGAAGAAGCTGCATGAGGAGTGGTTGAGGTCACTTGATTTGTTCAGCCTAGAGGAGAAAAGACTGTGGCAAGACCTCATTGTGGTGTACAGCTTCTTCACTAGGTGAAGGAAAGTGACAGGCATCGATCTCTTCTCTGCGGTAACCAGTGACAGGACCCAAGGGAATGATATGCAGATGTATCAGGGAGGTTTAAGTTGTGTATCAAGAGGGTGGTTGGGCACTGGAACAGCTTCCCCAGGGAAGTGGTCACAGCACCAAGCCTGACAGGATTTGAGAAACATTTGGACAATGCTCTCAGGTACCTGAGTACAACTCTTTTGGTTGTTCTGTGCTGGGCCAGCAGCTGGACTTCGATGATCTTCATGGGTCTCTTCTAATTCATTCTATTCTATGATAATTCTATTATTCTAAGTTATATATGCAGTTAGGGATTTTCTGGCATAGGTCTACATTTTTGCCATCTATTTCCAAGCTTATAAAACCAGCAGTCTTGTACCGAAATTACTGCATGAGTAATTAAGGAAACAAATTTACTGGGTCATAGATGACAAATATTCACCCAAGGACGTGGTCATAAACCATTCTGAATAATTATTCTATGTCATAACTATACCTTGCATATCTTCAGCTACAGGCTCTATAGAACCAAGCTGGGAACTAAACTTCTGATGTCAAAAACTGCTTAAAGATGCTCATTGAGATTGACTTTCACCAGCTCCCCCTCATTTCTGCCAGATGGCAACTAGCTCAAACTCTTCGACAAGCACTGGCTGCCAATTGTTTTCTCTTGCAAGCCAATGGGTAACCATTGCACATCAACAACACTCAGTTAATGTAATCTGCATGAAATAGCCTTTAATTCCCAGGCAGCTGCATTCCATGCTAAATATACCTTTAAAAATTTTTAAAGGTAGAGCCCACTTTTTTAGAGTATATTGCAGTATTGAGTGTTCCAACTTTAAAAATCATCAATAGCTTGTGGTATCCAAAAATGAATGAAGGACACCATAGTTCAATCAAGAACAAACCATGAAAATAATTTCTCATAGTCTCTGATGCTCATAGTAGACTCTAGAAAAGCTCTACATAGAGAAATTAAGCAACAAATAGTGGTCTTGTTCTTTTTCTTCCAGAAAGAATGCCTTTCATCATGTTCCACCTCTGGCACACAGAGTTTCAGCAGCAGTCAAAAACTGGTTGATGATATGAGAATATAATTGGGTAAAAAAAAGAAAAGATGATCTAGACGATATGTTTTCATAGTACTGGAATATAGCCAAAATAGAGAACATTTTTGACAGGGAGAGATGAAAAATGAAAAAAAAATAGTGAAAGAACAGAGAAGTGAATTTTGCAACATTTAGCAAGCTACCTGGCAAGCACAGCTACTTGGCAAGTTCAAATTAAATTTCAGAGACTGTAAAGCCATGAATATATTATCCTCTTCCAGTCAGACTCCTTTTAGAAGACCATTAGAGAGTGCTATAATTATTCTACAAATAACTACAAAACCGCCTTCTTCAGTGCAATCAACTGAATATTTCTCAGAAGAATCACAATCACTTTAAAAAAAGTTAAATAATGAATGGGATTGGATATTGTAATGAAAATTGTAGCAATATAAAAATCCATCAATGTTATTTATAACTTTCACATTAATAAAATTTACTGCATAAAATATATAGATTAATTTACTGCAGGGTGAAAAATAGATAATTTTCACAGAATCACCCAGGGCCTAGTCAACATTACAGCCAGAAAAATTTCTCTGTGACATCACAGGAAGTTTAGGATGAGTAATGAGGAAATAAAAGAGATTATAATGAAAGTTACCCTATCACATATGTGTCTGGATCTGAAAACAAGACAGCACCTTTTAATCTTGAATTGTCTTGGATTATGTTATACATATTGCCTGTAATTTTTTTTTTTTTTTGCGTTTGTGTCTGAGGACTCCTATATACTCACATATGGTTTACAGATATTCCCATGACCTTCTCAATCTACTACTAACACTAAAATTTTGGAAAATTTTAGAAATTTTTAGGAGGATTATAATTGTCCCCAGTTTGAAATTAATTGAGCCACTGGGGGAGGGAGGGGGGGGGGAAGAAAGTGAAAACTTTAAAGAGGAAAAAACCATTATAGTTGAACAGCAAAATACAGCCTATAATGTGAATACATACGTAAGCACTGAGGTACTTCACCGCTCCAAGTTCCATTACCAACGCAAGTCAAAACAGCAGGAAAAGAGAGCTCATATCCTGGAGAGCAGACATAGCTAATGCTAAATCCCCAGTCCAAGTTTGTTCCTTCCAACCTTCCATTAGAGATCTGCGGAGGAGTTGGGCAGGTAACAGCTGCAATAATATTCAAAATAATTAGACCCAGCTGCTGTAAATATCCCCAGTGTACACAATTACTAGAAGAACCATATGGGCTAATTTCACCTTTTTTAGAGGACAATACAGTTAGGACATGTTATCTTTCTCACTATATTCTTGCCACATTTCCTGAAGTTAGTACTTCTGGTTTCCTTCATTTAGGAGGCAGTGGATGATTGATGAAGTGTCTTAAATAAACCAGGATGCTGCATCAAACCAAATATGAAGACTGCCTAAAAATCAGTATGGAAACTATGACGTGTATGACATTTAAGACATGCCTGATAATCTACTACAATTTTTTTTTTTTTTGGTCTGTTATGACAACATAGAGTACAATTATATTTTACTAGTGTGGCAATAATCAAATATTTTCTTCCCATTGACCAGCTTAGGCATTTGCTAGATGTTAATGCATAGGGATGAAATTCCAGGACATCTATTCTAAAATATTACTTGAAAGCTTGTTTCTAAGTACCACAGTTTGGTTACTATTTGCTTTGTGAGTCCAAAAAGCATCTAGTTTCTAGCAAGAGGGATAAAATGTAAGGATTTGCAACTCCTTGAAACTGTTAGTATTGCTACCCTTAAAAAGGCCAACAAGAAGTATTTCAGTATATTTTCTAATTGCCAGGCTTCCTAGGAAAAAATAGAAACACCTTCTTTTCAGTGGTAGGCAAGAGGACTGAAAAAAAGTACAGGAAGGCAGTAGAAATAAGGAGATACAACTGCTGTGATGAAGATAAGAGTGTTATTCACTGGATAGTGGTGTAGCAACAGACAATTGCTAATTGAAAGCTTAAGGGGGAAAGGTATTAAAGAAATTAAATGAAAGTAAACCTGAACCAAACAGAGAAAGGGAGACATTTAGACCAAGTTGATAGAATAAATGAGATAGACAAAAGGGTAAAATAGAGAAAAGTTTGGAGAAACTGTGCTAGCAAAAGAGAAAGAAAGCAAATAAAACTAATACAATTTAATCTGGTAAAGCCAGTTGGGATAAATGAGAAGATGTGGTGTTTAAAAATCAAGCAGAGAACACACAGGTCACAACAATGGAGGAAGTTAAATGCTGCACCCATAGCCTTTAAACTTATGTTTAGAATAGCTGTCATCTTGAGGGCTTAAAAGAATTCAGAGGCACTAGATGATGAGTAATATGTAATTAAATGCAACCTGTAGAAGGTTCACTATGTACCATTTCTCCATTCTTATTATTCTCTTCAGTGAGAGAATCTCAATTATATACCATAAAGATACTCTGCAGCATCATTTATGGCTGTTTGAGGATACTAGTATCAAATAATCCTTTGCCAGCCAATAAACCAAATCTAGATTTCAGGACCCTGGTTTTTGTCCCAGAAGAGAACATGATAGCTTTTGCCACACTTCTGTGATGTTTTAATAAAAGTAATTCAAAATAAGTACTCTAAGCAGCAGAATTCTGTCTTCATTCTCCAAGAGCTTCACAAATAGTGAAGGGTCTGTATATTTTAACCTCTGAGCTGACTAATAAGGGAGGAAATACTGGTAAATAATTGGGAAAGTAGAGAAGAAGTAGAAGAAAATAGATGTAACATCAGAATTTTATGGTGAGAAAAACAAAAAAACCACCACCCAGCAGCAAGGCAGAATTCCTCTCTGTTTTGGTCACAGAGTTAGGCATAAATATGTACCACAACATTCTCAGTTTAAGAACTACAAATCTATTACAAATGCAAGTCTGCAAAAAACACGATGTTAGAATATCTGAATATTTAGTTGCAGATGAACATACATCCTTTTCCAACTAGGCATAGCAGAGCAGTATTTATATCTTGTCTTTCAATGGCACAGTGACAATCATGCATCCATTTTCTGCCCAGTTCATTTTCCAATTATTTTAACTTAGTAGTACCAAAGGACCCTGGCACTTCATTCTGACAGTAAAACCAAATTTTTATACATTTTATATTACTGCATATTATATATTATTTCAATTACACTATTAAGTTATCTAGTTTACTTACACAAACAAATTTGAAGTAGTATGAAATTCTGAGAACACTAGAGATGCTTCATAGCATTATCATTTAGCATTTATATGAGACTTAAATATCTATGACCTAAAACCAGAAAGACTCAAAAACTCAAAGCTAATTGGCAGTAAAATTCTTTCTTTGTATGATTCTGGTTGAATCAAATCAGAGTTAGATCTCCTTGTCCCAGTTAGGTGTCCTGTAGACCCTAAGGATTTGAGGCTGAGAGACATTATCATAAATACTTGTTATGATCTTCTAGCTGTTGACTTACAGCCACTCCTGGAGACAGAGAGACACTTGGTCAATAAGACCACTATGGCCATTCTTCAGTTCTTAAAATAATTTTTCAATTGAAATTGAGGCTATCTATGAGCACAATGCAAATAGGAAAAAAAAAGTGAAATGTCAAAAGGTTTTCAAAGTTTGATGTCCTTAAGAATGTGTCAGGAAAATAAAAAATCGATGTTGTCAAAGGTGAATTAGAATTAAACTGGACTTGGTAGGATATTGGGGGAACTGTGGTCAGCAAGGAAAGTAATTGCAAATATGGTAGAGATTTGAAATTAATTTGATCTAGTTTGACAACTGAATTCAGGGGAGGAAAATGAGTGCCACTTAGCAGGTATGTTACTTTGCTTCCTTAAAATGAAACAGAAGGAAGATGGATAAGAATAAAGCAAGTACAAATGTAGCTAACTAAGTTTTGAAAGAATAGAGATCAGACATACTTAGCGTGAACCCAGAAAGAAAACACCAAATGGTAATGCTGCTTTTCTACAGATGTAGTATCAGGAGGAGTGAGAAAAATTACTCTAGAGAAAAGTTGTTTTAGGGTTTAGCAAGCGAGTTTCTCAGAGAAAATATTTTTGATGAGACAGATAAGTTTGTCATTCAGCAATGTTCAGATTTTCTGCTGTTAAAATTTTAACAGGATACATTAAAAAAACCCAAACTCAACAGCAACAAAACCCCCCCCACAAACAAAAAACCCCAGATATGCAATTTGAAGAAGAGAAAAAAGGAATATCTTGAGATTAATTCTTTCAGTTTTCACAGTAGAGAAAATAACATGAAGCAGAAAAATCTTTATTGGGAAATTTGCAAGAACGATTTAGTCTTTTTGTAGTGAGATGATGCTCTAAGGTGCCCGTATAATAAAAGAGGGATCAGGAAAAAATATTAGTTTTATAGCTAAAGTCAGATGACTTTGCCTTTGACAAAGTTCAGTTTGTATAGATGTAGATCTTTCCCAGAGGTGTCTCTTACATGTTTCAGTGTTCTTTTTGTAAAAGCAGGGACATATATATGGTTATTTTCATATGACATGCTAACTGCAATTAAAAAATCTAAACCATCATTTCATTTTCAGTAGTTCAGTTTAGCAGCAAAATAGTAAAGTATTCTACAGAACTATAAAAAACCTGTTCAATATACTGTGCTTGTAGGAACATAAAAGGGAAAAGAAGCAAAAGATGAAGTCACTGTTTCTCCAGCCAAAAAAAATCAATTAAATGTATTCATACTAAAAATAAATTTCAGTTTCTGTGGAAATACACAATAAATTAACAATTTGCAATAAATAGTGTAAGTAAATGTAATAGAAGAAATAGTTGACAAACAAAATAAATGTACCTTTGCATGCTGGGATTACTCCACTCCACGTGCCATTGCTCGTACAAGTGCGAATTGAGGAGCTATTTGCTTCCATTGTATAACCAGGTTGGCACATATAAGTAACATTTTGTCCAACAACATAATCATCACCATATCTCATGCCATTGGCTGGGACTCCTGGATCTCCACAACTGATAACTGCGAGTAAATAGTTGAGGAACATATTTTAAAATCAAAGTGAGATTTATCTATATGTGAGGAAAAAAACATGACAAAACTAGGTATCAATTGGGGAAAAAAGTAGAAAGAAAAAGTATCATAAACCTTATCTCCACCAAAAGAAGACAAAGACATGCTATCTTAATTAGCTGCCAAACATATGTGGAGCTATATAATAGTTATATTTGGAGATCATAAATACTTTTGTTCAACAGTAGTAGTAAAGGACTGTACAATTTTGACTGACAAAATTTCAAGATTACAAAATTAATTTAAAAAGGGCAAGAAATAATCCATATGCCACTACCACCCTTTGATATGCTCAAATTTTCCTATCAATTCAGTTTCATTATTAAAAAAGTAGATGCCTATTATTTAGTTTACTTTTCTATGGGTATATTTTGAAAGGAAACAAAATCTGGAAAATTTGAAATATATGCCTGCAAAAGCCTCCCACTTTATAAATGCTCACATAGTTGCTATATACATAAACAGGTGAGAATATTCAGGTGGCCCCCACACATGGGCTATGGCTTATATAAAAACTAGGTCTATAGTACTTTAATGTGTGGGAGTGGTTGCAAAACATCTTATGACTTCTAGTGTCAGGAGATAATTTAATCTCCTAATGAAATAAAATACGCATAGAAGTTTTATGTCATTGTAATCTGAGAATAGTGTTAAAACAGGTAAGTTTCCCTCAGATCTGGTCAATTGGATCTATCAATTTCTGGAACAGTTTTTAGAGTAAGAAATCTAGAGAACACTAGTGACAATGATAAAAAGTGGTTGTTTTCAGGAAAAAAAAAGGTAAAAATCTAGTTAATACAAAATATAGCATCCCATGTATTTTATGGTTTATTTTATAGTAAACTTGACAATCACCCTACGGCATTGCTACTTCTTCTGGAAAACTGTTAGAAGCAGTTTCCTGGTCAGAATACATGTCCTGGCCACTTCTAACTCAATGCCAAAGCATGGCTGATAGGAATGGCACCCTCTCTGGATCCTGGTCTCCAAAATCACAAAAATCCACGACTACATATTTGTGGTGTATTCTGTCCAGCTCCCTTGACCTAATAACTCGGAACCTGAGAATCCAAGGTATGTATAGTGTGCTTTCTCTACAGCTTATCACAGTCTGAGCAGATACTAATTACAGAGTGAGCAGATACTAATTACACAGCATATATAAAGTCTTAAAAAGTCCCATGCAATCACTGTACGTATACAGAAGAGACTAGAAAATATACTACAGGGTTATCTGAGTTAGTGTAAAGGTGGCTAATGTACTGATAAAGATCAGCCTATTTTAGTTTACCTAGAATCAGTAATTTCAAATTATTTAAAAACTAAAAAGCCATAGATTTTTCTTGGTCACTTTTCAAACAATATAGAGCTGAGAAAGACAGAACTGTTTCTCTTATTTACATGAGTATTTTCAAATACTCTGTATGTTCTACCTTTCTTTATTTTGCATATTTCATTTACTATCCTCAATGTGAAAATTTTACTAAAATCATCTTCAACATGTTTCCAGGTATACTACTCTTTTGACTGAATTAAAATATAAAGCTAACGCCTTTATCCTTTTTTCCTCTAATCTTTGTTTCATTTCAGTTGGACCACCTCCACTTAAGTCACTATGCTAGGCAAAAATATCCTAAATTGTTGCAGTGATGCTGACCAGAAGAGCATTTCCTGTTGCTGAGCCAGTGAACCACCACAGAGTTAACCTGGGGAGCCCCAGGCCTGTGCTGCACACCCAGCGTGGCCTTCAGACCCATGCTGTGCCACACAGATCTCTTGCCTAGGGCACAGCCTCAGCCAGCTCATGGCAACAGAGGTGCTGCAGGCAGCCCCCACCCAGTGATTACACCTTGCTGACTGCATGGCCCTGCTTTTTATTTAGCAGTGCAACAAGAAGCTCTCATGAGAACATTGCTTCTGTTTGACTGTAGAAATTATAGTGTTGTTTCTTTCTAAGAAAATCCTGTAATAACTTGCTATGGTCAAGGTCTGCATGACATTGCACATGGATTAGTCCTGTTTGATGGTACACTGCCCAGAGCACCCAGCCTGTAAAGGAGCATAAGATTATCTGTGCTATTCTCTTATTACAGTGTCAGCTCTAAACCCCAGCATTTTCAATGGTATGTGAGAAGGAGCTGTAATAAGTATGGACTGGCTGTAAGTTTTGATAACACCTCGACTAAACAAAAGGGGTATACCCTGAATCTGCCTCTCTTTGTTTTACTAGGATACTTCCTCTGTCAACATATTTCAAGTTAAAATCTCATGTTTCTACCTGAGTGATGTGTCTTGAGAAGACTGTTTTGGCATGTGTTTCATTAAAATGTTATTCTAAAATACAAGAAAAAATATAGATGCAGTTGATGTCACAAACCACCTTTATCTTTGATACAATTAATCTGGTTCTCATTCTAATCTGGAAAATAATAAATAAAAAAAACCAGTGGGCTCTCTTGGGCTTTATGACTTCAAAAATCCATTAGAGATGGATTTAAAAACAACACAAGAAGTTTTATCATCTAGATTTTGGCTTCTATTTGGGTTGCTGTAAGTGTGTTCAAAATTTTAAAAACAGTTTGCTATACCTCTGACAAGGATAGGTTTCTTCAAAATGATAGGCAGTCTCATGCATCACATAAATGTAAAATTTTCATAATTGCTACTAAAAGATGAACTAGGACATGTAATAAAGCAGGAACAGATGGGCTTGAAAATAAAGTGTTGCAAAATGCTCATTATGAATGTGAGAGATGCTGAAATAGCTTCTGTTAGTTGGGTAGCCAAAGGAAGTTTAAGGTTAATGAAGAGGTCAAACAGAAGATGATATGTGAAAACGGGACAACAGTTTTAACCTTGGAGTCACTATGAAAAAAATTCTCAAGTGTTCATTACAAGGTTTTTATTTTCTACCCCCTGGAAGAAGAGAATATTATGTTGCTAATTTTTCAAGATGAAGTAAAGCGATTAAAGTAAAAATGTCTGGATATGTCATGTCACAAAACATAAACAAGATTGAATATATATACTAGTAAAGAATTAAAGTAGGTAGATCATGTAGCCAAACAACTCCCTTAAACTGAAACAGCAGTCTATACATTTTACTATAATGTGCTTTTACAAAACATATTCTTCACATTTGCATAGCATTATATTTTTAAAAAGTATTTACCATACAAAAGTATGTAGGAAGTAGTGCAAGAAAAAAATGAAAATTTATTTGCATGAGACTTCTGTATTTTACTTTATTTATTACTTTCAGAGGAGAAGAAAAACAAAGACCATTAGAAATGTGTCTTACTTGTGCAGTTTGGCAAGGATCCAGACCATGTTCCATTGGCAGTGCATTGTCTTACAGATGATCCAGAAAGTATGTATCCTTCCATGCATGAGTAAATTACTGAATTAGAGAATGTAGTTCCATCAATACGAAGTACTTTTCCATTAGCAGTTGTTCCTGGATTACCACACTGCACAGCTATAAAGGAAAATGTGAAAAATTTTCAAAATGTAGTAAAGATGACTTTTGAAATAGGAAAAATGGGAGCAAGAACAATCCTTCTGCCAGCAATGTTATTTGGTAGAAATCTATTCTCTTGTCATTAAAAATGTAAGCTACACCACCTAATGTTAAGGCACATTGTACAGTAAAAAACTGTGTGCATGAATTACTATTTTTTCCCATTTGGTTTGTAGAGAAACATAACCTACAAATTTAGCTTTAAAATCTGCATTAGTGAAAAGCTAATTTAGCTGCAAAAACAAACTTCCAATTATTAGAAAATATCAGATCTACAATTATAATTTTAGATTTAATTTGAATCATGCGTTGCTAGCATCACCAAAATAGTCTTCCTGATTCAAAGCACTGAATGGAGTCAACTATTACTTCACAGGCAGGTGGAACCCTGATGTTTCCCAGTTCTTTAATGCTCAGCATGGGAATTTGAATGTGTCCTTGTTATGTGATTACATATATATACATCTAATCTATTTGACCTGAACTAGAACAATATACCTGTGCATGCACTACCCACACCTATATGTATCTGTGAACTAGTAATTTCAAGAAAGAAATATCACCAAAACTGTCTTAAAATGTATAAGAGCTAATTTGATTCTGTAATAGATGAGGTCAAAGAAAAATAGCAGATGGTACATTTGGGCAAAGCATATAGCTTTGGATACCGGCATAAAAACATATAAATATATATATACATATACACACACACACATATATATATATATACTTTTTTTTTAATGTAAAAAGTGTAAAGTCGAAAATCATTCAGCAGACAGGATATTACAAAACCAGTTTATGAAACAAGTTTTTAAAATGAAATTACTCTTTTGTACAGAAAATACAGTCAACAGTGATAACGTAGAAAATAAGAGTACAGGTTCTCAAATTATTTTCTTCTTTTCAAGACACTTTGATTTGCAAAAGAATCTGTTGGGAATGAATTCGTATTCTGAAGCAAGGAAATTTAGGCAATAAATGATTCTTCATAAATATCTTGTTATAGCCTTCTGTTAGGATAATGCGTCCACCTTGAAATTTCCAGAATTCTTTTTTACAAATAAACTTGTTCCATCATTTTGTTTTCTTTTGAAAAATAATTATGTCAAAAGTATTATTAAATGAAATTTTAAGTCAACCATTTATACATTGATATATAAATCTAAAGAAACCCCAACTCTGATATTTTCCTAAAACTCAGCTCTTTTTTCTGAAATTCAGGTGTATAATTGTTATTATTCAGGTTATGGTGAGATTTTTAAGTGGAACAATAGTCATCAAAAATTTGAGTTGTAGAGGTTTATCTAATTTTTTTCCTCAAAACCTGTAAACATGCAGTTTCATGGGTGCCAGGATCTGGTTTCAAATTTGTCACCTGATGCCAAGCCACTGCTATAGTGCAACAACTTAGTGGAAAAAAATTAATTCTCAGTCCAAAATAACTGCATCCCATTCCCAACACAAAGCTGGCAATGCAAAATTGGTTTTCTGATCAACAGTATTAAAAACACGGTATAAAAATTGGGGGGATCTTTGATTTACCTTTGCACTCAGGTTGTCTTCCTGTCCAGCTTCCATTTGCCAAACATGTTCTTTCTTCTGAGCCATGGAGGATATATCCAGTATCACAGCTGAAATGTATTGTGCTTTTAATTTTAAAATTGTTTTCTTCTCTAGACCCATGGCCTGGGATACCTGGATCACCACAAGAACCAGCTGTATCACCTAGATTTTGGAGCACAAAGACCAGAATAAGTATGGAATATTATTATGATACTGCATTTATAATGCATGTCTCTATGTACTTATAAATAAGTGTATATATATATATATATATTATTTTTAAAAATCGCCATATATATCAGTGGGTGTGAGTCCCTATAATTACAAAATTACTTCATCCTCCACTAATTTTTTGTACTTATTTTATAGAAATACAGAAAAATAATTATAATTTTCTCAAACTCCTCTAATAACATGCTGTCAAATAAGTTAGTGGAAATTATCAAATAAAATAGTGGAAAAAAAGGACAAGCACAAAACCTTGGTCATTTTTCATTTAAAATACAGAATTTTGAGGAAAACCAAGGTCCTGATTGCAAAGACAATTTTCTTGTGTGTGTGTAACTAGTGTTCATAAAATATTTCTTAGTTTCATGATAACACTAGAGTTTGAACAGTTTTACCATCGAATGAAAGTTCTAGTCAACAATGTTATGTGCACTAGACATGAAGCATTTTCCTGGATTTTGGAAATGTTGAAACATCACTTCAAAACTGCCTGATAGCTAAAATCTCCCTCAGATATAAACGTTTTAGAAAATTCTAAGATAGAGGGTAATGTTAAATATGTTTATATATAAATATATTAATGTTAAATGCTATCTGTTGTATATAAATGTTAGAATAATCAACACAGTAATAATGATAATAAAAAAGGGATAATAATATCTAAGAGCATATGTCTAAATCTTCAGTTATGACAAGAACTTTTAGGAAGTTCTAGGTAACACATATGAACAGCAGGTCATTTGTTTCAATCTTTTAATATTTACTTAGGATCATCTACTTTATTTTTTTAGAGATCTTTAAGATAGTTTTCTATGCAAAAAGAGATGAAGGTATATTATATTACTGAGTCTCAATACTGAAGAGTTGAATTCTAGAATTCTTGGAGCTCAACTGCTCAGGTTTTTTCCCATAGCCCATGTTCTTTTCCAAAAACTTGCAAAAAAATTTAATGTCTTCTAGAAAAAAAAAAAATCAAACACAATAATATTTTTGAGAGAATATCTGCATTACTTTGTAATTAGTTACACTACTGTAAATAAAGACAAAAAATTTCAAGAATCAGGTAGAAAGAATTAATCCAATTATGTAAATAAGGTGTTATGTAGAGTAGCCATAGTTTTCTGGGGTTTATCTAAGCTTAAATTGCAATAATGAGAGAAATTTTTACATAGAAATAGTAAAAAATTTGCAAACTCTAAGTACGCAAAAGACCAAAAGCGACAAATTCACTATAGAGGGGTTCTGTGAGAAGTTAGGACCCTGGAGTCGTATGTGCAGACAAAAACAGAGCTTCTGCTGCCTTAGTTGGCACTGTACATGTGTAAAAAATGCTGTTGGGAGTGAAGGGTTGGACACAACTCTTTACTGACAAAAGTACCTACAGAACTGAAGAGTGAAGGAAGAAGAGTAGAACTAGTTTACTTTGCTTTGCTAACTATGATGCATGAGCAAATACTTGGCTTAGTCCACTAAGTCCAAGAAGTTCACGGTACTATGTATTTAAATGATTTCAGAAATAACAAATATATTCAAGTATAAGGGCTAACTGTCTGGCTCAAAATCACAGACTCAGAAATAAGGTTGTTCTCTGTTTACCCATTTCATTACGTGACACAGATCAGTAAAGCAGCTTACCAGACCTGTCTAAAAAGAAATTGCAAATAGTTCCAAATTATAGCAAAAAAATTCTACAAGCGTTCAAAAAAATTTATGTCCAAGGTAATTAGGTGACTTAACAACCCTCTAGTTTGAAAAAAGTCTGCTTCATATTTTTGAAATAATTTTTAAAAATTCCTAGATTAAGAGGTGGGTTTTTTTTTGTTTTTTGGGAATCTGTATCTTACATTTTCTAGTAGTGTTTAGTTAGATTATGACAAAATTGGAACAGGGCCTACTCATTATTCTATATTTATAAAGTCTCCACATTAATAGTTCAGTTTTTGGCAAGTTACTTGACATTATGCCTAAAAGAATTTTATGATGAAAATTGGTTATTTGCTATGCCAGATAGAAATCACATATTCCTCTTTAAGCAAAATCACGTGTTCTTTTCTAATGCCTAATTTTTACTGTGGATTATCAGACTTTTTATTTCAGGAAGGTTGACCAATGGCTCTTTTGATTGAAGGTTACAGAAATAATTTTTCTTAATGACTAATCACACCAGGATTTGATAGAATCAAAGAATCACAAATCATGCTGAGTTGGAAAGGACCCAAGAGGATCCTCGAGTCCAACTCCTGGCCCTGCACAGGACCATCCCCAGGAGTCACACCGTGTGCCTGAGAGCATTGTCCAAACACTTCTTGAACTCTCTCAGGCTTGGTGCTGTGACCACTGCCCCGGGGAGCTGTTCCAGTGCCCAACCACCCTCTGGGTGAATAATCTTTTTCTAATATCAAACCTAAGCCTCCCCTGACACTTCAGGCCATTCCCTTGGGTTCTGTCACTGGTCACCACAGAGAAGACATCAGTGCCTGCCCCTCCTCTTCCCCTCGTGAAGAGGTTGTAGACTGTGATGAAGTCTAAGAGAACATATTTTTATTACCTAATGCAGACTCAACTAAATTGTTTTCACAGTAAGTTATGAGCCATCCTTCACTCAAATGTGTAACAAATTCTCAGTTGACATTTAATCTTGATGAAATGGAGGGTATTTAGACTACTTACAGCCCTTGCTGTACTTACCAGGAATTCTACATTGCAAAAAAATTTCTGACTCCATCTGATATGCATATGATGATTGAAAACTGTTTCTGAATGCCAATATATATCAATGGGACATGACAATTCCTTCTAGCTCAATGTCATGTGACAAGAAACTGTCACAGGGATGATGTGACAACATTTAGTTACCTTATGTTCACTGATCTAGCGTTTCATTTTTTAATCTCTTTCATACACTAAAAGGACAAGTATGTTGTATCTTTTCTCAGTTAAATATTCTATATTATATATTGTAAATAATATCAACAAATATGCAAATTTGAAGGCTTTAATATGCATTAAAAATGAAGAAATCAATTTAAAGGCTAATTATGAAAGCTGATGATTTTACATATTTTAGAAGCACAATATAAAAATTCTGTATCATGAATTACAAATTATTTTATAATGAGAAAGCATTTCAGACATAAAATTTGAAAACAAAATCTCAAAATTTTACTAAGAATTATACTTTGGTACAGTACAGGTAAAGAAAATAAGAGTTTGTATTCTGTACAATCTGATTCATTATGACTAACATTTAAATGTTCCTATGTCAAGGAAATGTTTCTTCAAGTATTAAGAAAAATGAATTAGATCTGATTAGAGTTTCCTATGCGTTGGTACAAAAACAATAATTAGAAATAAAATATTTTCATGTACCTTACTCACAACTTTTTATCCCAAGATGTTTCAACACTTATTTAATTTAATAGGAGAAATACTATAGAATAGCCGTGTTTTCAGTAGGGCTGCTTTGATATTTTCATGTGTATTTTTAGGCTTCCAATCTGTATTCCTTGATATTTATATCTATTTCTTAAATTATTTTTGCAATTAACAATTAATATTATTAAACATTTTTTCTTAATAATACTGTGAAAAACTACAATAAGTAGCCTTAGATTTTATATAAAGAGGATTTTTTCCTCCAAACAAATATGGATTCATGCTAACTGTAAAAACATTTTTTATAAAAATAGTTCAAATTTTTAAACACATGAATATATCATTATTTATTAAATAAGATTACTTTACATTAAAGTTTGATTTCTAGTGCATACCTTTAAAAATCACAGGTTATAAGAACTTGATCTTTGTTCTAATTGTGGCAAATTTCCTTCTGCTTTATTCATAGAAAATTTAAAGAATAAATTAGGTGTTCATTTTTCTAGGTTTTGTCACATTCTAGGTTCCTGAGAGTATGCAGGAGAAGGTTCAGATATTGAAAAATTCTTCCAAGACTTTAGAATTTAGTGCAATATTTTAACCAAGAAGGTCTATTTTAATATTTCATATTAATTTTCAACTATTCCTGTGTCATGGGCTGTAAATTTTCATGTTCTGAACCTGCAGCTGATAATCAATTTATAACCGACTACACTGAAGAGATCAAGGCAGGAGAAAAAAAAAACCAAAAATGTTTGGAATAGGTGAGACCTCCACTTGGACTACTGTATCCATTTCTGAGGTTTCCAGTACAACAGGAACAAAACCTGTTAGAGCAGGTCCAGAGGGCTGGAACACCTCCGCTGTGCAAAAAGGCTGAGAGGATTTGGGCTGCTCAACCTGAAGAAAGAAGGGCTTCCAGAAGACCTTATTGTGGCCTTTCAATATATAAAATATAGAAGAAAGATATAGAGTGGCTTTTTATCAAGGTCTGTAGTGATGGGACATGAGGGGACAATTTTAAACTGAAAGAGGCTAAGTTTAGATTGGGCATAAAGCAGACATTTCTTACAATGCGCACGGTGAGTCACTGGAACAGGCTGCCTAGAAAACTTGATGCAACACCCCTGGAAGTGTTCAAGGTCAGGTTAAACAGGACTTTGAGTAACCTGATCTAGTTGAATACGTCCCTTCTCATTGCAGTAAGGGAGGACTAGATGATTTTTGGAGGTCCCTTCCACCACAAACCATTCTATGATGCTAGTGGAAGATATCCTTACCTATGACTGGAGGTTGGACTAGATAATTTGTAAAGGTCCTTCGGACTTCCACCATTCTATGATTCTATTATTTACCAATACTGTAAAGAACTTTGGATTTTAAGTGTGAAACTAGTATAGCATAGTCAGATTTGCATATCAGTTATTTTCACCTCTAGTTTTGGCACAGCTCTAGTCCCAGAAAATCATGTCACTTGTTTTCTTCTTATTTTCTACCACTGAACGTGTCTAAGTTCTCTGAATTACATCGCTTTAAATAAGATTCAAAACCTCTCTGATTTCTTCAATTATATAATGAAATATAAGCAGGACAAGAAAGAACTTCCACCAGTACTTACTCAGAATTAAAACTGATAACAGGGTTAACCTTTATCACAGTATTTGTTTACTTAGTCTGCAATAACAAATGGGATTTAATCAAATCCCAAATTAGTGTGTGACTTGGATTTCTGTTTTTCACTTGATCACTGCTCTTAAAGTGAATCAAACTGAAGTTGTGAAACACAATATTCCTAAGCAATAAGTCTTTCAGAAAACATATCTTGACTTCAGTGAGGGCTAAACTATTACAAGAATTAGATGGTGTTCCCTCAAAAACTGAGCATCCTATCTTGAAGTTATGTGGAGCGCACTTGGCCTTATTATACAGATGGATGAATTACCCAATCAAGTTATATCTGAGATGTCATCAAGTCACTAGAGGTTTTACAAGTTAGAAGAAAAAATATAAAATAAAAAAAATGAACCCATCCTCTTGAAGACACAATGTTGCAAGATTTCACTGTGTAAATTAATACTTTTGCCAGAAATCACATAAAAATATTTTCAAAACAAACTGGTTTTGTCAACAGTCAATTGAATGTGAAATTTCTTGTTCATATTAAGTGCCACCAAGAAAGGCTACTTCTTCCAGATTATTTTCTTGCTAATACATTATGCATATTTTGTTTTTAGGGTTTTTTTACTTCTAGTGAGATGGTAATTCAGTTTTATACATGAATTTACAGATTTTTAAATGGCTTTCTGAAAAAGAAAAATAAATTTAAAACAACTTCAGGATTAATTCACAAATATTACCTGAGCAATGAGGAAGAGATCCACTCCAGTGTCCATTCAACTGACATGTGCGAGATGACTGCCCCAACAGTGACCGTCTCCCTGTGCAGGTATAATGAACAGTAGAACCAAAGGTGTATTTATCTCCAGACAGGACCGCGTTAGGAGGAACTCCAGGATGTCCACAGTCAATCACTACAATGCATAATTATTGGAGATAAAAGAAGGTTATTATCACTGATCAAACAATTCGTAGTTTTCATTTTCCTAACTACACACATAAACTTCATGAAGGGGTTTACATTTGTAGGGTTTGGGGGAAAGGGGAACAGTATGGGATTAGAATGCAAAATATGCTTCAGACGAAAAGCTGTGAAAAAAATGTTTGGAGATGTCAAAAAAGAAGTATTTTAGATATAGATATTGAGGTTCAAAACCACTCATTCACTAAGTTGATCTTTATGACATGAACACACGCACACACAAAAACATACATTCATGCTTGTACTCTTCAGAGAAAAATTACAGGAACACAGCATCTGCCAAAGTCACTGCTGTGGTAGAGAATATGCAGAACTTCATCTCACTTTTAATAATGCAGAGCAAGGAGTTAATTTAAAAGCAAGCTAAATAAATCAAGTTTGGGAAATGCACAGTTAAAATTCATAAACCAAATTCACTATTTACACAAACTGAATCTAGGCCCAATGTTTGATTTCTTTTTATCTTACACCTGTCCATGACATGTAGATTATCTTGGCCAGAGATATTTGTATTCATGTACCAAGAAGCCCACAAATTAGAGCTGCAAATATCAGTGTAGTAGAACAGGTTGCTAAATCATACAACTGTAATTTTTATCAAAACTTCGTCGTATTAAATACTATTTTCAGCAGGACTTTTTTATTAAAGAAAAATCCAGATCAGAAGCCTGATCAGGATTGGGAATGTGTTCAATTCCATGGCATTTCAGATATATGCAACAGTACAATGATTGTACAATACAGCATAAGACCAAAATCATGTGTGACAATTTGTCTTTCTTAAATAGTTATTTTTGGTCTTAGAGTTTTAAGTTATGTATATAGTGATTTGCGTTTAATGACACGTTCTCCCAAAGGTCCAACTTTCATGGTGCAGAACCTTCCTGACAGGACTGCAAAGGATTTAGAAATGTGGTAAGTTATTGACTGACTTTGATTCCTACCTAGTGTCACTAACGCCTGTGACCATTCTGCAGGCTTTGAGGACTTTGAGTAAAATGGCCAGAATAGTCACCTTTACATAATAAGCACTTGTCAGCATGTTATTTTTTTAATCAGTTGCTTCTAACTAAAATCTACTATCACTTATGGATGATTGCTGAGAATGAAAACTTAGAACATTGTTAATAAAAAGGCATGTTGGTCATGCTGGCTTCAACAAAAAGAGACCTTTTTCTTGCGAAAAAAATTCACAGTTTTTCTGAATATTTTATTGACTGTAGTGTTCTTGATTGATTCTTTTGCCCTATTCAGATGTCATACAGGACACAGTTAATTTCATACTGGTGCCTTACAGTTTCCAGCTTTGGGCTTTCATATACACACTTTTCTGTTTACACTTAGGTCTAGAAGACTTGGATTCCTAATAATTGACTTAAAAAGTTGTAGCACCCTTAATATAACCTTTAACTTGATTATTCATTCTACAAAATTTGATTTATGTTTTTGGGCTGGGATTTCATATGAAAAGATGATTGAATTTCTTTTTTTTTTTCCTAATACTAATTCATTTCTCCCTTTCTATTTTGCCACCCTCACTGAACAAAGAATCTTCTCTGTATCTAATCTAAATGAACCCTTTTTAGTTTAAACCATTACCCCCTGTGCTATCAATACACACCATTTAAAAAAGTGCCATTCTAGCAATAATTTGCAAAACACTCCACAAGCTCTTAAAAAAAGACCCTTAAAAGGTTTTGTTAAGCTTATGATTACAAAATATCATGGATGCTATTTAGATAGAATTCACTGACCCCTCTATACAAATGACACAAATAAAGCAGACGATGCCCTTTCAAAAGTACATATAGCACTTTTACTCCCAAAGCTCTTTTAAAAAAAAGAGTAACGGCTGTATTATTAAATTACTTGTTACAATTCAGATAAAAATTACTAAGAGATTAAAATACAAATGTAGAAAAAAGAAATCTTTGCAACTTTAAATTAATTTTTCTTCAGAGATATTTTACTATTAAGCAATATTTGTCTTTTTGAAAGGGTAATGTTGCCTTTAAATTTAATGTGAAACCAATAGACACTTTGTTTTAACTGTGACTCGCAATCAAGCTACTTATCCCATCAAAGAAAGGGACTAGTTCCATAAATGAACTTTTAGCAATATAAGAAAAAAGAAAAAGTTTATTTTTTTTCTTATTTTTAGAGAGATAGTAGAAGAACTAGTGAAGCCTCCTAAGAAAAAAATATCTACAATACTGCAAATATCAGTCCATGATTCCTGAATAAGGAACCTTTAGCCTGTTTTCCCTTTAATCCTTAGAAGAGAAGCCTTTCTCAGTGAAAAACATTGATCCTAAACCAAACCCTTTTCACAGACTAATAGAACCATGTAAATCAGATTTCTTAGGCAATTAAAAACCTAAGAAACATCTCTGGCTGCATCACAGACATATCTGCATCACAGTTGGAAAGTTGTTCATGACAAGCCAGAATAAAAATAACTTAGTTGTGTTGATCCACTTGCCTTAGTGAATAGGTTGCATATGACTGTGATGTTCAGGTACATCTACTAGTGTGGTAAACTGAGGACATTGTCCAGAGGACGTCTTAAATGTTCTACAGTGCTATTACTCCTTGCTTGGGATCTTTACAGACAGTCTGATCTTACTGTTGCCCAAAGAGAAGTCCAGAAATTACTGTCCTGATATAAGTCAATAATTGCATACTATAGGTTTTAAGTTTTGGTGTGACAAGAATTCTGCGGACAATGGAAGCCATGTATTGGCGAATTCAATGGACAGGTTTTGACCTTGTATCCCTGCTATCAGGGATTATTAAACTGGTGCATTCAGAGATGTTTGTTTTGGCTATTGTATTTAATAAATATTCAATGTTATTTGCTACATAGAATAACAATATAACTGCTACTTCAGCAGCTGCTGAGACCCCCCATCAGTATTGCACACACACAAATGTATATAAATACAATTATCGTAATTGCTGTCATGAGACTGATGGAAATGTTGTGTAAAATAATACCTAGTCTATCCACATTCTTTGTAGAAGCAAACTTATTATTTACTTACTAATACATTCAGGTAGAGGTTTGTCCCAGTGGCCATTTGGTTGACAAATTAAGACTGAAGAGCCAAATAAAAAATATCCAGGATTGCAGTCATAAAATACCACTGTGCCATACGTGAAATTTCCATGTTCGATTTTACTTTCTCTTATAGAATTTGCAGGAATTCCAGGATCAGAACAATTGACCACTAAAAAGAAAAAGGACACAGGCTTGAGAATCATACAAATACAGCCTCTAAAATGGTCTCCTGTTCTTTGTATAAGAAATATCCAGTGTGCTGATATCCTGGTTTTATATACCCTAACTTCTTATATAATGGTAGTGAATTAGGAAGAAGACGTGAAACGATGAGACACTAAAGCCAGAAGATGTTAAACCCAGAGCAAATAAAAGGAAATGCTTTTTTACAGTGTGATGATACTGTAAAATTACTGGCCACTAAAAGTGACTGAACATACCAATAAAATGAATTCATATTCCTGCCTAGACATACACTATTGTCCACAAATAGAAACATATTTTGGGGCTAGATGTTCCTTTGGTCTACCTCACACAGAAATGCAAACATACTTATGCTCCTATACTAACATTTTGATGATGGGTCACCTTTAAGACAGATGGTTTGAACTAAAGGGTACATGGTCAGTTAGGTAAGACTGTGGAAAATTTGATAGAATGAGAACATATCCGTACAAGTGGAGATGAGCTTTTAAAAATAGAGGTTAACTTTAATTGTTAAGAATACTGATGAATTTTTTGAGTCCTTAGCTAATTTAAAATTTATATTTTTGAAAACTTCTGAAGATGGATTTTTTCCCCTTTTTTTTTGTGTCTTACACAAAAACTTTTGTGTTTAGTATAATAGAGGGATGCCCCACTCCCTTAAACACCTTTGTAGCCCTCTACTGGACCCACTCCAGGTTCTCCAGATGTGCCTGACGATGGCTGAGTGGAGGGACAGGATCACCTCCCTTGACCTGCTGGCAATGCTCTTCCTAATGCAGCCCAGGACAACATTGGCCTTCATGGCCACACAGGCACACTGCTGGGCTCATGGAAAGTTTGTTGTCTACCAGGACCCCCAGGTCCTTCTCTGCAGAGCTGCTTTCCAGAAGGCCACCCCCAGCCTATATTGGTGCATGGGGTTACTAGGTTTACTCTTCCACAGGTGCAGGACCCTGCATTCATATTTGTTAAATTTCAGATGTAAATGTGCATGGATGTGCGTATATAAAATTATCAAAATATGTTGAAAAGCTCTGTAATCAGCAAAGGAAAAATGATATTGTCAGATGCAATCCAAGATCATTTTTCCCACCTAAATCACTCAATGTAGTCATTTTATGGCTCATGTTCTCTCTAGCCACTATTGTAAATGTTGTGGTCTGCTTGTGTGCTTCTTCTAGTAGTTCTCAAATATGGGTACCATAAGCCTAGAAAACATACCTTTTCCAAGGAGAGAAATAGCTTTCTGCTTGTATTTGACTTCTTTAATATTAAATGATAGAACAATTTTCTAGTCAAATTGATGGACAATATTGATTTTTTTTCTTGGGGGAAAATCTGAGCTGCTTTTTTTTTTTTTCCCTCCACAAGGATCATTCAAGTCCAGCTTCTGGCCCTGCACAGGACAGCCCCAAGAATTGCACCATGTGCTTGAGAATGTTGTTCATGTTCATGTTACTAAGCATGTATGTAAAGTAATGAAAAGAATGTATTATTAATCAGGAGTAGTGAACACTTGAAATAAAATACAAGGAACTTTGACCATTTCAATAGTTTTTCACCATTATTATGATTGGCTAAGAAACTAGATATTTAGCAAAATTGTAAACCGTATAACAACAGCAAGTGCACTGCTGAATTTATATGAAAAAATTATGCAACAAAAGCAAAGTCTTCACAAATGTGTGCAGCCTTTTTTATAACATTGCACTTTTGGCAGTTTAAAAATATGCAAGGTAACACTTTTATTATTATTATTTAACTTCAAAGCAAATAAAACAAAATCATATTCATTAGAATGGATTTCACTGCCCATTGCAGACATGATTAATGATGTTCAACACAAGATTACTTCTTTCTGTTTTTAAACTCTTCTAAAACCAATATACAATTCCAGGACTGTGTAAAATTCCAAAGAATAACCTGGTCTACATATTTACCAATCCCTACATGCCAAAAAGTTATCAGACACTTTGACACATTACTCTGCAATACCAGAATACCAAGGTGACTGATAGCAACTGGATGGAAAATGAGATTAAGTAGGTACCCTAAACACACAGTACATGTTTAGTGTTGTAAATTTAGAAAATAATATCTTCTCATCAACAAAGAGTCCCTTGGAAATTTAAGTTCTGTAAATTATTTGGCAGTATCTTTTAGAGGAAAATGATCAAATGAAAGTGCAGAATACCTATTGGAAAGAGAAGACAGTCAATAAAATTGCTGTAAAATACAACGTGATTTAGTTTACATGCAGATAAAAATCCATAGTGGCTGCAGAGAAGATGCTGAAAAACAATGATTAGAATTTCTGCATATGTACACGCAGGTTACAGCAAAAAACATTTTTCTAAATAAAAGCAATTATTTAAAAAGCACGTAAGAGATTTTAAAAAGGCAGGGGTGACAAAACCTTTCTAAAACTGCTTATGAAAACTCAAACAGAACTACTTTCATAATATTATTTTTCTAAGTGAAAGAATTTTAGATATAATATCTAGAAGTGTTGAGAACCAACACAAATGGACAATGGTAAAAAATTAGAATAACAATTTTCAAAGTCAAGATGCTCAGTGGAGTGCCAATAAAAATGTAAAAGGAAAAAAGTAGGTTTTCTTATGTGTCTATTAGAACTATGTTGGCTAAAAATGCAGAGGACATTATTTCAGGATTTAAGCTCTTAATTATCTCTCCATAATTTTGCTTAAGTGACTTGTAGAAACAATTTTTAAAAAAGCAATACAATCTACAGACACATAAGAAAGTTTCTCTGCAACTGTTATCCTGGAAACCTACCTGTAAAAAATCATAGAATCACAAAATATCTTTAATAATAAGATTATTATGTTAGTTAATCAGTCTTTCTGTTAGTAAGAGAGGAATCACTTTGTCTTGACAGTGCTCCTTTATCCTCTTTTTATATTTCAACCTCAATTTTACACCATTTAGTTAGAAACCTGTAAATGCTGCATTCTTACCTTTGCATATTGGAGGTGGGTGGCTCCACTGTCTATTAGCTTGGCACTGCGCTTTGGTTGGTCCTTGCATAACATACCCCGTGTTACATGAAAATGTCACAACATCATTGAAGTTGAAACCATTTCCACTTGTTCTTCCATAAATGGGACTACCAGGGTGACCACAGCTGACGGCTAGCATAGCACCAGTCAAGAAAACCCCAAAAAACAGAACAAGCTGTTATCACTTTCTGTTATTTATTATGCAAGGGTTATTTGTTACATAATAGTATTTTCAAGTTTTGATATAAGATACTGTGTACTTTCCATGAGGCATTCATGTTCAAGAACTTACTTAAATTTTTAAATAAACTGAATAGAATTTGACATGCAGTAATGAAAGCAAATGAAGAAAACTCTTCTGAAGAAGCAGGAGAAAAACAGGGACTAGATTTTCATTAAGTATAGTCTGAAATTGAAAGGAAATATTTCACTACCCTAGTTCCTCAGGTATTGTTTCTTACAAACTTGTCTTAGTATCAACTCAATATTTTATCTTTGTGGCCTAAATACTTAGTGAAGACATAAATTTATGACTATTTTTTGAAAAAAAACAAACCATGGGCACAATGAAATTTTTCTTATGTTTACACAAAAACTGACTACAGATGGTAAAGTTTATTTTCCACACCCACAAAAAACAAGTTAAAAAAAAGGTAAGGAAAATCAGACACAAATTAATATTCACAAAATGATCCAAACACATTTTGTAAGCATTTTCTTCTATTTTGTAACAAAATGTTGATTAAAAAAAAAAGTTGATCAGTAATTAAAAATAAAAAATAAAACATCACAGAATAAATGAATTAACATTGTGTACTATGACTTGGCATTAAGAGAATTTCTGCTGCAAAGACAGAGCTATAGAATATTTGGAGGCAGATTAATACAGTTTCAATACACTAATATTATTGAACCTGAAAAATAGTGGTAATTTACTTTGAAGTGCTTAGAGGAATCTCAAATTTTCCTAAATTAAATAAAGCATTTTCTGGTATTACTGAAAGGTCTTTCATGTGATGTGTTGACACACTTATCATGCAAAAGAAACCTCATTAACCAAGCACAATATTCGCTCAAAAGAACCCCAAAACTACAAATCAAAGTATCAGCGTCTTTGCGAGGAAGAAGAAGAAGAAAAGAAAATATAATCTGGTAAAGAAAACATTTTAATCTTCATTGTTGACTGTGTACTTCAACAGTATTTACTTATCTAACTAGAACAGTGAAAGTAAATGTACATTAAAGATTTCCAAAAGCCACTAGGGGTCATAAAGCCATTTTCAAATTTGAGTACTGGCATTCCAAAGTCCTATCACGTTTTGAAGAAGTTTCATATCCATAACAGCAGGTATTCAGTAGTCAAAAAATGTAGAGGAAATTTTAAGTGACAACACTTATCTTCACCTGATAGATGCATCATAGGTTTTATGTGGCCACAGACTTTTGAGGATCATTCAGTCCTCATCTTCTTTGACACAGATATTCCTGTAACATAAATCAGTATGTGTTGCCATGCTTACTTACGCACACAGGATGGAAGCTGACCAGACCAGTTGTGATCCTGTTGACATATTCTTACAGAAGAACCAATCAGTCGAAAACCAGGACTGCACTGGTAAACAACTGTGTCTCTATATCCATAATTTTCTCCTATTACTTGTCCATTGACTATAAGATCTGGAATACCACAGTGACCAGCTACATTTGTTTACATTAAGGAAAAAGAAAAAGAAAAAAAATCAGTAAATATGCCAGAGAAATTTTAAATAAACCTCCTTAACTAAAAAAAGAAATGTTGAATATCTTTCCAGTTTTTTCATTGACTTAATTCAAAGCTTCATTTTCATTAGCTTGATGAAAATGGCAGTTATGCATTTGTATAGGTAGAACTGTAAAAATATAAAAAATTCCAAAAAGACAATGTAGCAAAAAGATTAAATGTCGTATGTATTATCGAATTTCCTTTAAAAAAATTTAAAAATTACTTTTTATTGTAACATGTTAAAAAGTCTATATTATTTACCTTAGTTTTATTTTGGTTATGATTAAATGAATAAGGCAACATTAAAGCATCATATATTTAACTAAGTATAAAAATTTTACATAAATAAAAATAATACAAACATTATAGACATCAATCCATGTGAACATTATAAATATAGCCTCCTTACAATATAAAAAAATTAACTTGGACAATTTATTGACTCTCTGTACTGTTTTCCATTCTTTCTCTCCTATTGATTCCAGTGGAATCCCAAAGAGATTAACAGCACAACAGTTGCCAAATGTCCTGCAACCAAAAATCGTTCTATGCCTAGGCCTAAACTTCTACTCTGTCTTCTCAAAATATGAGAAATAACTGTATTTTCACTATGAAGGTCATAAAGAGATGTTTAGTCTAGAGAGAGGCTGGGGAAAAAAACCAAACAATGTGTAGTTACTATTTTTCATAATAAATTCTGGAAAATGGGCACTGTGATTCAGCAAAAAAATGTGGTAACAGGAAAGTCTCTTAAGAATGGTTGACTTCATGAAGACTGTGATATGTGGTAGAGAACTCACTGCAAAAAGAAGAGTAAGACAAGCAAAAAAACTGAGCAGTGTTCCAGCTAGTACTTTTTTTAAAAAAACCAAAACTACCAGCCACCCAAACTGCTCTGCTCTCCTTTTCTCTTCTACTTTTCCTCAAATAACCCCCACAAACAAATCTCCAAAGCATGGACTTGCTAATAAGAAAAGAAATTTAGAACCAGTATGGTTTGGATTGGTTTTTTGTTTGAAATTTTAAATGCTTCTAATACTCTGATGTATTTTTCTGCATTTTGTCTCATACATTTGGGGCTAGAAAGTTCCTATTAAAAAAAAATTGAAAATCTTAAATTTTCTTACTTGAGCTTTGTATTGTATTTCACTGTATGAATCACAATAAAATTAGAATTTGCAGTATAGGTAGTATATGAACCTCCACATATATTAAATTGATGACTGCAATTGACTTCTGTGTAGTTAGCAGGAGTCCAAATCTGGTACTGTTCAAGGCTATATTATCCCTTGTTTGTTCCCTCCCTGTTTCCCTCAATCTTATGTAAAAAATAGGCACACATGAAATTTATGTTTTCTAGGATAAGATGGTATAACACATGTTTAAAAAGATTTTGTTGGAGTATTTCTTGCTTGTCCAAGAAATTCATAATCCATTCAGCATGCAGTAGACTTTTTTGAAAATGCCCCAAAGGAACTAATTTCCCTTTCCTATCATATTTCTGATTATAAACAGGACTAACCAAATGAAGAATAAAAACTAAGCTGTAAAAGATTAGTTTCTATGAAAAGTGCTACCAGACAGCCTGCAGTGATTCAGACCATGCTCCAGAAAATATTTTTCTAGTTGCATTTAATTAAAATATATGGCTTGGTTCTTAATTTAAAATTTAATGTTGCTTTATGGCAGTTGCTTTATGGCAGAGTGGAAGCAGAATACTTCACCAGAAAGGTCAATCTCTGCTTCCTGAGCAGAGAGAATAAATCTGAAGCAATTCAACATGTGAGGTAACTAAGATCACGGTGCAGTTTCTGCAACTGTGCATAGACTTAACAAAACCCACACAACTTCAACAGGTGAAAATTCATTGCAAATCTCTTTCAGTAATGTCCCACTCTTGCTCCAGAAAACTTAAAGCAATTCAAAATTCCCATCCTCTTACCCTACTTCCTTCCATTGTCATAAACCTCTCAGACCCGGAATTTGACTCCTTTTGACTTTTGATTTTCTTTTTTTTCTTTCTTTTTTTCTTTCCTTTTGACCTTCTTCAATGTCTACTATTTACAAGGAGAGGGGTAGTGGATGTTGCTCACCTGAGATTCAGCAAAGTATTCAACACCATTTCCCACAGCCTTTTCCTGCACAAAAGGGCAAGATACAGATTGGGTGGTCTTTAAGATAGAGAATGGGCTGACAGGCTGCACTAAAAGGGTGGTGATTAATGGTTTTCACTCAGGCTGGAAGTCTATCATGAGCAGGATTCCCTAAGGATCAGTAATGGGCCCCATGATGTTAAGTGTCTTCATAAATGAACTGGATGATGGGATTGAAAGCAGCCTCACCAAGTTTGCTGATGACACCAGGCTGGTGGTGAGGTGGCCACGTGAGAAGGAAGAGACATCTTACAGAGAGACCGGGACAGGTTGGAGGAGCAGGAGAGCAAGAACTGTATGAGGTTAACAAAAACACCTGCAAGGTTCTGCTCCTGGGATGACACAGCCAAAGAGCCCAGAACAGGCCACGATCTGTGTGGCTGAGGAGCAGTGTCACTGAAAGGGACCTGGGGGTCCTGGTGGACAAGAAGCTGACTGTGAGTCAGCAGTGTGGGTGGCTGCAACAGAGAAAGCAAAATGGATCCTGGGCTGCATCTGCAGAAACATCATTAGCAGTGGTAGAGATCATCCCACTCTACTCAGTGCTTGCCAGGCTGCACATGAAAGATGCAGAAAGATGCAGACAACTGCAAAGGAGGGCTATGAAAATTATCAAAGGGCTGAAAAACCTCTCCTATGAGGAAAGGCTGAAGGCGTTAGTTCCTGAAGAAGAGAAGGCTTGGGGAGGGCCTTATCACAGTGTTCCAGTACTTAGAGGGTGGCTACACAGATAATGGAGGCTCTCTCTTCACATGGAGTCACATGGAGAGGACAAGGGGCAAAGGGTTCAAGCTGCACTTAGAAAGGTTCCATCATGACATAAGAAAGAATTCTTTTGACAGTAAGAACAAGCATTCCCTGGAACAACCTATCCAGGGATGTGATGGGAGTCCACATCACTGGATGTTTTCAAAACGTGACTGAACAGATTGCAAGACAATCCCACCTCAGCTCTCTTTGCCTTGAAATGTTGGATTAGATGATTTTTCAAATTCCCTTCCAACTTGGGCTGTTCTATGATTCTATTACTTCAAATCCCTCTGTCTTGATTACTTCCTCCCACTCTGTATAACAGTTATATCTTTGGAGCACTAACTATATTGCATGATCAATGAGTGAACTTCTCACTACTAGTAATGAAAGATATTTTTAAAATAGCAGAGCCTACTTCTATCCCTGTGTAAGATTTCTAAACTGAAAAAGAAATAAATCTGAATGCATGAAGAACATTATAAAGCTGTATTATAAAACTGTAGTTCTATCATGGCAGAATTCTAAATCAATCAGTGATAGTGTTAGGGAAATAAATATCATTTAAAAGCAGGATATACCAGACTTGTGCCACATTTTTTATACTAAATTTAAAAAGAAAAAAAAAAAAACCCTTGGGGATTTGCAAAATTTTTTGCCAGTTTTTACTCTGCTTTCCAGGGGAAGTGTAGTGTGACCGAGGGATATAGAAAACCCCATTAAAACCAAACCAAACAAAAAAAAGAGGGAAACAACCCCCACAATCAAAACAATCCAACACCCCAAAATGATGGGTTCAGCATTATTTGTTTTATTTTTAAACAAAATAATTGACATCTGTCATGTAGGTGCACGTGGCAAGCAGTTCACTTTGTTTGCTATGAAAAGTGTATATAATGGTATACATAGTTCCTGTTAAGAGAACATTCGAGAACTTTACTGGAATTTCCACTGATTCATGCAGCTGAGTAAATTCTCTAAGATCCAATAAAGTTAAAGACTCAATAATATTTTCCCGAACTTTTATTCTTTGCTTTATTTTCCCACTCTATTTCACACATCCATAGAGATGATCTCTGACAGAGGAAATAAAGACCTCAACTTATAGTAGTTGCTATCACTACTTCTCCAGTATCAAGAGAAAAAAAAAAACATAGAGGAAGAAAAACCAAAACAACTCCCAGACCAACAAAAACCTCTATCGCCATCAACATCTGTATTTGGACAAGAAATTATTACTTAATTTCTCTTTAATTCTATTCTGGATTTGTTGCATTTCTTCTAAAAGTAAGGTGTTTATTTATTTTTCTTATGAATTTTAGTAGAATTCTTACCTTTAACATTTTTCTATTAAGCTACCTGAGAAAATAATTCCAAGAGGCTCATTATACATTAAGGATATGCTCATATTTATTACTGTATATTCTGGTAGTTTTTATGATCAATTCTGATGGTAATCATTTCTCAGGACTTTCATTTAAACTCTTTTTATAAGAACTTTGTGAGAAATAAGTATATTCTAATATCCTAGTAGTGAATAGATGACTTCACACTAAATTAGGATTCTAGACTACTTTAGGCTTAGATATTCTAGACTATTTTCATGACAGCTTTGTCCACTGACAATATCTCTATTTTGGTGCTGTACCATAAGACCAGTTGCAGTTCCATTTTTTGCTATGACATGGATATAAGAGACCTATGTAGTAATTCTGTGAATCCAGATGAGACCCCTGGGGTCTTAAATGTAACTTGTAACTTGTAATACTGAATCAAAAGATGCCACTTTTGCAAAGACAAGTGAAAGCTGCAAAAAAAGATATTAAAAGAGACTAAATGTGGAGATTTTACTGTGTAGCAGATTTGAGAGGGGAAATAAGTAATATAATATTCTCAATTTCCAGTCTAGCTAAACTTGAGAAGAATAATTGCATGAAATATTATTAAAAAACAAAATTAGTCAAAGATTGGGAATGAAGGATATTAATAACCTGTGAGCACCAAATAAATTACCTAATTTGACATGAAATCCAGCTCTAGCAAAGAAGAATGAGCATAATAACTTCGTGTCAGAACCTTTGAAACCATAGCTGTAAATGAGATTTCTTTTCTGCAGGTTGTGCTATGAGATGAAAAGAGTAGGAATGAATGAATACAGAATCCTTACACTAAACAGCAAAAACGTGCTTATGCTTATTTTAGTTGTCAGTAGTATCAAACATGAGCACAGTAGTGAAACAAATCTACATATCAATGCATTATTGAAAACAGAGATTTATGTTATTTATTATTCAACAAAGTTAATTAACCTTTCAAGATGACCTCAGCTGAAAAGGGAAGAATTATTTCCTGGCATTTTTTTTCTTCTTTACAGGGTTTGCATTTCATAAAAAGATATAAGAAGCTACAGCCCTGGACTTTCTCTTGCTATTTTCAGAAGGNCATTTCATAAAAAGATATAAGAAGGCACAGCCCTGGACAAAACAGGGCTTGGGGCTTTCTCTTGCTATTTTCAGAAGAGCCTCATCTTGACAGCTGTTCAAGCTGTACTAAAACTGTTCAGGATGAATGGTAAAGTTATTTTAAATCTTTTTTAATCCATGGCCCACAGAGGGAAGTTCTCTGCTGAATTCCTTGAAACAGCTGAATAGTTCTTTAAAGATGAAACATCATATACCTAATTTGAAAGTCTTGTTGTTATTATTATGCAGTAGTACTGAAGAACAAAGAGAAGCATATGGCGAACTCTAGATATATTAATTCAGTATCACTGGAGATACAGAATCCCCCTTAATTGAAATACCAAGAGTTTAAAAAAGGTATTTAAAAACAGTGAAGATGAAGAAGTTAGTTGCTTATACATTTTTCCAGAAGTTTCAAGAATAAAAATAGTGGAAGAGAGATTACACTTCAGGGGTTACACAGCCACGGAAACCCTTCCATAACTGAAAGCTGAATGAGAAAATATAAAAATTACTGCTGATAGATTAATGTAGTGAACATTCTCTGCTGATAGCTTACATGGTTGCTTTGCCCCAGATGGTATGTCTGCTGGTTTTTTTTACTCCATTGAGAGCACTGTCCTCCACAGAGGTGATGGATAACTGTTTTTTCCTTTATGAGTAACAGTCTGCCAACAATGACTCATTAGCATTTTAAACTGGTATTTTTGTATGAAAAAATAGTTGAGTAAAACTGGGATAAATATTCCCCAGCTAACACATCAAAGGTTGTGTCTACATTAGAATTTTGGTTCAGATCTTCCTTCTAAATCTTAAATTTGCTGAGTGGTTTTAGTATGAACAAATTGGCTTCCTTTCAGAGGAAGAACATTAAGAAGCTCAGCTAGGTGCACCAAACGTGTTCCATCTCCTTTTGGAGATAAAGTGGTCAAAATTATTGACAGATCGTTTTGGCAACTTAGAACCACATGAGTAATGACGACATTTAGCCCAGAGGACTGGACCAGATATAGTCCAAGGAAAATTCTCTGAATCATATGTGGCGCACATGTAGATAATTCAGAATCAATTATTTGTTTCATGATCTGCTCATTCTGCTGGATTATTTGTTGATTCAGACAAAGACACAGTATGTGAAGTCTAGCCTTTCTCTTAGGAGAAGAGATGAAAGTTATTCCTGATATTATTGTTGGGGAAGTGCAAATGTTGACATTTAATGTACACACTAACCTAAACAGCTCTTTTTTTCTATCCATCTGTCTTTGTTGAAAGCTCCTCTAGTATTAGCCATGTATTTAAACCGCACTTCCTTATGCCTTACTAATCAAATAAACTTCATTCTTCTTTTTTGCATTTTAATTCATAGGGACGCTTTATAAAGGTGTTCTCCAAATGAACTGAATTAACATCGTTTAATCGTGTCTCAATTAACAACAAAATATGAGATCTTACAGACCTTTAAAAATTTAATCATATTTCATCTTTTATTGTCATTTGAGATTTAATACTAATATGAAGAACTGAACAAAACTATTGTTCCAGAAGTTGCTGAGTGTATCCCATATGAAACAACAGCAATGACTTTTGGCAAATAAGGGAGAGAGTATCAACAGAGCTGTTTTATCAGGATGTTTAGACGTCATGAGGAGTTAAGAAAGAAGAAGGAATTCAAGATTAAGTGTTAGGCATTATACAGCTGAGATGAAGAGGATAGAGTCACAAGTTCAAGAAAGGTGAAAACTTGGAGTAAGCTCACCAATCAACAAAAAAGAGAAGGGTGCATAAGATATCGTTCCTCTAAGTATTGTTGAAAATCATAATTTTTGCTGGTTTTTTATGTAGTTTTCATTGCTGAGATGTCTAAACAACTTTTAAAATTACTATCAGTCATGTAACTAGCACAAATGAGAGAAGCTCAGTTAGATACCCCTCAAAGAGAAGTATGAAGCTTTGTACATTACATTAACAATGAGTAAGGTCCTAGAAAGAAATCAGAATTCTTCGTAATAATCTAAGAAAAGAGCTGCTCCATTACATATAAGAAGAATCGCATCTAGCAGAAAGACTTTTCACAGCATGCTACACTTTTCTCTGTTAGTTTTACTTTGTTAAGTGTTTTTGACTAGGCTGTCTAAAATGTTAAGCAGAATATAACATAAAACATTTTAAAAGCCAACAAATAACCTGAAAAAATCCTTTAGGGAAAAAAAGAAGAGAAAAAAGTCATGATTCTCAAATCATGATGAGTAAAAGTAATGATCTGATAGTGCTTCTCCTTTGAGCTAATAAAAAAATTGAAATTAGTGCTAATGAAAAAAGGGAAAAAAAATTCAGTGTTAGAGAAATCTTAGGAAATGTTTTTCACCATTCATATACTAATTAATCCTAAGGATTATCTGAAAGTACTATAGAGTTATTAAAGGAGATCCAATTTATTTCCACTCTAGGAAATACCCAGTTTTCTAAATATCTGATTATGAGCATTAAAATAAATATGCTAAAAAAATCAAAACTTTTAATAAGTATGAAAATATTTTTTTTATGATCAATGTTATTCCTGACATTAAATTAAAGCAAATAAAATTAATAAATAAAGGAAAGGAAATAAAGGAAATAATGTAAAATATAAAATTGCAAATATGTAATCTGTAAATACTGTAAATATACAAAGTTTTCATGTAAACAGACAATAACCAATTTCTTCTTGAATATTTAAATATTTTTCCAAGACAAAAATGTATAAAGAAATTGCAGATTTGTCAGTCTCTTTTTATAAGTAGGATATTCAGTAAAAATCTATTCTTTGTTTCTGAATGTTTCTCAGGATTTATTACATAGACAGTTTCAGTGTTACCAGTACAGAAAAAGATCAAGCACAATAAATGATGAGAGGCAGTTTGTCACCTTGGAGACACAACTGTCATGATTTTAACCTTTGCCTGTTATTTTATTCTAAAAGGCTAAAGTGATTTTTTCACAATAAAATGTCCTGAAACATTTAGGTTTTTAAACTTTGACAACAGAATTACTTCAGAAGCTCTATTCTGTTTTGTTTCATTTATTTTTTTGAATTTGAACATTGTCTCTTCTCATCAGCTATGGAGAATAAGGATCCACAAATCAATTTCCTATTATTATAATAATGCGATTACTCATGGAGTACTACTTTGTCATTTAGGTATTCTTTAAAGAAAAGAAAAAAAAAAGTGAGATTGAGAAAGGAAGGCAGTTCTGTTAAGTGTTCTAGTTTTGCCACAGATTCACCGTCCATAAATTATCCTCCTTTTAATAAAAGAAGCCAGAATAAGAAAAGAAAGAGAAAAAAGAGCTGTGAAACCTATCATCATATTCTCACACTATTATGGCTGTCATCAAAATTACGCACTGCTGTTCACAATGTCACGCAATAGCACAACTTGGATTTTAGTCAATATTTTTGGTGATTTAAAGCTTACCTCAGTTCTAATTCTCATCTATATCTGATTAGGTTCACCACGAACTAATTTAAAGTTCTACCGCAGATACTCAGATTCTTGTTTATGCCACATTTCTTAAATTCTTAAAATTACACATAACTGGAATTAAAATCAGGCTTTCTAACTCAACAACTAAATGCAATTATTTCATTAGTACTTTTGAAAAACATAACTTGCATTTTTAAACAAAATACTTGAAAAGGGTATTATGTTATCCTGTAGTATTTCATGTATGTCATCTGAAGATGTCCTGAAGAGTGCCCTCTTAAGGGCATCTTCAAAACTTAAAACAGAAACACACTGGTAATCACTTCAGTCCAAGAACAACTACATTTTTCAGAAAGTAAAAGTGGAAAGGCTCTAAGATAAACTAAAAAAAAGGTTTACATTAGGGCAGTAAAACATCAGAAATAGAAAGTGTAATTTTTTTCTTACTATTTTTCAGTTATTGAAAACAAACACCAGAATTTAATAATAAGTTCCATAAAAATTCATTTCTTGAACCATTAAAATTCCCACTCTGTAGGTCTTCCTGCCCTATTTGATCTCCTTTCTCCCATATTCTAATATTTCTTTAATGTCCTCCATTTCTTCTACCTTCTGACAACAACCTTCTTAAAAATATTTCTTATTTCTGATTTTTCATTAGCTGAACTCATCCCTCTATCTTAATTCTCAAATTACTTGTGGAAGAAACAAGAACTGAGTTATTTTGAGTCTGCAGGGAGCTCATTCCTGCAGTGATGTAACACAGTAAGCAGTGTTGTTGCAAGAGAAACTATGGCAGCCATTACTTTCCCTTTTATAAATTTGCCCTGTCACTGGCTTTGCTTTTTTGTTTTTTTCAGCAAGGTATACATTTTTTGTGTGCTGTATATGATGCATATTCTAATTCACTGAGTAATACTTGTTTTCATGCCATCTTCAACAATTTGCCGCAATGAAGCTTTAAAGATACGCATTTAAAGATTTCCTGTAGTCCTATTAATCTGATACAATAAGTGTGTTTTAGATTACTGTTTTCCTCCTCTAGTTATATAGTTTTCTTAACTGTTTGTTGTTACTGGACATTATAGTGTACGAACTAAATAATAACGAATCTCTTCTGAGAAGTAGAGGTTGTCTTTTACGTTGCAAGTAAAATAAACAAAACCTCTATCCCTCTCTGCTGTATGTCAGTGAACATTCCAGCTTCAGACTTGCAGCTTGATAAGCAACACTTTTGCGCATTCATGAGTCATTCACTTAAGTGAAATTAGCAAATAATGCGGTTTTACAGAAGAAAAATTATTTAGGATAGAAAGTAGTTTAAAAAGGAGAACAGCAATCCCTACAAAGATATTGCAACAAACCCCTATATTTAATGTATGTACTAGTTCAGTTTTCTGAAATTATCAGTTTATGGATATTCTGTTATATACTTATGCCTCCACAAACGACAAGCTACAATATGACTTATATATTTCATTCTAGATTAGAATATTAGCATACTTTTGATTTAAACTGAAATTAAAATTTTTATTATATATAGAGCTAAAATCAATGTCTCTACAGTAAATACAATAACCCAGCTCAAATTACACATGATAATGAATCAGAAAGAAGCCCTGAAATTGTTTCAGGTGTTCATTTTATTCATAAATAATTCAGGCAATGGTGAAGTTCCCTTAAATAAAAGAAGATACCTAATGTACAAGAAAAGTGTCTCAAATTCTGAAAAAAGTGTGTGGAAAATGACTTTTTCTCAGAAAAAAGCCTGCAGTGGTCCTGTCAAAGTTTCCAATAATTTTTTTTTTTTTTTTCCTCTTTCTGTATCTTTTCAAGAGTACAGTTTAGTTTTATAACACAACCATTTAATTCAGGTCTACTATGCAGATATTTTACTGAGGATATGCATTAGAGCTGACACATATGGAATCCACCTGTCTTGCTCTTCATGTATAGTTCTACCCTAAAGACATATACAAAAATACAGTAACACAGATTTTGCACTTTGTGAAGATATTAAAATTTCTGAAAATATAAACACATTTATAATTTGTTGAGAAAAACAATGCAGCCCAGGCACACACATGCAGAGCTCTCTTCAATGTATCTGCTAATAGAAAAAGACAAGGAGATCACTTTGCTTACTTTTGTCTCCTAGAGAGACAGAAAACAGACAAGTCATGACAGTAGTATCCATACCTAAACACCTGGTCTCAATTCCTCTCCAGAGTCCAGATGAGAGACATTCCCTCACTGCAGAGCCAACTAGCATGTATCCTGAGTCACAAGTAAATATAGCTGTAGATCCATAAGTGATTTGAGTTCCAATCTTATTTCCATTTGGAGGTGTAGGAAGTTCTCCACAGGAAATAACTTCATGGCAAAATAAAAACACAATACAAGTGTACAGCTGAGAATCACAAACACACATACAATAATACCTATCAACCAATAATACTTATCAACTAGTCAATCAGATAAATAAATTTCACACCTTGAAGTACTTTGGAGAAATTTGTAGAACACATAGATTAAAAACCTGCAGACAAAAAATATTCTTCCCCAGAAATTATGCTTAAGAAAGAAAGAGGGAAGAGCAATTAAAATAATTTCTATAAAGTTAAAAAACCCATTCAGAACATTATTAAATGCTGTTTAATTACCGTGGTTTTATCAAGTACTTTCTGCATATTGGAACCTCACAATTGCCATCCGTTTTAAAGTCATGCTTCTTTTGGAATAGGCCATTTGGATCTTCTAGGTCATAATGAAATGCTTACCCTAGCATTCACACATTACATTTTTATAAAGAGTGAATGATGTTAATGTAATTCCCCTCTATTTGTTTACAATTGAAAGCATCTTTTCAATCAAAATAGTATTTTTGTTTTTCAATTTTCTTTTAATAATTAACAAAACCAATTTATTAGTAGTAAATAAGAGGCTGAAATTAGGTAATGCACTTTATGCCTAGAAGAAAATAAGTCATCTCAAACAAAACTTCTCAAAACATAGTTAAAAATAGTTTCTTTTAAAGCAAAGAGGGATACAAATACAGATTTAGTATGTAGAATGTATATACTCAGAATATATATACACAGAGAGAGATACAGACATATACACAGTATTTTTAACACTAGCAGAGATGAAATATTGCAAGTAACTTTTAAAAATTCTCTAAATTATAAATGATATTTCCAGTTATAAAGAACTCAAAATTAAGGTTAATTTCCAGTATAATTAATCTGTCTTTGAAATTGCTTTTTTAAACCGCTTTTCTTTTTCTTATATATTGTCAATGAATTATATTTTGAGCCACAGTTATCTAGTCTTTTCTACAGACTTTTTAGATATATGTGGATTTATACCTAAAAATGCAGATACACACATTGTTGATACAGGTACCAAAAGCCCACTCTGTCATAGGGTACATCACACGGTGTTTCATAAAGGGAGTTTTGCAGCTTCACAGTGAAACCAAAACACCACAGTTTTGAAAAATGAGATATCTAAATTTAAATTTATAAAGAAATGTGTTTTTCACAGCAGTGGAGGAGGGAAACAAATAATAGCTACATCTTTAGTTGGTTTAAATATCTGAATATTAATTATTTATTGAATTTGAAAATTAACTATTGCAGGTTATCAGCATACCAGATAATGGTAGGAATGATGTGGATATGTGCAAATGCATGCTACATGGTAACTAGCTGAAAGGAGAGATTATTTTATTAATCAAGTGTGCAGACAGGATACAAAGGTTCTGCATTTTTTAAGACTTTACAGCATTCCTGACCTAAAAAAGTATATAGGAAAATATTCTCTTACTACTTCTTTGTACCTTTATAAATTTAGGGACCTTTAAAACCCAGAAGTGTGCTTACAGATATGTCCTTGTCACTAAATCTAATGTATTGTATTTGTAAATAACAGCCTTTAGGATACCCAGGAATTCCAGCCAAGAAACACTTTTTCTAATTATCTATTTCGACTACTAAATTAGTTCACTTCTAATTCACCCAATAAAATATTTTTTCCTGAAATCTGTACAGAAGATGCAGATACAACATGTACTCACTTTGGCAGTAAGGCCGCTCATTTCTCCAACTCCAGGTGCCATTAGCAAGACACTCGATAGATGCTGGCCCCAAACCATAATACCCAGGATCACAGCTGAAAACTACTTTTGTTTTATACTCATAATGTGAACCATTCACTATTCTCCATCTTCCATGTTCCAGGGTGAAAGAATTGATGCTCGGACATGTAACAACTTCCAAAATAATAAAAAACACATAGTTATTGGTGGATTAGTACAGGCAAATTGGGAAAATCTGTACCATTACTAATCAATAAATGTATTTTAAACACAGTGACATGATCTTTGAAAACTAAGGCTGTATTTGAAATTGCCTGTGGTTAGTATTTTAAACACAGTGACATGATCTTTGAAAACTAAGGCTGTATTTGAAATTGCCTGTGGTTAGCAGGTAGGAGTTGTCTCATTTAATTAATAAGGATCCAGACAGAGCAGGGATTGTGTATGCAGAGTGATGCAGTTGGTGCAGATAGAAGCTATATCATGGTTGAATTCACTACAGGTAGACCTTCCGTGACACTTTACATCAGGTACCAGAATCTTTACTAAAATTTTAAGTACATTTAAATGGAGGAATTATTTTTCTACCCAGGTAAACTCCATGAGATATGGAAGATTTATTTGAGAGTCTGCACATTGGTGAGAGACAAAATAATATTCATATCCCAGTTGTTTTTTCAACAGCTATATATTTTTGTCTCATTTCTTAATTCTTAATTCCATTTCCAGAAATGGAACAAAAACATTCTACAACACTAATATAATAAAAAATAGTATAAGAAGCATAAGAAATTTTCCTACTTGTTTTTTCTCTATTTTCATTGGTTTTTGAGAAAGAGGAAAATTCATGACAGAATGAAATTTTCAAGAACAAGAAGAAAAAAACGAGAAAGGGGAAATCCTTGAAAAATACTCCAGTGTTAATTTGCTTTCATTTCCAAAATTCATTGGGTGAGATAATCCAAATCCAAATGTACATGAGATACTAACATCCTTGAATCGGTCTCTACAATCACCTGGGTTTTCATATCCCATTTGTAACTGCTGATGTCCACTTCTTTTTGGGAGAAGAATGCATTTTCTCTGCAGTGATGTTCCCCCAAGTTTAGATGGTTAGGACTATAATGATGGGATGAATATAAATAATAAGGAGCAGTTTCAAACAATTATCACAGAGGTTTTGCAATTCTGGATAGTAAAAAGGGTTTCTTAACAGCATGTGAATCATGCAGCTCTCACTGAAGAGATGACTTCTAAAAAAAATCTCTGCAACCATTATCTTTGATTTAACTGTAAATTAATTATTAGTTTGATTGTATTCTCTAAGCTCCAGTATGTTTATTCTGCTGTTTGATTGTACTCTATAAGCTCTAGCATGCTTATTCTGCTTATGCTGTTAAGTTTCAGCATCTTTCAGTTACATATACTTCATATATGTATTTCATAATAATTTAATACCAGCAATAATTCATTGATTAACATAACCTGAAGATGAAAGTTTAAGTCGTGAAGATTTGTGCCCTGGATAAATAAACAAAATGTACAGACAGGTTTTTACTCACCAGAGACTTTTTACATGTTACTCACCTACACAGCGAGGTGTTTTATTGTGATTGCTCCAGGTACCATCCGGCTGGCAGACTGCAGTAGTAAGCTCTTTGGCTGATAGCCTATATCCATCATTGCAAAAATAAGTAACGTGGGTGCCAACTAAGTAATCTGTAGTTAATATCCCACCATTTAATGGAGCTTTAGGAATTCCACAAGATATTGCTGAGTAGCGAGAAAGACAAAGTTTTTTATATCTTCAATATAAGTTTCCATTGACCTCAAAGAGCTTGTGCATTCCCACATCACTAGTCTTAAATTCATAAAAATTAATTTTTAACTCATTAATGGGTGTTTTAAGCATGCAAATAAATTCTCTTAAAATTTTAGGGAATTTAATCCAATGAAGCTTTTTCATTTTGATGGAGGAAGTAAAAAATAAGAACAAGGGTTCATAACTCTGCAGCTAGCCATTCAAACTTTGTGACCTCTGGCAAAACACTAAAATTAACTTTCAAGATTCTATTTTTTCCACCTGGAAAGCAAAAAGAAAATACTCTTCTGAAAATATCAAATCATAGAATCACAGAATGGCCTGGGGTGAAAGGGACCTTGAAGACCTAGTTCCAATCCCTCTGCAGTGGGCAGGAACATCTTTCACTAGACCAGGTTGCTTAAAGCCCAGTCCAGCCTGGACTTGAACACTTCCAGGGATGGGGCATCTACAACTCCTCTAGGCAACCTGTTCCAGTGCCTCAGCACCTTCACAGTAAGGAATTGCTTCCTGATGTGTAATTTGAACCAATCCTCTTTCATTTTAAAGCCATTCCCACCTCTACTATTGCTGCATGCCCTTGTAAAAAGTGCCTCTCCAGGTTTCCTCGAGGCTTGTTTTAACCCTCGTCTTTGTCATCAGAGACTTGGGAGGTGCGACTGAAGCACTTGTCAGCAAAGACTGGGTCAAAGCCACTGCTGAGTACCTCAGCTGTGTCCATGTCCCAGGTAACCAGGTCTCCTGTATACTTCTGGGGAGGGCCCACAATTTGCCTAGTCTTCTTTTTATCACCAATATATCTTTAGAAGCTGTTCTTTTCGCCCTTGACAACCCTGGACAGATTTATTTTATCAGGGCTCTAGCTTTCCTAACCTGACCTATGGCTGCTTGGACAATTTGTCTGTGTTCCTCCCAGGATGCCTGTCCTCACTTCCACCCTCCCTAGGTTTCATTTTTGTGTTTCATTTTGTCCAGCAGCTCCTTGCTCATTCAGGCAGGTGTCCTGAAGTTTCTACCGGACTTTCTCTTTGACAGGATGAAACATTTCTGAGCTTGGAAGAAGTGATCCTTGACTATTAACCAGTTATCTTGGTCCCCTCTTAAATCTAAGGCTTTATTCCATGGTAGTCTACCAAGCAAATCTCTGAAGTGGCCACATTCTGCTCTTCTGAAGTCAAGGGTAGTTAGTGTCCAACCTTCTCACTGCTCTAAGGATTTTGTACTCCATAATTTCACAGTCACTGCACCCTTCAGCTTTACATTTCTCATCAGCCCCTTGCTGTTGCTGAGAAAAAGGTCCAGCATAGCACCTCTCCTTGCTGGCTCCTCTATCTCTTAAAGAAGAAGGTTGAAAACTGCAAATAAAAGTGTAAGCCACTATTTCATTTCTTTTCTTAAAAAAACCCCCAAAATTTAATAAGAAAATATCTGGTTCGAAATAATGCTCTGTCTGTTTTGGGAATAAAAATAAAAAAACTAACCCTTTTCCGCATTCCAAAACCATATATCTAATGTAGGTCAGATTAAAAAAAAAGTGAAAAAAAAGGGCTTAGGCATTAAAGTCTGAAGTACCTTACTTTGAAGTCAAATCTTGAGCCCTAAGAAAGTACCTATCATGCCCACACAGGAAGGTTAATCCTCTCAGACTATGTATAAATACTCGGAAAAAAAAGAGTGCAATCTATTTTTACCCCTACTGGGAGCTGATCTGACATAAAATTGATCTGCTTCATAAGCAATATAACAACTGTGTGGCAAGGTGCCAAAGCTAATAATCACAGCTAAGACTCAGGTAAAGCACCAATCCTATAACAACTCGCAGAACAGGGGTGTAAGAATCAATGTTAAAATATTCTTCTATTGCCATTAAAATATCCCTTGCACATGACAACTAAATTTAATAAAAACAACAAAACTCCCCCAAAACCACAGTACAGATACACTCTGCTGATAAGATCACAGAAAACTACTTCTAACTTGCTATCACTCTGTCTTGGCAACCATAAGAACATGTACCTAATGGCTGTCAAAATATCTACTGGCAATTAGAGACAAACACACATTTAGAAGAAAATAAGAAAACCGTGATTAGGAAATGGAAGACTCCAGGAAACTATAATTGAATTCAAACTTCCAGAGGGTATGAGGACATGATGCCAGACAGATGAAAAGTGACAAGCTAAACCAGAATGTCCATCTTCCACCTTTTACTGAACACGTGATAAAACTGTACTATTTCACTTGTCATCACCAAAGAAAGAAACTACTTCTGTGACACTAAAATGAAAATATGTGACCATGTTTATTGCTTCTTAAATTCCTCAACAGCTTGGACTGCAGATTAGGCAAATCTATCCATTCCAAGATTATAACAATATGCTTGTATAACCAAGGTATAACCAAATAACACTGTTTACTGCATAACTGGCCTAGCTTAACCTCTTCCTTCAAAAGCACATGTTAACGATAACAAGAACTTTGAGACAATAACAAGAGCTGCCAGAACAATGTCCACTGTGTTACAGCAGAGCCAGCATTCAGCAGCACATAAAATTAATATCCACTTGCAAAATACTTGTAACATGTGAACAGCACTGATTACAATCCTAAGCACCAACAAATTCTACAATATTGTTTATTCACATAATGCACATAATTCACATTATGTCTCTTTTACAAATCAGTAAAATATATTTCAGATACATTCTAGCTACAACTTGAGATGTTCTATATCTACCATTGAGATCAATTACTCCTTCAGTATTCAAAAATCTCCATCAGTGACTTGAAAAATTTTGAGTCATATTATCCATGTTAACAGCCAATCTTCTGGCACAAGAAAAATATATCCCTCCCTTAACCTTAAATTTTTAAGCAACAAGATGCAACCAAGCACATCAAGTGCTTGATAACAGACTTTTATATAAACAGTAGATCTCCTAAGGGTCACACAATGACATTTTAGTTTACAGCAGTTTTGAGCTGCATTTCACATATGTGGAAACTTGCACAGAAAAGCTGCCCAAAGAAGTTGTGGATGCCCCATCCTTGGAAGTGTTCAGGGCCAGGATGGACCGGCTTTAAGCAGCCTGGTCTAGTGAACAGTGTTCCTGCCCATCCCAGAGGGATTGGAACTACATCTTTAAGGTCCCTTACAAGTTTACCCTTGTACGATTCTACGAAAATTACATTTTAGTTAGGGGAAAACGCGAAAATATCAGGATAAGTAATCGCCACATCAGATAATATGACAGGAAAATGACAGGAAAAAATGACGAATAGGAAATACCCAAAATTCCCTAAAAATAGATCTATCCCAGAAATGTTTGGTCATTGTATGTCATCTTGGAGAAGTATAGTGAATCAAATTGAAACATTAAAATCTATTCCTTTATTGCAAGCTTCAGAACACAGTTCCAGTTCCAAAGATATACGTAAAAAATACACACAGACCTTGGAAAACCTTAATTATATTAAAAGAACACCAGCATTTTGAAGACTTTTCTGAAATTTCAGAAATTATTATTAGACTAGAATGAAGTTGTTAAATACTCTTCACTGTATGTTAAATCACTATTTTTTCATCTGTCAGTCTTATTAGATCCTCTTGAAATACTGTTTCTTAAAAGTACATTTGTTTTTATGAGGTTGAAAATTTTGGCACAGAAGTATAACCACAAAATATTTACTCGCTATTCACTTTCAGTCAGAAAACTGATGGCTTACATTAGAAAAGGAAAAAGAAAGTTTCTTAGAGTATATTTTTTTGAATAAAAGAATTTACCTTGACAAGCTGGGACTGGAACATCCCACGAGTAATAACCATATGGAGACTTCCTGCATACAGCAGTACTTTTCCCAATGAGCCGAAAGCCTCGATCGCAGGCCCAGCGAACCATGCTGTTGAGCTGTCCACCTGTCTGACTGACAATGAAACCATGCGGAGGCGACTCCGGGGTGCTACAGTAGAGAGCTTTAAACATGAATATTGAATGAATAAAATACACGTTTAGAATTCAGATAACAATTCTTGAGGAATTCTTGTTGCACTCAGTGGACATCTGATAGGACACTGAGAAACCATTACTAAAAGTTGAGTCTTGTGCTGATAATGCATGCATGGAGCAATTTCACAAAATATAAAGGTGATAAAAATAGAGCTTTATAAGCTCTTTATAACATTTGGGTTTCAGTAGACTCCAAAAAAATAGAGTGATAACTCACTTTTACAACTGGCTATAGCTTTGAGGTTTGGGGTTTTTTTACCATGTTCTTTTTAAATCAAATGAGCTACTGAACTTTTGTTTATGATGAAATATAATGCAATTATATATATATACATTTCAGTAGTATACAAATTTTGAAAGACGGAAACAGCTAGTACATCCTGAACATATCTCTTTTAAAATAGTCCTTTCGTTCCGGTCCTAAATAAGTTCTTTCATTTAAGTTCTCTGATACATTGAATTGAAGTGAAGTAAAATTTTTAAAATAGATTTTAATGATATTTATGACTGCCACCATAAATCCATGGCAAAAATACTGAATCTGCTTTTTGTTGTTGATTTATATAGAACACATTAAGTCTTACAGAAGCCTTATCTAGAGACTGTGAAAAAATCATAACTCATTATCAGAGCAAAAAATATCTCTAAGAGTTACAGTTCTTATGATCTGAAATTATTTATGTACTTAACGACTCTGACATTAAATACTGGTTACCTGCTATGTTTCCTTTATCTCCCTTGTTCATTGAGTACCAAGTAATTTAGGTTTGGCTGTCTCGTCATAGGAGTGGACCAGAAGGCTCTTATAACCTGGTAACCAGTTTAACATGAATTTTGTTTGTGTAGAAGTTTGACTTGGTCTCTGATTAATTTGATTAATGCCTGCTAGGAATCATGGTCATTTTCCCTATTTGTAGGAAAGAAAACTGGTCTGGAAGTTTGTTTCCAACTGCTTCCTTTATGCTTTGAAGAACTGTTGATAACTATTGATATTTATTTTCTCAGGCAAATAGCGAACTGGTGCTTCACTCTCTCTTTAAACCTTTCCGTGATCATGACTTTCTTCAGGTCAATGTTTTTCTCACGTGTCAGCTTCCTCTGACCAGAATGGAGCTATATGGCTGTTCATTTACAACAAATATTTATTAAACATATTCAAGCAAAGAGCAGAATGAGAAGTACTGCCATATCTTTCAGACAACACTAAATGTCTCCTGACTTATACTTTCTTGAAAGAACCAAAGATACAGACACCTCCACTTCTTTAGTGTACAAGAAAATATACCAGTATTTTCTGTGTGAAGCAATCACTAGGAAATATTTCCTGTCTGCATCTCAACAGGAGATATTTCCTGTCTGCATTTCCTGCCTGTAAGGAAAGACTTTGAAGAATTTTCTCTTCTTTCTCTTTTAATAGATCCAACAGATACTACGGGAAATGAAAATTGGTACCATATATTATTTTGTGTCTAGTAAACAGTGAATTTTATCTTGTTAACAACAAATATTTTAAGTCTGAGAAAACTGTCCTCTCCTAAAGGGAAAGATGTCATTGATATGGTTTCACAGTGTATTTTGATCCTAATTATTTTTCTGCAATTGTGAAGTAGCTGAAAATTAAGTGAGGAAAAACAAAACAAAACAGCAGAAAGAATTTGATACTTATTCTTTATTTCTTTCTCTGCTTTGTGAAATGAAATAACTTTATGCCAATAACTTCTCTAATATCTACAGATACTTCCCAAGTATTCTTCCTTGTGTGTATTTCATATCTTTGGTCATCATAAAAAAAATCAAATATAGATTTTGTGTAATTGTTGTAAATTGCAACAAATCTACTTTAGCTTGATTAATTAAAATAATTTTCCAGTAAAATCAATATTATATAACAATTCTCTAAAAGCAATTTTACTAAAATCTAACTTTGTCAGGTACCATTTCCACACTATTCATAAATATGTTAATTTGAATTAATAACACATAAAATACTGGCTTTTTAACATACTAATTTATCTCTTTTAATGTGGTTTGCTGCTTCTGTTGAACCTCAAATTAAAGAGTTCAAGCCTTCAGGGTCTCATATTTTTGCACTTTATAGCTGTTTACTCCTTCCTGGTTGCAATGCTTTCCCCTGTCCCACCAAAATTCTTAATGGTGAATTGCATAAAAATCCAGTTAGAAAAACATCTCAGTATAAAGAGGCACACAGGGCAAATAAATGGGAGAGAGAAGGGGGCAGCTGCTTCTTTCATCTTTAGCAGTGGCTTATGTCATTTTAAAACCCTGTCTTTTATTACTCTCTGCAGAGCACATGTGCAGGGGGGGTTTTCCCCACAAGATGAGGGTCATCAGGTTCATATACATGGAACAGATTTGATTTCCTTTGAGTTTGGTTAATTAAGGATACCAAACATGGCTTATATTACCTTTTTCACAGAAACGAATGTTCCATATTGAAATTTTATGTACTATAGAAAGTCACATTTGCATACCTATATATCTTATCCTGAAACCCTTTTTATTGGTGCCATGATCTGCTGACCATCGGAGAAACACTTCATGGCCATTGCTGGTTATATTTAGAGAAGATGAGTAGTCCCCACTGAGAGATATAAGCAATGGGCTATGACTATTTGGTCCTTGATACAAAGGAAGGAAAAAAAAGAAAGAAAAAGGGAGTTACAAAGTTTAAAATAACATACCATAAACCATATGCACACAATTAATATACATGTAAAACATTCTGCAAGCAAACGGCAAATTAATTTGAATTAAAAAATTGAAATTGTGTGTTATAACTGGAAGCTATGTATTTGCTCAAAACAAAAATTATTTCTAAGTATAACATGCAGTAAAATTTTAAAATACAGTAATCCAGCAGTTCTTTTCAGCATACCAAATCAAAATATTTGCTTAAGATTTTTTATACTGAAAAATTATGACATTCATAAACAATAGTAATTAGACAGATGCAATATAAAAATATAATGATATAGACATGGTATCATCCAAAGTTATGCACCCTATAATTACCATCGAAAACCTCAAGTATATCAAATTCCTTTTCTGTCTGGAAGAATTCGAAGAACATGCTGATATTATAACCCTTTTCCACAGTAATGGTCCATGCACACATCTGGAGATTTGGGTAGCTGTCAGGATATCCAGGGCTCAGTATTACTCCTGTTGAATCCAGACGCATTTCATTGGCTGGACAGAGCACTGTGAAACAGAAAAATTGGCAAAAAAAATCTAAAGCCCGTTATTTCTGTTTCATGGGACTGACAAGATTTTCCCAAGTTTAAAATTACTGCATTACTCATTCTATTTCCTTAAATTGAGCAACATGGTGATTTAAATTATGATGAAGGGATTTAATTTTGAATTTATCTAGATTCACTAAGTCTCCACAGAAAAATAATCTCATTAAATAGAAATAGTGGATATTACCATGTTATTGGAACTTTTTTCAAAAAATGTGTTTGCTTCATGATATATTAGCAAATGTCTTCAGTATATTCAGAACCTAACACTGCTAAACAGGAGCTTTGAAATCTTTTTATATTGACAACTAACTCCTACATGAAAATGAGTTAGTCCCGAGTTACACAAGAAAAATAACAGGATCTTAGTTTTCTCAAGAATTTCTCAAGAATTGTCTCATTAATTACAAAAATCAGGTTTTATGTTGAAAAAGTTTTTGGACTATGAAGAGAGATAAGGAACCCAAAAAAGCAGAGAATGGGAGGGAAAAAGAGTATTCATCTTCTTAAAAATCTTTGTAAGAATCATAGAATATTTCGGTTGGAAGCGACGTTTGAAGATCATCTAGTTCAACCCTCTGCAAACCCATCCAAACTGAACTTGAAAATCTGTATCTGCCCATATATTTTAAAAATACTTGTATCTCAGTTGCAAATTAGCATCTAGTTGTTAAACTTAAAAAGTTTTTTCTCACGTCCTGCATTTGTTTCCATTACTCAAGAAGACACTGAATACAACACCTCCACCCCACTTAATAGAATTCATATGGCTGGAACCTGGCTACCAAAGTACAGTGCTCTACATATCCCAAGAAAAGGAGCAAAGTAATCCTCTCAGCTTTATACATACATACAGATAGATGTATGTACACATACCTTTATATAAAAATGTGGGGCAGGAAGAGCATAACTAATCTGGCTACACTCATTCATTTGCAGATGGTTTTTCCTTGCAAACTGTCCTTAATTTCAGGATTTTCAGCTAAACATCCCTCAGGAATTTTATAGAGAATTTAAAGACTTGTTTCTGTTAAAGAAATTCCCTTGGGAATTGGATAGCTAAGTTTTATATGAATCAGAGAAAATGTATCTGAGATATAGTTAAAAGTCACCATTAAGAATTTTCTCAAGGTCCCCTAATTATGATGCAAAATACAGTTTGAATCCTCTTTCTCTGAAATTTTCATTTTATCCTGAAAGTAGAAGCTAATTTAAAGCAAAATTAAGGGCAAAGCTACATGTTTTGTATGGACAATGCTCTATTTTAACTAAATAAGATGACAGGCATTGGCTAAACTTGTGGAATTTAGCAACTATTTTCACATGTAAAGGAAATCTTCAAGAATTTTAAGAAATGCTCATCCAACTGACACATACCAGAGAAAAACAGAGAAAAAAAAAAGTGACATAGTTTAAAATAGTGCTACATGTGATGTAAACTAACCTGCAACAATTTAAATTACCAAATAAATCTTATTTTGCTTCAATATTTTTTCCTAGGAATAGCTCATTTGTTAGCAATACGTTAGCTTCAAGACCAATATATTATTACTTAAATGCCGTTAAGCAGCATTCTTCAGATTTACTTATGGATTAATTTTGAATGTAGGTATCAATTTATTTCAAGTCAAAAATTAAAGAAAAATTCAATAAAATATCACTTTACACTGGCTAAAACATATAACATATGCACAAGGTTAAAGGATCAGGAACTAACACTGTTAAGTCCAACAACAAACAACAAATGGTCTACCGAGTGAAAAGAATTCGTAAACTCATACTAATATGAACCAACAGAAGAACTGAGTTTTTTCCTTGTGAGTGACTCTCATGTAGTGTGTTATAGTCTGCACAATGAAGTATGGCAGCTTACCCATAGACCAATGGGATGTTGTAAATCCATGAAAGACAGAAATTTTTGGCATGTATTTTTGCTGCCTTTAGATTCCTTAAAGATTTCTATTCATCTTTCACTACCAAAATTCAGCATATATACTTTGATCTTCAACCTTAGACATTATATAAATAAATATAAAAGAAAATATGCTGCTGTTTATTCTAGGTTGCCAGTTGAATTTGTCATTTTTAACACAATTTGAAAAATTCCTTTGCCTTTTCCTTTTTAATTTTCTGAATCTAACTCTGAAGACCATGTTAATTTCATTCTGCTTTAAACAGAAATTATAAGAGCATTGATTTAATATTTACTATTGGAACCAATGTTTAACATTCATATCTGATAGATAAAAGATTAACTATGGTAACTGAAGTCATTGTTCCTGAACTTCTGTCTTGGGTCTTACACTGAATACAAATATGCCTTCAGCAACACACACTGAGAGAATGCCTCATGATCAGCACAGATATCTATATTTTCCCTATCTAATATTACATCATTTCAACATTTAAAGCAATGTCTAGAAGTTACTATGATTTCCCACCTATTAAATGCTCTAAGCCTGCCAAGTAAGGATTTAAATTTAAATTGGGGTGTTGGAAGCTATTTCTAGACACATTTGTACTTAACTAAATGCATGGATTTTAAGAAATTATCAGTATTAAAGTTCTCATGAAGCTCACATTTCAATCTGACTTTGCATTTTTAAGAACTAGACTTACTGCTGTGAATGATTTTGACTCTGCATAGTTTTGTCCATAAAATCAGGGGAAAACAGTTTAATCAGCTGTAATAGTAGACCCTTCCAGTTTTCCAGGAATGGAGGAGAAGAGTATATTTATACAAGATTTTTTTTTTACTCTCAGCTGAAAGCTTGGGTGAATTTTATAGTAATAATAAAGTTCTAAAAATTAATATACTGATGTTTACTTTCCTAACATCTACATTGTGCACCATTTTGTAACTTCAGAAATTGCTAAGAAACAGTAAAATATTAAAGTTTTATTTGTAGAAGTAGTAGATTTATTCAAAATTAATTTACTATTGTCAAATAAATCATTCATCATGAGTGTTTTATGGATATGTTAACGAATTAAAATTACTGAAGAAGGACACACCAAAACATCAGATTCATAGGAAAAACAGATGGAAGTATTTTTAATATAATACAAATGTAAATCAAACGCACTTATTATGACTGATTTGGGAAAGTATTTTAATCCTGCTGTAGATGTTACAATATTAAGCTCAGAAACAGATGGATCACAAAGGAATATCACAGCAACTAGCAGAATCCAAAATGGCTTTTGTTTACATAACCTGTACTTTTATGAGGCTGTGGTGTTTTGGTTTGGTCTTTTTTTCTTGAAAAGACTTTATCATACATGTTTATAACTGTAGGTCCTTATTTATCCTTCCAGATATAAATGGAAGAATTAGCAAGAAAACATAAACTCATATCCATGACTGGAACTCGAAAGAGATTCCATCTTTTTAATGAAGCATGTGCAAGGCTTATCTTCATTAGCTCCCTAATCAGTTTGGTATGATAGAAAAATCTCACTTTTTTTTTTTTAATTATGGAAAAATTATATTCTAGCGTAACACATCAAATTTCAGCTTAATAAAGACTGGTTTAAAGTGTGATGTTAGTCGCTGGCAGGACTGTAATCTTATTTTGACTTTATCAATGAGATGGCATTATCTCTCTGTTTGCAATTTTCAGTAAGAGGAAAAATGAACAAACACATGCATCCACACACACACACAGAGAGAAAAACTGTTCTTTAGAGTACACTGAATAAAAATGGAAGTACTTAAAACTGCACTGAAAAATTATTTCGTGAACAGTTCGCCCAAATCCATGCTATGGTAATTTAGCATTTTTAAAGATTTCCATATATATTTTTATTCTATTATGTTGTAGATAAAATGAAATAGTCTCGTTATTTACCAAATTAGACTCCCTGCAAAAAAAAAGGAATTGTAAAATTATTTTCACAAAGTAGAGCAGCAGCCCTTTAAACTTGTGAAGTTTATTAAAAGATTACTAATTATTTTTCATTAATATCTGACATATATGAAAGAAAAAGAGTGATATATTGGGATAAATTTTCAAAAATCTGAAATATTTTGTGCATGCTGTCTTATGTAAAGTGATGTAGAGGTTATTTAAGGAATCATCAATGAACTGGTCTGGCAGCAGGAAAATAAAAAGGAGAAAAAACCTTGACAAGTAGGTGGTGCTCCATCCATCTGAAGTCTTTCCCCTAGTCGGCACGTCAGAATCTCATTACCAACAAGTGTAAAGCCTGGCTGACACTGGTACCTTATTATGTCTCCTGTTCAGAAAAACAAAACAAAGCAAAACACAAACAAACAAACAAAAGAAACATTAAACAGCAATTAACTGGGACTTTTAGCTTTGAAAACATTATTGATTAATGAAGTTTCTTACCACCATATTATACAATGGGATAAATGACCTCTGGCATAAACAACTTTGATTATTCTAAGAAATGTGCTAAATGAGCTTTGTGTTGCACACTGTGATGCATCTATCACTTTTTTTCCACCACATTATTTGTTACATAGTTCGCTAATTTATCTGGGTTTGACGGAAGCCATGTGAACCAAATGTCCACAAACCTTTAAGCAATATAATTTATAGGATAATCATTATGGAAATAAATGAAAGTATAAGATCAAGTCAGTAGTTCATAGAATCCGGAGGGGAAAAAAATTAAATAGCAACTGGATTTAGTTGATGGTATCTAAATTTGGCACTCTGAGAATAAGAAATTGGGGTTTTTTTTACTAAGAAACCAGTAATTAATATAATTTTATGTACCAATAAAAATTTGCATATCCCGGCAGTTCTCTTTGGTCCGTATTACAGAGAAAAAAGGGAAAAAAATTAATTTCTCTTTGTGACCTATATAGTTAATCTTTTATTGGTATATATTAAAAACCCCCCATTTTTCTGTGCCATCACATGAGCAAAATCAGATATCTGAAATCAGATCATATAAATCATATTTCTTTGAAACATAGTAACATTATTGACATGTCTCAGAAAGCCAGAATGTTGCCCCCTTCTCTGATCCTCATAACTTTTACAAATTTGATTTTACTCTTTAGGTCACAGAACCTTGATTCTGGTATAGAATATAACATTGGCTACATGTTTTCTTATGGGTTTTGTTTGTTTGTTTCAGTGTAAAACAATGTTTTATATTAAACAGTATGAAAAGTGTATTCTAAAATTAAGTCAGTTATGGAGTTATTGCATTACTTATATGTAATCTCTGAAACTTAGATGGGATTTAGGATGCATAGGGAAGAGGAATGATTTCCTAAAAAATGTATTTTCAAATAAAAATCTAAAGTATTACAAGTATGATTTCCATTCTGAAAAGCACCCTGTGCACAGCAAGTTTATCTTATAAATAAATTTTGCTCTTTTTTTTATATTACCTATTTCGAATTCATCATCCTCAGCTAGAATTTCAGCATTTGGTATATTTGCTGGAGGCTGGCAGACACGGAGCTGATAGGCTATAAAAAGGAACAAAGCAAAGTTGACATTCTCAAACGTAGTTATCATAGACACGCAATAACAGATTTAATATCCACATTAGCAGGATAAAATAAAAACTCCATTAATTTATTTTGAAACTTTAAAAAGAATAAAAAGAAAGGAAATGAAAACATTGGAAGTTGTGTCTGCATTCTCAATTAGTTATTTAGTTTTAGTGGCAAAACCCTCTTCAAAAAAAAGAAGTTTAGAAGTGGTTGCCAATTTTCTCACTTAAGCAATCCTAGTTAAAAAGCAAATAAACATGTATTTTTCAATCATTATTGTGTTTAGTTTGTTTTTTTTGGGTTTTTTTTTTTTTTAACAATACAATTTTACTGTTGAACTCTTCCACTTTTGAAACCTTGTAATAAATACCAGTTTTGGAATACTAAAGATTCTGCCCAGAGGCAGCATAACTAATGGACAGAAGCATTTTGAATGCAAAATTTCCCAGTAAATAAAGAGTTATGGAGCACACATCACCTGCAGATAGGGTCAGAGAAGAATCCTGCTTACCAAGTTCTCATTTGAAGTTTCACATGAAATAATTTTCTGAGATTTAGCACATGATGCAACAGCCAGGCAAAATAATTAGGTGAAATAAATAAAAAGACAAGTAGGAAGAGTATGCAGAAGCTACATAGATTGATTTTTTTTTTCCCAGAGATCCAATGAAAATGGGCCCATGTTCGGAGACAGACAAAACACCATTTAATCTTAATAAAATTAGGACAGAAATCTGGGGAAAGAAATTACATTGACATATTTATACCTGCAGTGGAGTCCCCCTGTTACAAAATGTACATTCAGGATAAAGTATGCTTGGTTTTCATTAATATTACATTTTCATCTAGCATTGTTTTAAAGCATTTCTCTTTAGCACAGAAACATCAACTACTTATGGCAGATGACAGTTCAGCTTCAGTAATACACATTCTTGGCTGCTTCCTGTAATTAGATACTTTAGTACTCTAACTGGTCAAGCTTTTGACAATCACAAAATTTATACCCCAAGTAAGACCTTTTGTTACTGCTGAGTCACCCTCATTTGATATCTTCCTATTACACTCCTTTTTGTCAATCATATAATGAAGATCTACTTAATTCAGTGAGTCAGAAAGCCTTAGACTAAAGCAATTTTAAATAAAACACACCAATTAAACATGAAACAGCTGTGCTGTTTGCATCTTAAGAAAAATAATAATAAAAATCATGAACATAATTAAAAATTGATTCAATAAACAAGTCATATAATTTATCTCAAATGTCTCTCATTCTAGGGTAACAGGAGAACCATTAATTTTAATCCCAAAATTATTTATTTTAAATAAATTTGACTCATTGCCTTCGACTCCTGGACTGTCTTGCCCTTATTACTGTAATTTTTGTGCAGCTGATAGACTGGACCATAGACTCCAAGATACTGAGAGGTTTATTTATCTTGACAACATTAGTCCAAAAATCGTTTTAAGTTTCTTTATAAGTAATCTTTGTGCTACTTGGTTTGCATCTTTATTGCTCATTAGGGCCCATACCTGTGGTATGACAATTTCCACAACAAAAGAAAACAAGTAAAAGATCTTTAGGGACACTTTAATACTAGCAAATTATTAGACCACAAGAAATAGCCTCAAGTTGCTTCACATAAGATTTAGACTGGATATTAATAAAAATGTGTTAAAAGGGTTGTCAAGCATTGGAACAGGCTGCCCAGGGAAGTGGTGGAATTACCATCCCTGGAGGTATTTACAAGACATGTAACGTGTTATTTATCAACCTGGTTTAGTGGTAGAATTGGCAGTGTTGGGTTTACAGTTGGACTTGAACTAGACTTAAAAAGTCTTTTCCAATCTGAACAGTTCTATGATTGGATGAGCATTTCAACATATTTTTGGTCATATACTAATATATTAATAGATATCAATACATATCAATTCATCAATGAATACAAAATGTCATTTTGTCCTTTGCACGTTGATACATGCAATTTAGATCTCAACATTTGGAATGGAAATTCTGATCCCTCTCTGCCTAGTCCTGATGGATTCTCTACTCCATAATCAATTGCTGGTGGGGTTTTTTTCACTATAGGCTTCATGGATTTTTTTGTTTTGGTTTGTTTTGCTTAGATTGAAGTTCCTTTAATCCCATCAGTTCTATCTGTATTCACCATGGTCTTTAGTAAGTCAAAAAGTCTTCTAGTCACAAAATTTGACCAAGATCCAGAAAACAGGCTGTAGTCTGTTCATGTTTCCTAGAATATTCAATCCAACGGGCATTCACAAAGCACCTAAACTCACCCTTACTTCTCAATCTGTTTCCTTGTAATTATAGCAGTGTAAAAGACACTTGGCCACAGAGGGTCTGGATGACTACAAAATGAGGTAGAATTTGGTGCATTAATTCATACACAGTTTCATTCAGTCAGTATTTAATTCAAGGGCAGACTAATGTTAACCACACTATGTGGTTCACTATCATTGAACTACATGGTATAGTAAACATTATATCATAGGAATAGTTCACTACTATTGGTATCTGTACAAAAACAACACTTTGTTCAAAATACCCGAATGTCTAAAAGAAATTCAATGTCCCCCAAAAACATCTAGATTTCAAAGGAATTTTAGAAGCATCGTAAAAATTAAAAGTATGCGCACCTTGAACCTTAGGGTCTTGATGCTGCCTTCTTTGTTCATGTCTCATCATAGTGCAGTCTTTTTGTTTTTGCTTGACTAATGGTAAATTTATTATCTGGTCAAGAAAATAACTTATTTTTGTCATTAATGTTAGTCTTTCATATGTTTGCATTACCCTAGCAGTGATCAATCATATTAATAATAGCAACTCTTCTTGGAAAAAACAACTGATTTTTTTTATACCTTGTCTTCCTCCAGTGACCAGTATAAACAGTGAAAAACTTTAGTTTGTCCCACTTACCATGATAACTAAGTACAAAGAAGCCACTGGTAGTAAAGTCACTGTGAAACTTGATCAGAATCTGATTGGAAGTGCTATAGACTGATTCTAATGCAGTGTTGCCACTAAATTGTCCAATTTGAGGGGAAGTTTGGTCTGGTCCATCCCTAAGAAAAACAAACAGAATAATTTTTTTTCTTTTTTTGGTCCAAAAAAATTAATATTATTTCTCCAAATTTTAAGTGAATGCAGTAAATTTTCTCTAGATTGTTCTATAAGGACAACTAAAAGAAGATAAAACAGACATCAAGGGCTGAAGAACTTTTCATATCCTGTATGTGGACTGGATACTAATTCAACCACCTTTTGAAAGTCATATTCTTATTTTCAAATAAAAATTACAGCTAACTCAAAATTATTGAATTTGTGATTTTACTTCATCTACTTGCTTCAGCCTCTGACCACATTTGTGTATCTATACTTTCAAATGTGGCTATCAGAAAAAAAATGAAACTAATACTGTTCATGTCCCCCGGTCTTTTGATACTGGTAATTTCTAGGAAAATTAAGAGATAAATAGTGTTGTTAGAATTAATTAATAGAAAAATTTGAAAAGACAAGAATGAAAATTGGCTTTGGCAAAAATAAAACCAAAATGCTTACAGTCTACGGAATACAAGATTCCCCTTGAGAACTGCATGTGGACATTAATAAATGCACATTTTATTTGCAATGCTTATTCTAAGTTACTTTTAGTTATGCTTTAATGTCAGCATTTTTTAACCTAATTTTTTTTTGGTCCAAATTATGGCACATTGACCCTTTCCCCGCTGTTTCAACAGGGAAATTGTATGCTTTGAAGAAGCATTTTAATTGTGAATAAAATGTTGTTTTTTTTCCATTGGAAACTGCGATAAAATTTTTGATCTGCTCTGTAAATAAATAGTATCCCAGAAGCGGTATAAGCTGCATAATTAAATAGCCATCATGTATATATTACAATTCTTACACATATAAAAATGAGGACTAAAGCCATTAAATGTCTTCAGATACTTGTTGGAGGGATTAATGTGGTAGGCTGCTGCTGAGGGTCATCATGCAGAGCCATGACAGACACGGATTCAAGTACATAGAGAATATAATTTGTTTACAGTTATTGTTACTCAATTCTTTTTGTCATAGCCAAATACAAAAAGAAGCTCTTGTCTTATGTACTCTTAAAGAAGCCAACTTGGAAGAAATGAATGAAGTGTTGCCCTACTTTAGTTTCTAGTATTCCTTCTCTAAAACACTAATACACACATTTGCAACTTCTTATTATCACTCCTTTCTTAAGTATTATTTCTCTTGATTGTTGATGAGCTATTATAGCATATCTCTATATGCCTTTCCTTGTTGACAAACTGAGGAACACTATTATTGTTTTTGAATTCTTGTCCAGTGCTATCTAGAGAGAATGGTCCATTGGAAAACATAGATTGGTGCAACTCAGTCATTTCTCCTAGAGAGAGCACCAGTTTCAAGGGGAAAAATCACAAATATATTCTTTTAAATTCATATTTGGTTGCATAGTGTCATATGAAGATTAAATAAATGCCAAAAGTGTTTTCTTACCAGACAGTTATGAAATCATATATTGGCTCTGTTTGGAGAACTGTGAAATTGATGTAGATTCCATTCCCAGGTGGTACTCTTACAAGCCAGAAGCAATCTTGAAAGTTTGGGTACTCATCAGGGTATCCTGGAGAGTATATGGTGCCATTCATTGCAGTTATGTTTCCTCCACACAGAGCTATAAAAAAGACACTTTTTTAAAAAGACAGTAGATACTTTTTGCATTCTACTTAGACCATATAAAAGCCCTACTTTGAAACACATTAGACACACTATAACTTCATTGCATATGACCATTGCTGTGTAAAGAAAACAGATTTTATTCAGCTTTGTGCAGTCAGAAGTCTATTTTGACGGTTTTGGTCAAATATAAAAGTAAGAAAATATAATAATTCTGATGTCGTAAATACTCTCAGAACCGGAATTAAAGTTATATATATATATATATATATATATATAGGGTGAAAATCCCCGCACAACTGAAAATTACTTTGTTAGGGCTTTGTGTAAATTCCAGCTACAAATTAGCAACAAATAACACTGATTGTTTTCATGTATTGTCACAAGAAGATAGCCAACCAAAACTAACACATGAGAGAAGGCATATGCAAGGTTGAGGGGTGGGTGAAGATTAGATGGGAACATCAAAATGAAAACATTGTGTCCCACAGTATGAGTAGTAATTTAGCAATTATGGATATAAATTCCGGTAGATAAAGTAAGAGTTCTCCTCATAATTCATGTTGAAGAGTACTAGTTTTAGACACCATACAGTGCAAGAGTGACCATACAGATTCTGGACTTTCATAACTATGTATTTGCGCAAAACTATTAGTCCAAATTAGACGATATTCACCACAGAGATTTCAGATGTATGTTGAATATGACACCACCTGGTTATTACAGAAGAGAAATGTTATAGAAGCCTAGCTCTGGAAAAGTGAGTGAATCCTAAAACTGTATCATTTTTTTTATTTTGCATATACTTATTTTGCCCACTCCACCACAAAACATGCATGGTATGGCAACATAGATTTTCTAAAATATATTTAAAAATCTCTAACCAGAGCAGGTTGTTGGAAACACAGGTTTAACATATAGGATTTATGCATTGTATTTAGCTAAACCATATGTTATGGTTTATGTTTATAGACTTCGGTGCTGAACTGTAGGGTAAGGAGACCTCCACAGTCACACATCAACCATTCAGACTCAAGAGTCTGGGCACTGCTTTTCTTCAGCTTTTAGCCTTAAAGTCTCAAGGTGGTTTGAGCAGTACAGACAGAAATGATTTTGCAGCCAGGTCTTAAGGGAGTGAAGACATGGTCTGATGACTGTCAGGCAACAAGATTTCTTGGAAAAGGAGAGGGAACAGAATCCAAACAGATTAAAGGAGAAGAGATTAGTTAAGAAGGGTCAGAGAGTGTTAGATGATGCTGAGCACAGGTTAAAGGAATATTAGCTGCATGAGGATGCAAGAAGGGAACAAAACTATTTAAACAGAAAGCAAGTTTAGTCATATTTAGCTCAGACTGTCTGCTTCAAGAAGTCTGAGGAACTAAACAAGCCTTGGTATATCTTGTCTTACAATAAAGACATTAAAGCAAATACAAATTTAAGACATGCTGTGTATTTCTAGCACTAAGTATATACAAAAAAGCCAGATTCATTTTAATGCTTTTGAACACAAAGCCTTTATCTCAAATCAAACCCAGGAGAACTAGAAGATAACTCATTATCCTTCTGCAAAAAAAATAAATAAAAAACCCCTCAAAAACATCTGTAGCATTTAAAAATGTCACAAACCCTTTCCTAAAAATACCACAGTAAGTATCTTCCCAAAACCCCACGTAATTTAAGAAATTTTTCTAGGAGCTGAGTGGTAACAGTCTGCAATCATGCAATAAACACACATCTTACATCTCTACTATCAAGTTGGTGGAAATTTTTTATCTTCATTTTTCATATCAAATTAAATAGAAACAAAGAACTTTCAGCCATTGTTGAGAAACTTCTTTAAAATTGATACTCAGAGCACCAACATGCTTTGTGCATCTTAGAATTTACTAATTAAATTCTTGGTTACAGCAAGGTATTTCATGGAAACAGAATCACTCCATTCAATAAATTGTTTTGATTGTGAGGCACAGAAAATACAGCTAGAACTAACTAATAGGAAAAGCTAAGTGTTTAGCAGTTAAGACATGAACTATTACTGTTCCATAGGATCCAGAAAATGGGTATTGAAACTTAATTATAATGAATTAACTTCCTCCTCTTTAAAAAAAAAAAGACAGTGTGTCATCTCTCTTTTACGTGATAAGGCTTCCCCTTCTGAATTCAGTATCAGTTAGGTCTTAATTTAGCTACTACATCCCCCAGAAATTCCTAAGGCTCACTGACTCCAGCAGGAATTTTGAATAATGAGGCTTCTCATTTAAGTACCTAAATTTGGGTATATGGTTAAAAATATAATGCAAAAATCCAGAAAATAGGGGATCTTTTTATTTTCTATTTGGATGGTTGCTTTTGGTTTTGGAGATTTTTGGAAGTAGGGCATTTTTTTGGGTGTTTTTATTTAGGCATTTCTCTCCTACATACTCAATATTGAAGATCCCATTCTCAATTATGAGTTTTACCATTTCATATAGACGGAAGTTAGGCCTTTAAATGGAGGACTGACCTTCTTCAGCCTGCTGCTTAAAGACAGGTTCCTTTCAGCACAGATAGGGATGAGATAAACACTTCTACAGAATCATCAGACACAGTCATTCTGTCTCCTGAAAATTTAAGCTGTGCGCAAGTCACAGTCCCTTGAACCTTCTTATTTGTTTCAAGCACAAGTGAAAAAAAAATGTTAAATTTTTAAGAAACATAATTTTAAAAAAAATCCCATTCAGAAAGAACATATGTACAAACAATTTCATAGAGCACTGGCTGGAGGATAATTTCATTCTAGATCGCCTTTAAGATTTCTTTCTAACTGATAAGACAGAACATAAATGGCCACCATTGGTAAATTCAATTATTGAAGCCTTTTTTCCTAATTCAGTAGCATTCTCTTACTGCATTGCTCTTACTGCCATTACCTAGATTAAAAGCAACATGGGTCTCCACATTCCAGACTTTAAGCCTAACCTTCCAAAAGCAAATTTTTTTTTCTCAGATAAGTTTTTAGAGATTCATATTTCAAAGCATTTCGGCTTCTCTGATAAAATTTTAATGTGCAAAATTGAATACTTCCTTTGCAAAGACCACACTGTAGAAATATAGGCTCCTATAAATCAAAAAGCTGAAATTACTTCAGTTAACAGTCTTAGGAGGACTTTCAAATAATAAGTGTTCATAGGTCACCTGGAACATACCTTCACATCTGGGGAGAGGATGATTCCAATTGCGGCTGATGCCATGAAGACAAGTCAGAGCTGAATTTCCAATTAACGTGTAGCCAGGAAAACATTCAAATGAAATAGTTTGTCCTACAGTAAAGTCATTTCCAATAACAAAACCATTACGAAATGGTCGAGGATCAGGACAGCTTTGTAGCTGATATGCTGAAATCAATAATAATAATGGTGGAAAAATCAGTAAAACACAAATTCTTATTATCTCAAAAAAAAGAGCTTTTAATTATAATAAAATTAAAAGTCATGGACAGTCCATATGTTGGGAACTAAAGTTCCATAATGGCAACGATCAAATCATTTATCCTACACCTGGAGAAGTACAGTGAAACCAGCTACGCTTCTGTGCTTCTAAATAACATTTCTCTTTGCTGTTTGAAGATGCTGAGCTAGATGAAGTGCTTTTCTGATCCAATAGGAGTTGCAAGGTTTTACATTCTTAAGTTTAAGGAAAATGAGAAATAAACATGTCTATACTTTTATCTGTTTTTCCCAGAAGAATTAAAAGGCTCTATAATCAATTAGAATACCAAAGACTTTCTAGTTAGCAAGTAAGAGCTGAAAACAAGCCTCTCTCACACATTTGGTTTCTTTTTCCAAGAAGATTTGAAGCATTGTCTTCTTATTACTGATGTGAGAACAAATAAGCTGTGCACAGTCTGCAGTATAAGAATATCATGTTGCATATGTTTGAAAGAATCAGTTCTGTCTTATGTGGTTAAAACATAGAGAAGAACTTTCCAGTGTTTTGTCAAATGACAGTATCTCCAAAATTATTACTGTTACTATTAATAGTATATAGTCTTACGTTTTTACTGTCCTTAGCAGTTTAAGCCACAAATTGACTTTTTCTTTAAAAGCTAATTCTTTTTACAATGGTTCACTTCCAGAATGTTACAGAGTTCAAATCAATTTGGACTTGTTACTATGAAAAGAGTAATAGGACACTGCTCTAAAGTAAAAACTCTTTAAATCACTCTTAGGTGTTATTCATATAATGGAAAAAGATCTAGTTTAAAATACACATTTGACCTTTTTTCACGAACAGTGGTGATCTAATCCCTTTTAAATGAATATGCAATTCTATAAATAGAACTATGATCTCGTGATCTTCGCCAGCTCAGCATGACCTACTTGGGTACAAAAGAACAAGAACCTTCAGGGAAACGGTGAACTAGGAAATAAAACGGATTTGGAGATTTTTGGGTTGGCATTAAATCGCACAAGCCTATAGCGATCCAGTAATACAAAACAGTATTCAGATCTATCCCTTCCAGAACCCAGTACACAAAATTAAAATTCCAGTATGCTTCCAAACATTGAATAGAGATGCTTCCTTTGTAAAGGCATGCAACGTAAATTAATATGCAAGTCAACTTCAGGTATTGGCAATTATCTGTTTGTTGACATACGACCTGATTTTAAAGAAAAGATGGAATTAATTTGCTTTTTTAAGCTTAACTTTCTTCATTCTTCTGTTTTACCTCAAAGTTTAAAGCTTGTGACTGAAACACAAAATCTTTCATATTTATTTTTAGGAATCCCCAAAACTCCATACAATCTTTAACAGCCACCCTGTTCTCTCATAAGAATGTCCAAATCTCACCTTGATATACAATATGAAATCCTTGTTTGTTCTGTGAGTAATCACTGTGAAAGTATAAGCTGGTTTCATGAGTTGTGCTGAACAGTGAGGCTGGTAGCTGAGGGCCACTTAGTCTCCCAATAACAGTGCTAGTTTCTGTAGATCCACTCCTAACTTCTAAGTAATCGTGTATGGTCTCCGTTGAGAAATTCAAAAATTGCAAATGGACACCTGAAAAACATTGTCAGTAAATAAACACCACCAGTACCAAAACCAAGAGGGAAAATAAAGTGCGTACATTTTGCACTGATAATCGCAGAAAATAACCACGTGGAAATCCATGTGCTACCCGGCAAGTGTCTTATTATCTCCCAGTCCTGATGGGGAATATGGGGGTATATGGGGCTGCACATCTATCATCTGTTAGCAAACTTTAAATTGGACTAGATGGTGAGCAGGAGAGCCTCGGGCCCAGCTCAGGGTATCAGACAGGCAGAGCCTCTGCTGGTACACCAAGGACTTGTGAAAGTGGAGTACATGGGGAATACATGTGAATGCTGCACACACACTCTGGTAAATGATGGTTTCGGTGACAGAAATTTCTGATTATTTGGTTCAGTAAGGAATAGAAAGGCAGCTTACTACCCATCAGACAGTTATTTTTCCTAACCAGGTGATGTATTACAAAAACTATGTGGCACAAGAAGAAAATTCTCAGCACTGAATAGTTACAGGGCTCTTAAACGTTTTTTCTTTTTATACATATTTGTATATAAGTTACAACAAAGTAAATTTTGTCTTTTGTCTGGATCTATTGCAACTATGGCCTGATAATGCAGTAGTTTTATTAGAAAGACAGCTGAGTCCTACTGGTGTTTCTGGCAAAGACAATCAACACAATTTTATATAAAACTGAAATTAAAAGATATAATATCAGATAAATTATTGAAAGTCATGAACAGTTTTGTAACTCCTAAACTGTAATACCTAAATAGTGTTTTTCACTTTCTTTTAGAACTTTCCCCCCAGATACCATGCACAGTTTGTGAATGATTTTCTGAAGCATGAAACATTTTATATGCAAGTTAGGTGCATAAATAAATTACTGTTACCCTGGTAATTTCTGTCTTGCTTTATCTGAATACAGTCTGTAAGTGATAAGAAAGCTTTTTCTAATAAGTGTCATTCTTTGACTTTGTCAGCCCTCCAAATATTTCTGACACAGAGAATCAAGTTAAATTCAAACTTTGCTCTTTCTCTATCATGATATTTTGGCCTTTCATTTGATCCTGTGAACCATACACTTGCCCAAAGTTTAAGCTGTCATTAATAACTGCGAGCTCACATGACTTTGCTGTCAGTTTTCTCCTCTTTCACCAACTTTCTTTGATACAAATGTAGAAATATATTTTTGTCAATCATCCTGCTCTCTGTATTGCACTTTCTCTTCAAGTTTCTGAACCACATCAATCTTCCAAAGTATTCATCCCTTGCTCCGCCAGTAGCACCTGCCTCTATTTGTCTGAGACTTCAGCTTCTTAGACTGATTTTTTTATTCTATGACTTCTTGCAGTCTGGACACCCTGCTTGAAAGAGTATTTAATATATCTACATATGCAAATCAACACAGTGTCACTGGTTTAAATTACACCGTTAGCTAATATAAGGTGGAGAAGCTTATGATCTGTAACTTATAATTGGGAGAAAGACTTCCTAAAAAGAGTTAAACAAGTGAAAGTCTATAGAACGTTCCTATGATGGTGTTCTTGAGTTTTTCTATTTACTACACAGGAGAGTTGGACTTAAGTGCCTCCACTAGATCAGTCACAGCATCACTAAAACCAGTGTTATCCATCACTTCTTCAAATGTCATATTTTTCATTTTTTACAGTGAAATGTTATTTTAATATTCAATTTAGTTTCAAACATATCTCACTTAGAAAAGGTCAAAAATGTCAAGCATGTTTCAGTCTCTGCAGTTTTAGTTTTCTTGTGGAAAATGAAGCATTTAGTTTTCCTGCAAAACAGTTCATAAATCCAGTGAATAACCTCCAGCTAGTACAAAGCAGTTCAAACTATTGATTTTGAAGGAGTTAAACTTACTTATCCAAGAAACTGTTTCCAAAACTTCAGTAGTTGAATCTCCTGCCTAATGGAAGTCAAACTAAACAGTATGTTAATATTGTAAAGTGTAAATAGCAGTCTGAAGAGTTAAGTTGGAATTATTGGACACATAAGCCTGGCAGAAGGCAAGCAAAGAAAACGGAGTAAGGACTCAGTATGGGAAGAGAGACAGGATAGCAGTAAAGTGAGGGAAGAGGCAGATGGCGGTGTATTTGGGATAAAAAGACAGCAGGTTCTGCATGCAGTTGAACGTACCATTTTATTAAATTTGAAATTTAACCAATATTCCAGATTTTTATTATTTCTTCTTTATCAGCAAATGTCTTTGGAGCCATCTGTCAAAGTATCCTGTTCTCTTATAGCTCTGAACATCTTTTTCTCTTGCAGATTCGACCCAGGATTAATACACCTACTACTGCTATAATTTTTTTTTTTTGATAAAATAATGAGCAGAAATCTTTTTGAGATTCTAGACAGCATTTTAACTCCTAATAAAGCACTAAAAATTGTCCCATCAGGCTGTCTAAAAATTCAGGTAGTGGCAGAGTCAAAGTGTCTATGTTATTTCTACAAAACGCTAAGACAAAAAGAAAAAATCAATTATTAACTTCTTGTGTGTTTTGAATAAAATGCAAACAAACAAATTGGGTTCTATATAGAAATCCCTATTCTAATATAATGTATTTCCCCTAGATACATTTGGTTAAGTCAATGTTACAGAAGGTTTAATATTTTTCAATATAAACAACCCATGCAGAACAATTGGCTTTCATTTAAATCATAAGTGAACAAGGCTCATGGGATTTCGCATCAAAAATACCACAGAATTGATTTTAAAAAGAGGAGGGAAAGAAACTGAACACCAGCAGAAGAGAGCACTATTTGGGATTCCACACTCACTCTGGAAGACCCAGAAAGTCTGTATCATCAAGTAAAGAATATGACAGAAGATGGCAAGTATAAAATAGAAAACAATGAGGCCTGTCTAAGAAAACCAGCACACCATTCAACTAGAATATAAAGAAAAAAGTCCAAGCGCACATGCTCCTAAAAAAGTGCCCCGTGTGTTGAAAAATGAGATAGGACAATTTACTGGTGACCTTTGAATTAAGATTTCACAATAAAATATGTATGGGATCCACCCAAAATTTCTCAAGGGGTTAGCCAATGTAACTAAAATGCTGAAAATACCTATACAAGATCATGGTGAAATAAGAGAAGTTCTAGTAACTTGAAAAAGTCTGAATATATATTTACCTTTAAGACAACAAAGACCATCTGGGAAATGGAACTACAGGTTCACTGCAGTCCTTGGAAAAATTATGGAACTTGTGTAATTGGAGGCAATTTCCAAACATATAAAAGACAAAAAGACACTTAGGAGCAGTCAAAATGGATTTCCTAACAGAAAATAATAGCTAATCAACCATTATATCCTTCTTTTATTAAGTTGACAAAGGGAGAAAAGTGTATATAATATACTTTCACTCTGCTATGGCTTTTGACTCGATCTATAACATTCTCATCTGGAAGCTGAACATACATGAGCTCGATGAATGGAAAGGAAGTTGGTTAAAAATTACCATAACTTTGAAGCTCCAAGGGTGATAATTCAATGGTTGGCAGCCAGCAACAACCACATAGTTCTGTGGGTTGCTATGGGAGCTTACACTGTTTTATGTCTTCAGAAGAGACTTGGAAAATGAGAATGCATCCTCAACAAATGTGTGGAGGATACTAAACTAGGGCTCGTGAATGATATCCTAAATGGTACAGTTTTTATCTGAAGAACACTAAAAAACTTAAGCACAGAGTAAATAAATGTTTCTTCAAGGTTTACACAGGGAGAGGTAAAAAATTCTACATTTGGAGTACAACATCATTGTCTGTTACAGGCTGGGAATTGATTAGGTGAGTAGCAGCCCCAACGAGAAGGTTCCACCAGACATGGGCTTGATCCAGTGTTACTGACAATTTTACTTTGAGTGGAAAGTTTGACAGCTTTAGTGGGGAGGCTTCTACATTTCCTTTCAAAGAACATTTCTATGCTGCTGTGATTTTCACCTAGGATAGGCAAAGAAGCTTAATGATAAAATAATTAATTAAAATGTAGCTTGAACTTCTAAATTGACTTGGTGTAAAATACTCATGATTTTTGTTGGGTTTATGACTTCACAAAAAGAGAAACCAATCCTGTTAAGTTAGAAAATGGTGCTTAATTCTAATTAGACAGTTACGTTTTTATCAGAAAATTGATCCATATATAAAATGAAAAACCAAGAACCTTGTAGCTTTTCTATTCTATATGTTTGTTTTAAGGTTTTGTTAACTTCTTCAAATGAATTACGATTACTTTTGGTTTTTTTGCTAGGATAAAGATTAACAATATTTTTAAATCTATGTTCAGTGTTTCACACCCATAAAAAAGCAATTTTAAATCCATAAAAGAATACATACCAAACCCAATAGGCAGTTTTATTGTCCATGTGCAATCCAGACTGCTAGGATAGTTGCCAGGAAACCCTGGACTGAGAATCACTCCACTAAAGTCTGACATGCCACCACCACATTGTGCTAAAAAAAAAGCAAAATCAATTTTCAGAGGAGTGCATTGAGCTAAAAATTAATCCAGAACATTGGAGATTCTTAGAGCATTATTAATATAATAATACCTAGGGCTATATTTTAAAAAATAAACAAACATACTTTGCCACTAAATATCTGTAAGAAAGTAATTTACAAGTAAGCACTTTAAAAACTTGTATCAATTCTGAATTGAGTAGATTTTAACTTGGGGATACATACACCCACAATAGAACAAATCACAGATTCACAGAATCATTTAGGTTGGAAAAGACCTCCAAGATCATCTTAGTCCAACCTCTGACCAATCACCACCTTGCCAATTAGACTATGGCACTAAATTCCACATCCAGCCACTTGAACACCCACAAGGGTGGTGACTCCATGACATCCCTGGGTAGCCCATTCTGTGAAGAAATAATCTGAAATTCCTGACCACCCTTTCTGTAAAGAGATTATTCCTGACATCCAACCTGGACCTCCCCAGGTGCATCTTGAGACTCTGACCTCTCATCCTGTCACCTGTTGCCCAGCAGAAGAGACCAACCCACGCCTGGCTACAGACTCCTTTCAGGGAGTTGTAGAGAGTGATAAGGTCTCTCTGAGCCTCTTTTTCTCCAGACCAAACACCCCCAGCTCCCTCAGCTGCTCCTCATAAGACTTGTGCTCCAGACCTTTCATGAGCTTTGTTGCCCTAATTTATTCTGCAACCTGTCTACAAGAACTGTCCTTGTGAGAGGCAAGCACCCCTGAGACAATTCTGCATCAGTTTGTAAAGGAGTATCTGAATAATATAAGATAATCTATTACAAAAAGACTCTGTACTCAAAGTGTTTCAAGAGGCCTTTAAAAACTGCATTTGGATCCTGTTGTTCTAAAAATGTGATGAAATAAACAAACTTAGAAAAGTACACACACACATACTTCCAGAAATTAAGCTAAATTCATATCTTAATTTTATTTTTGTTTTCAGGCATGACATCAATAAATAAAATGACTTAAATTTCCATATTACATTTAAAGATGGTAATTATGATAAATGGAATTTTGTTTAGCAGTTTTGTCCAAGTAAAATTTGCTACGTCATTTGAAACACAAGTAAAAATCATTACTTGCAAAAAAGAAGGAAATATAAAAGCAAAAAAAAAACCCTTTAAAATTTCAGCACAGTATCTTTATCTTCAGAATTTACCAAGAGCAGTGCAATTATATTATCAGACTTCCTAACCATATGTTAATGCACAATGACAAAAACTAAAGACTAGCTCCTGAAAAAAATCTTACAAATATCTCAATCTTGTTGAATATTTATAAATTCTAAGCTGAGGGAGCTCAGTACTTCATAGGAGGTTTTTAACACCCCAAGGATTAAGAACAGGATTATGTGAGGCAGCTCAAGAGGATATATATTAACTGTCTTGAAGAAAAGCAAAGCAAAAAAATCTTTAATGAGATCTGCAGAATCCTGCTTTCCCTACATTGAAGATTACAAACCCTGATAACATTTAGTGTTAGAAAACCCAAACAAAAAGGCATTTCTGTGAAGCGAACGAGATTCCTACTACAAGGAGTTTTACACTACATTTGTTCATCATATAAAAAGAGTATATTAAACTGCATTTCAGAGGTTTCATTTTGGTTTCTGACAGGTTTTCAGTGCTTTTTCCAATAATTTTATGGACACGTATATAATTTACCTTGAAAAATAATGTATCTTCTGAAATTGGGTAGACATGCTTATGCTGAACTCATTAGAGATGAAAATGTAATGTTATTTCTATTTTAGTATCTTCTACAATTGTCATTACTCCTCTGGGGAAATGAGTCCTAAATAAATTAGCTGTGTTGCAGGGGTCTCTGGAGGTGTCATCCCTGATAATGAATTGATTATATTTTCTGACTAGAACATATAGAATCATATCATAGAACAATCTGGGTTGAAAGGGACAACACAGGTATTTCTTTTACTGCTTGGACATTTCAGAAAAGATTTACCAACATAAGTGTGCAGGAACCTTTGAAAATCTTTAATTTAATCTGACCATTTTCACACTTAATTAAGTTCTTCCAGTTCTCCCAGTTCTTTCCAATACATGTGTCTGTTAGAGTTCTCCGGTTTTCTCATTCTGGCATATTTAAGAAAAATGATGTATGCTGAACATACCTAAACATATTGGAATTGGATAATTCCATCTTCTTACTGGTCCAGGCATACATGTGATATGTGAATGTCCCTAAAATGACACAATATTTGGAAATTCATATTCAAATATACAGTATATAGCATAACATTAGTATTTCAACAAAAAGAATGTATATCTTAAAACATCATCAAAATATACAAAACCAAAAAGGTATAGTAATTACATTGTACACTGTGAATTGTATCATGCCTTCAATACAGCAGAGAAGACTGACTGTTAGTCCACTAGATGATGGTGTCTATGTCATTAAAATTATTTCTTATAGTATAACAGAATCCAGCTGAATTCTATGCATGCTTCAGTATAAACCATGGGTCTGGAAACTACAGGTCTAACTGAAACAGTGTTTACATAGTATGGTTTTACACCATTTATTGAACATGATAAAACTATACATATGATATAAATTATGTATGTGCTGACTTTACATCTTAAATTCATAATAGAGACACCCTCTGTGTTCATTGGCCTCATTTAATTGTAATTGTCTTCCAGAGAAAGCAAACAAAAGGAAAATCTTAAGAGAAAAGGGTACTTGGGATATCTTCCAAAACCATCTAGTCAGAGTGCATAAGCCAGAAAAAACATATGGAGGGAAGAAACTTTACATGTGTGTTTGCACAGTCTATGCTCTTAAGTTCTTAATTTTCTATATTCTTTATTTTCTTTCAACCATTTACTGAGGCTTATCTGTTCACACACTTGTATTTAAGCTGGAAATTAAAGCAAAGAAGGAAAAAAATATCTGTCAGGTTGTTTCCAAGAGTGACCAGTAAAATCAGGCAATATTAGCAGAAAACTTCAATAGTTATTCTCAGAGCTAAAACTGCAATATTCCTTCTCAGAGCTGCAAACACAGAACATGTATTTTATCTATTCTTGAAATGCTACAAAACTACAGGCATGACTAGGAAAATTTAATTAGTCTGACACTCATCAACGTGTTACAGGTGAGAGCGATATTAATGGTATTTGCTCATTCTGGCATATTTTGCTATATTACTCCAAAGGTATCCATAACTCCATTAGCAGTTAATCATATGCTGTTACACTGAAATAATTTTCTCTCTTTAAGACTTTTCTTTTTGCAGTGCTTGGGTAATCTGATTATTTTCTGTCCTTTTGTCTCTCAAAGAGCTAGATAAATGGAAGACGGAAGAATCTGCAGTCTTTTTGAGCAGTCTCAAGTAAAAATAAGCAGTTTTGGATCTGAATCTGTGGCATAACTGTACGAGTTTTTCAAAATATTTTCCAGATCCTTCCTGTAGGCAGATTTCCAGTTCCTACTGATGATTTACAATTACTGCATTTCCCCTGGATATACCTTTTACTATTGCAAGTTGACAGATTGCAAAAACACAACCCTATTTGATAAATATTTTGGAGAAAAACCCCCTAAGAAATTGCTGAAAGAAAACAACTGACACTATCTGATTTTCTTAGAAAAGCAATTATTTCTTTCACTTTGTTCTTAGTCCCCCTCTTTACTTACTTCCTCTTCCTCCTGTGCATAGAGAACTATTGTTAATTGCTCATCAAGTGATTTTAAATTAATTTGCCAGCACTTCATGGTTCAGCTATGAATACCAAAGATGCCATCAATAATAGATAACAGCCTACAATCACTAATGCAGGGGAAGCACCAAGCCACATACTTCTGATGGAATATTTGGATAGTTTCTAATTTACTATCTGGCAGAAAAGTAAACAGTCCTGCAAACCTATCACATGTTCACAATTCCTGAAGAGTTCAGTGTCCATTTTGCATTGAGAGACCCAAACATAACCATGTCAACGGACTGAAAGGCACCATTTGAAATTGGAAAGTTGGCTCACCTGAAGAGAATAACCCTGGTCACACTGGAAAGACACCACATCTCCAACCATGTATCTGTCTCCAATTTTGATCCCATTACTTGGGGTCTGTGGTTCAGGACAAGAGTCCAAACCTATAGCTGAGAAAAATAGAGAAGCTTAGTCATTCTAGTGAACATAAAATCGGTTTTTAGATTTGGATAGAACTGTGTACGCTGCACATAGGCACACTGCATCGATAAGCGTTAGGGCACTCTTGGGAATCAGCAGTTGTCAGTGGACAAGTGGCATGTTATTCTGGAACAACTGCATATAAAGAGAAAAAAAATTTTCTTTCCTGAGTAAGGGAAAAGAATTGGTCTGGCAACAAACACTTCCCAACCTGCACTCTCAATTCTAAAATTCCACTATCTCCAGTCATAGACTCATTCATTTCTACCTCCAGTCTCACTCCTAATAACAGCTGCATAATTCAGACTGGGAGCACCTTCACTATCCTTTACCAGCATATGTTCCAGGGGAGGCTGGCCAAAATGCAAGTGTAAAACACAGGAAAAATGGTACAAAGTAAAAGTGCGCTCCTGCATTCCATCCTTCACAGGTCTGACTCAAGTCTTTCATCCATGTACACACACATACACACACAGAATATATATTTGCTTCATATTTCATCTGATCTGCTATGTTTAAAGAAGTATCTACACAGCTATAACACTAATATTTTGAATTTCTGATTGCAAACGAAGCTAGATTGCCGAGAGACCACATGCTTTTTTCATGGTCATCAAAAAGAGAAAGAATTTTCTTTTCCTTGCATCTACCCAGGAAGATCCAGGAACGTAAGAATGCATGTAACATTAAGCATAATCAACTGAGTTGCTTTCTTTGCCTACTGTAAGAATTACACTCTAGTTGTGAAGTCAGGACTGTTACACAACTGGGCATCAGTACACAGGATAATAGAGAAACACTGTTAGATTCAATTATGGCCACCTACTACCTCAGAACATTATCAAAGTCTGCATGTTTTAAAACTTACTAAATGTAACTGGTCACTTCATGTAAGACTCTCACTAAGTGAAAACTACTATTAAAGACTTAAAATAGTGCATTTTTATACAATATGAAAGACAAAAGCCAACAAAAATTTTTAGCTTTCAAATTCTATTTTCTGTTTCAAACTAGACAAGAGCAAAGAACCTGTTTGAAAATGGCTGATGGACTTAGATCCACTTTTTACATTTCAGACATCTAGAGTGTGATCCACTTCATGTGAAAAGTACAAATGCAAAATAACACGTGTTCTTAGCTTACACAGGTGATTGCTTATAATCTGTTTTGAACAGTTAAACAAAGAGTTAGCAAGCTTCAGTTTCCAGTTACTGAACCTTCAGCTGAAATGCATAACCTAACTATGTGAATACTCAGGCCATGCAAAGTGAAATGAGTTCACTTAAACGCCTTTCTCAGGGTACGTTAGCAACCCAAACCACATTCACAGGTATTCATCCTATTGTCTCTCTCTTCAATTAATAAAATAATATTTGGGAAAAAAATACAGTCTGAGCATCTACAATCTCTTTCAAGAAACTGAAACAAATTTTGACACCTTCCCAGCTGAGGACTAGTTCAGAACTTGTGTCTCTGGAGTGTCATGATATTTATTCAGGTCATAAATGTATTCATAAATGTATTCCTAAACCGCAGCCTGTTCATTATTGATTTATTTGTGATGCCTGAATAGTTTCTTGAGCTATAATATACTACACTCACAGTAAAATGTGTTAAATTCCTAAATTTTCATAACCAATGGCAATAGAAAGAGATTTTAACATATGCATCCATTGAAAACATACTTTGCATATCTTCTAATTTTCAGATAAGAAGAATTGTATATAAAGAAAAAGAAGCTATTTGATAGCTTCTTCTCCAGCAGCTCCTGTAATGCTCAATACAAAACCTACCAATGAAATTTTGGATAATACAAAACTTTAGTTAGAGAAAATGAGGAATAAATTAAAATTTTTATAGTGATATAAAACATATAAACATTATGGAAGTGTTTAACAAACCATGCTGTGGTGTTCTTTGTTGACAAACTTCAGGTGATGTAATATATTTTCAATTTAATATATTGTTGTGTTTAAGGTATCCATTGGAATACACAAAATGAATGTTATGGATATAATAACAAGTTAAGGATTCAACAGAGAAGTGAAAACATGGCAGAAAAAACATTATAGATAAGAACGCTACTCAGCTTCAGAACACGAATACTTATATCCCTATGTCAAAGTACCATTTACTTGGTGTTAAAATATTTCTTCAACAAATAAAGTTCCTTTTGTATTTTTTTACTTTTATATAAGCATTTGGATTTCTTAGGAGCTCAAAAGATAATCCCTAGTAAACAGGACAAAAAACTATTTACGAGGGATGAAAAGAGATATTGGAAATTGTCCTGGGGTGACTGTATGATACTGTATTCCCTATTATCTGCTCCATGCCCAGACATGAATCCTGTGCCTTTCTGTACCTTTGAGAGAGGGGGGGAAGCCAGTGGATTCATGCCTGAGCATAGAACAGGCGGTAGGGAATACAGCATCATCCAGTCACCCCAGGACATTCCACCCCTTATTCCATATCATCGGCTTAATGTCCAAAGTAATACATTCTAACTCTACACACACACATTTTTACATACATATAGGGAATACAGTATCATGCAGTCACCCCAGGACAGAAGTGAAACAGAATGAAACCTTACAGACAACTGTTGCTGAGATGAAAAACTAATCATTTTGGCAAATGGGATGCACTTCCCCTCAGATTTGTGCCTCCTAGAATAGGTGAAATAGACTTGGAAGATGCACTGCAAATTGAACAAAATCTTCGTGGCAAACTCACTTAAAAAATGCTTGTTATAAATATGTAACTCTTATGTGATTTCGCATGAGAACCATGCACTGATACTTCAAAGACCAAGACGTTAATTTAGCTGACTCCTCATGATGTCCTCAGCCAGCATAAGCTCCAGTGAAATGCAATGAATTTATGAAACATTGACATTAAAATCTGGCCATCACTTTCTATTTACTAACTATCTTTATAAACATAATCACAGCTTTTAGAGCAGAAACTGTTGCCTGTGAATCAGATATGACAAGGACAACTGAAGAGAGTGAACTCTGTTTGCATCTCTTTCTTTCTGGAGAAATTTCTTCACAAATACAGCAGTTTTGTGTGTTCTCGAATCACAAGAAAACATCCTGTCTCTTTGTTGTAGAAAAATGAAAGAGACAAAAATCTAAAAGATGCACAAGGTAAATTTTCTGTTGTCTTCCTTCCTAGCAATGACAACAAATTGTTGTCCTTTACCTTAATCTCCAATCCCAAATTCATGTTTCAGCCCAATGCAGAATTTTCCACAGTCTCTTCTTGAAAAACAATTGAACGACAGATGGAAAAAAAAAATCATAAAACTTTCACAGTAATAGAGACTGTGTCTTTCTTGGAGAATAGTGGGGGTGTAAGAGTCATGGATTCAAGGACTGAAACAGCTGGTGCCTAGGACTTGAAATCCACCCTAAGCAATTAACTACAGGGTTTCAGGACAGCTGACCCCAACTCGACAAATTCCATACCATATGACACCATGCTCAGCATATAAACTACGGGGAAAACTGGCTGGGGGCTGCTGCTCATGAACCGGCTGGGCATCGGTCAGTGGGTGGCGAACATTGCATTATGCACAATTTTTTTTTCTTTGGTTGTTTTTGGGGTTTCTTTTTGGTGGTTTTGTTGTTTTTGTTGGTTTGGTTTGGTTTGGTTTGGTTTGGTTTGGTTTGGTTTGGTTTGGTTTGGCTTGGGGTTTTTTGTTTGGTTTTTTTTGGCTTTTTTGGGTTTTTTTGTTGGTTTTTTTATTATTATTATTATTAGTTTTATTTATGTATTATTATTATTTTCCCTTCCTTTTCTGTCCTATTAAACTGTCTTTATCTCGAACCACAAATTTGACTTTTTTCCAAATCTGTTCCCCATCCTACTTGGGAGGAGGGGGGAGGGAAGTGAGCGAGCAACTTTATGGTGCTTAGTTGCTCTCTGGATTAAATCACCACAGACTGTATGATGTTGTAATCACATATCTCTATCACTTGCACAAGAAAAGTTAATTAATAATTTATCTTGTCAAACAGTATATTTCCCTGAGCTACTGGTTAACTGGGTATCTACTGAGGGACATCAGTCTTATAATCACAAACTTTCAACGTATTCTTTGCGTTTATACACTCACACGAAAACATTACTTATGTACAGATTCACACATACCTCCCTGTAGAAATCCATACACACATATTTGGCTACTGTTCTTGACGTGGACCAATACTTTAAATAGTGTACTGTGAACCTTTTTTTAAAGGTGGAATTTGCACACGGGCAGTATATTACACATATTATTTGGACATATGGGAATATAAAGGTGTATTTTGACTTTCACTGGATTCGGTCTCATTTTATTTCATTTTCCTAATTTCCTGCAGTTTTTTCCCATCTGAAGTTGTAAGCAGCTGAGAGAGTATCTGCATTTCAAGGAAGTGGAAGGATAATTCTACCTATAATTAATGTTTGGTTATAGACAAGCGATCAGGCAGCAATTTTGCAGGGCCATGTTCTTCAGCTTGATAATCAGAGAACCAGAGCATGGGATTTGCATATGGTAAAACTGACAAGAAATAACCGCGACACAATTATGCAGATCAGACACCAGAACCAATATAAGCAGAGGGAGCTGCACAGCTGGTGAGTGCCAGAATTTCTGTCAGTCAGCTGAGACAAAGTCATTCAGACAGAAAGCACGTTTATAATTGCAGCCTTTTCCACTGGTGAGGTACTCAGCAATAATAAAAAACATTTGAAATAATTCAGAGTTCTCACCAACGTGCAGGCATTTCTCAGTTAAGAAGCACAACTGCTGTTTTCAGATTATTCCTTCTCTCCTCTTTGCCGAGGGTGACTAGTATTTGTGTCCTACACATACATGCGGTATAGTACCTTTGTTATTTTATTGAGCATAATTTGTAGATTTTGGCAAGAAGTGGTGGAGTGTGGAGCTGCAGGGGTGGTATCTATGGGAAGAGACCAGGGCTGCACTGGACACAATGAATTAGTCACATGAGCATATCTGCATTTATTTCTGGCTGCTGTAGGTTCAGAAAAGTTTTCCAGACAGGAAAGCAACTTGAGGATGAAATCAAGACAAAGCAAATTTCACAGTCCTTATAGTACAGTTTTCAGGCCCAAATTTGCTCACTTGGATTTAAATAAGGATTTTACTAATGACTTTGAAGTTACAGTATGTAGGTCATTATGTGCAAGAGGACTAAATATTTCTCTATTGTACAGTTTAGGTGGAACAGATGTCTGCAACCAGCAAGTGCTCTTTATTAATCGAACAATTCTGAATTACCTGTATACTCAAGGTGAAATCCAGCTGCTGAAACGCTGATATCAGACTGAAAATTGAGGTACAGATTATTTGATGTGCTGTTTAGAAGTGGAGGTATGGTTGTTCCTGAAAAGAGAATTAAAAATATTATTGAAATGCACAGAAAGTGAAATAAATGTACAGGTAAGTGTGTGTGTGTGTGTGTGTCTGTGTGTGTGTATAAACAGAGTTAAAGACAGAAAAAGAGAATAGGGGAGAGGGTGGGAGCGGGAGATAGGTGACATAACCAATTCTACAATATTCTATAATCATGGATGCTGTCAAATACCTGTCCCTATAAAAGTTTTATTACATTTTCAGTGCTCTGCAATATTAGGGACAGGAAGGACAGACAAGCAAAGGCTAATATAAATTTATATTACTTGATTTTATCCACAAAAGGAGAAATATTCACTATGGTTTTTTAAAAGCAAGAGAAAATCTTGTAACCAGAATGATTCTAAACATAACAGTCACATATATCAAGGAGCTCTGAAAATATGTTGCAGGACTGTTCTTAGAAATGTGATTGATTATTTATTTGTGTTTCAGCACAAGACAATATGATTGCCTCTGATCTCTTAGCATACACATGTGTCTAGTATAATGAAAAAATCCCAAAAGAATACAAGAAAAAGTAAGGCACACAGAGTTGTCTTCTTTTTCTAAAATAAGGATAAAGAATGCATTCTTTTCTCATGCACAATATCAAGAGATACCTATTTTTGAGGTCTGTATTTCTGGACCCTGCTACAAGTGTGAAAAAAAACTGGATTAAGAGAGGTTTAGTTTGAAAGCCTCTCAGTGTTATTTCATTTCTAACATTTTAAAATATACAGGTTTAAGAAAGTCTCCTAAGTGATGACTGATTAAAACAGAAATAATATTACCTGTTGCTAATCACAGGAGAAACAAACACACATACCATGCTCAAGCATGCTTACACACATAGAAAGAGCCGTGTGTTTACAGTAAAGAGTTGAATCTGTGAACCATTTATTGTAAAATCTTCTCAGTCACCTGAATAACTTCCAAGCCTTGGAGCGTTGTTGTCAGCACCATCATAAAAGTCTAAGGAATCCCAGTTGTGTTCTGTGGCAAAACTCACCACTTGCACCTATGAAGAAAAATGTGAGGTAAAGAACATAAACTTCTTCCCCTCTGTATTCAAGCTCAAAGATGACTCTAAATTGTAGCCTCTGTTGCTTTCAGTCATGAAAAGTTGTCTTGCTCTTGTCAAAGAGAATGAAAAATCATCATTAAGTGAATAAAACGACAACTGTTTTTTATTTGATTGCCAATTCAAACTATAAATCCTTTAACCCTTACTGACAAACACATATTACCTCTGTCAAGAGTCACACAGCCGTGAAAATCAGATGGGTATAGAATATGATTCTCTTGTTGGGAGGACATTGAGGAGAAGATGAAACGTGGTATTTTCAATTACTGCAGGTTTTTTCTCTCTAGTTTCTCCAGGACTAAACTAGTCCCACAGCGACACATGATGCTTCATCTATTTTGCCATTTTAAACTCTACCTCTGGGTGAGAAAAAACTGTTGTGTTTGGCTACCTTAATCACCAACTCATCTCCTGAGGAGGAACAGTCACTAGCATGCTACAAACAAAAGGCAGAATAGTCACTCCATTTCTTCCAGAGGTGACAACATTCTTCCACTCATAAAGAGATGCAAAGTGGTAAGGAGATAAACTGCAAGAGGGAGGATACATCTGTTCTCATATAGTGAAATCACACTTTACAAAGTAGAGAAATACCAGATTCTTGTTCTTGTTTGGTAGAGGAGAGTTTCGGGTGTTAGCTTGTTGTTTGTTTTAATTGTTTACTGAAAAGCTTTAAAAAAGTGACAGAGGCATGATGAAACCCCAAGTACCCTCAGAAAGGGGTGCCTTAGTCATTAAGTTAGAGAATTATGCTTCTTTTGCCTCAATTATTCTCCCCCCCTTTTTTTTTTCAAAATGGAATACTTTTAACAGAAGAAATAAACACCAGTTCCACCAAAACCAAGTAATGCAGTCATTTTTCTGTGTGCAATATATGACTTGGACTTTGTTCTACATAAAATGGATGTTCAGTTTGGCTACATATTTCTTGGATGGGGACCTTAAATACTGTACCTATTTTTGTAGGAATTGGTCAGATACTATAGCCAAAGGATTTCTTTTTCTTAAGTGGAGCAGTGAAGAGGCCCTGACTGTTAGCAAGCTTCAGATAGTTGGAGACAGTAAATATATATATATTTTTATTACTACTCTGGAGCAAAAGAATATCACAAAGATTAAACACCTAAATTGAAACCAAAGTTAGTAATTTAATAACCTCATAATGATTCTGAAAAATGCAGCCTGTGATAAGAGATAAGCACTTCCAAAAAGCAACAGTGACGGCCTAAGTCAGGATGGATGACAGTTAATGCCTAATTTAAATCCTCTGAACTATCTTCCTAGCATAAGAAATGCACAGAACAAAGTATCCTAACTGTCAGCTGTCCTAGTCAACTGTTTAAATCGAGTAGTGTTCCTCAAAATCAATCTCAAAACTGATTTAGTGTATTAAATATTATTGAAAGCTCTGTGATGGAATTAATTAAAAAGCTTTAATAAACTGTCAGTGTTTTTTCTGATTTTCATTATTAAGTCTTTACCTAAATAAACTGAGCTCTTTATTTATTAACTTTCTACAGGAGTTATATTTTGAACTAGGATAGACATAGAAAACTTCTTATCATGATTTCTTGATGTTCATTTTGCTAGGAATTTGTTCAGACGATGCTTAGAAGTCCTAATTTATTAAATTCAACTGCCTTTACAAAAACCACATTTCTGTCAGTTTCTTTAGTGAACTCTAGAGATATGCATGACTAAGCTTAATGGATACTTTCCTACTGAGTGTTCTACCAAATTCTTAATGTACCTAAGTAAATGAGAACTCTCAAACTATTTTAAAGAATAATTCCCATCTCATGTTGAAATATACTGAAGCATCTTTACATCACAATGAACTTCCATAAATATAGAGTAAATAGCAGAGTTTCTAGGAGAACAGATATAACTTGTCCTTGAAAGCAACTCACTTCCCTTCACTCTGTTAAAGGAGGTATATAAATCTGAGGAGAGCAAAAAATAATTCCTAGGAAGGCTCTCTATTTCCCTTGGCTTATAAGGAGTCACTGATCTATCAAAATACATTTGGAAGTTAAGGTGATTTTCTTCTAAAGGCTACAAGTGCATCTTTTAAGATTTTTCAAAATCTTATAACTTTTAATCATTGCATAAATAAAAAGATGTGGAATAAATTCCATTTTCAGAATCATTAATGAGAGAGAAAAACTGTACTGATAAATGATCTTTTCACCTTTTGCATCAGGAAAAACAGTTCTAAATATGATGATAGCAAGCAAATAGCAAATACACTTACTTGAATCCCAGCTCCCTCTGGTACTGTGATCTTCCACACACAATTCAGATTGTTGTCATAAGGCTCAGGATAACCAGGAGATAAAATGGTCCCTTTGCGCTTTGTTAAAATACCACCACAGGGCACTGAAAGGAAATGTATAAGGCAAGAAAAGAAGTGTGAAGCTTCAGAAGTGAGAAGACTTATTACAAAAGCTTAAACTATGTCTGAAAACTTTTTAAATTGATGTTACATTAAAAAATATATATATGCCTCAGGAAAATAAAATTTTATATCTCAAACCTCTTATTTTAACTGACCGAAAAAGGAATAGAAGAAAATAAGAATTATGTGTGTTTCCTACCTGACAGAATCATGCTTATATTCCCCTTATTTATTTGACTTTTACAAAGTGAAATCCATTCCATTGTCTCCTATTAGTCTTACAAAAATAAAGCATTTTTTAAGGCTTAGATTGAAGTTTGAAAAGTTATGTATTGTATCAGTACAAAAGATAAAAAGTGTCAAAATATAAAAGGTAACATTCTTTCTTCATATTGCTCCTCTAAATAATTAATAACACCAGTCTCAGCTTCTTGACTGTTCTCTGCTCGTGTGAGTTATTCCATCACAGTCTTAGGATCTATTGCATCAGTAAAGAATTTGCAAGATCCTTGCTAGACTACATTCATCACATCTGTGTCCATGGATTAATAAAAGTGCTATGCATGAAACAGGACAGACACATTAAGTACCATCAAGTTTCTCTTTTGAATGTTCAACCTGAATGCATCTTGTCTACATCATTAGAAGCTCTAACAGACACAAAGAATATTACAGCTTAATCTGCATACAGATATTCTGTTGGTATTTTAGAAGTTGAAGGAAAAGATGGATGACATAGTTTATCAAGTGCATTAGAAGCTAAGGTATCACTTCTATGCAACATCACTGAGTTCTGAAGGGATTTCAGGAGCTGCAAATATGAGGATTTAGAAAATAGATAGAATGCAACTTAATAATAAATATTGTAGCTACATATTGCATGACATATAATTGATAGAATCTGTTTGGAACTACATGGGTAAATTAAAAGCTAGTGTCACCTAAAGTGTTTAAACAATTACTCATAAAAGGATGAACAGATGGAACAGTTGATGCCAGGCTGCACCTTGAGTGTTGTGTTAATTTTTAGGCCTCTCAATACAAGAAAGACATTGAGGTGCTGGAGCAAGTCCAGAGAGGGGCAACAAAGCTGGCCAAGGCTCTACAGCGTATGTCATGTGAGGAGTGGCTGAGGGAGCTGGGGCTGTTCAGCCTGGAGAAAAGAAGGCTTGGAGAGACTTATCACTCTACAATCTGAAAGGAGATTGTAACTACGAGGGGGTTGGCCTCTTCTCCCATGCAACAAGTAATAAGACAGGACGACATTGCCTCAGGCTGTGACAGGGGAGGATCAGATTGGACATCAGGTGAAGCTTTTCACAGAAGGGGTGGTTAAGCATTCATTCATGGGCTGCCCAGGAAAGTGGTGGAGTCTCCATCCCTGTAAGTGTCCGAGAAAAGACTGGACGTGGCACTTACAGCTGTGGTGTAGTTGACATGGTGTGTTTGGTCAAAGGTTGAACTCGATGATCTTGGATGTCTTTTCTGACCTTAATGATTCTACGATTCAATGACTCTATGTCTATTATCTGATTATGTAATATTCAAACATTCACTGGAATGAAGGCAATTTAACATGGTCATGTCTACCACTTCAATTATTAAACTGATTTAGTTTAATGCAATTTTCACCTCATATGTACTTTATCACCTTTATTGACACAGGGATTTTCACACAGAAGGTGGCCTGAAACCCTTCCTCAGTTCAGCTTGTCTAGAGACAGATACCTTTCTCTTCCATAGACTAAATCGTGTATTAAACTATCAATAATATATTGTGATCAATGTCCAAAAGAATGACTTCAGCACTTTGTCAAGATGTTATATCTGAAAAAACAAAGGGAATATATTTCAAGGGGAAAAGTAGTACAATTCTACTGATTAAACTGTAATCTATGAGACCAAATGAGATACACCTATATATTTGTCCTTCTTATTGATATAGAAATTGTGGTTTTATTGTTATGCCTGAAACAGTCTAAATCAACATTATTTGTTTAAAACTTGTTTAATTGTATTTTATCAATATTACCCCACTGATATTTAGCCTTGAGCTCTATCATGATTTTGGTATTTTGGAGATAATATTTTCATTTACTAAAAATTACTCAGACTCTACTGTGCACCATCAGCTGGTTAGCATGGCAGATGAAAAAATCAACCTAATGAAAATGTGTCCTTCTTTTTTTTTTCATTTACTCACCTCAACCTCTTTATGTACTCTGCTGGAGTCATTATCATAATACCATTTTTGCAATGGGTTATGATATTTTTTATAAAAAACTCTGTTTTCTATCAGGAAAAAAAAAATGAGGAATTTCATCGCAATAACTAGATTTTCAGTTGGTGCAAGTCAGTTTATAAATGTCAACGGACACACATTAATTTAAGAATTTAATTTTGAGAATTTAATCTTGTATGACTATAACCATACAAAGTATGTTTTCTAATCTGAAAAGTTCCTATCTTTTTCCTGGCAAGCAACTAAATATTAATGTAACTATTTCTAAATCTTTAATATAACAGTGCTCCTCCTAATAGCTTGCAAAATCTTGTTAGAGATCTGCAGTGTAAGATCATCTTAGTCTTTCAAGAAGTAAAGGCACAAACGAGTATTTCAGATTCTTGATCAAGGAGGGACAGCCAGGAATTTCCAGTGATGTTAATATAAAAATAGTTATCACATAATTTATGGCAGCAGAGCATGTTCATGACACTTGTGAAATGTCACAGTAAGGTTAGAATAGAAATGGAATAGAAAGGTTAGAATAGAAAGGAGATTAAAACTTAGCCTTGAATAAAAAAAAAAAGTAAATTAAAGTAAGCAAGAATAAAATACTATACCGATGACAAAGAATAAACACATTCAACTAGACAATGGGCTACACTTTAAGCGGTAATTATTTCTCTTAAAAAGCCTTAGGAACTCACCAACACATGTAGGGAGTGAATCATTCCATTGTGCCAATGCATTTGGTACTGTATCACACCTAATTGCTGTTGACCCATGGAGGATATAGCCTGGATTGCACTCAAAAAGAACCAGCGAACCAACTGCAAATTCATTTCCAATCCTTTTTCCAAATCTTGGTTCAGGCACAGAGCTACACTGTGTTGCACTTGTTCTTGGAACGGCTGTGAACGTACAAACAATTGTGGATTCTTAATTTTAGATTTGGTGAGGGAATACAGATATTGAATCACAAATATTTAAAATGTCTGGAAGAAATGTTCAGCTATTTCCCAGAACATTTCCACAATCTCCAAATAAACTTTCACAATAGAGACACCTCACTTTTCATGTCTGAGTTACTATTTAGGAGAGCATTGCACTGATATCCTTGCCAAGATTGGAAGAAACACATAAAATCCACACAAAAACCTTTCTAAAATGACACTTATAAGAAGTACTACCATGAGATACTCAACTAATACAGGGTTTCAAAAACATTTCGTGTCAGATATTTACATTTATTCATGTGGACTTCTAAATGTGTATTCTGACTGTCAGATGAGGATTTATATATAATGAAAGAATGAATTGCATCTGCAAGTGTTGGTATATAAAAAATTCTGCATTTGACCCGTAAAAGGGTAAATAATGTAAATCAAGAAAAATATCTTAATAACAGTAAGATCCCTTTAAAATACAGGTAATAACATTTACAGTTATTCACATTTAAATTGAGAGATAAACCAGTTAGAGCATCCAGATGGATCTAACATTTGTCAGTCAGATTAGTCAGAAACAGCACCTTTGTGCAACTGTCTTTTTAAATTTGGAACCCCTCTTATGCTTCCTAAGTATTTGATCTCAGCTTTATAATACAGATAAAAGAGTAGTTTCAAACATTTTTCAAAACATGTAGAAATAGTTATACTTGATATATCGTTAAAAGGCTATTACTTTCCTTTTCATTCTCAGTCTGTTTCTCTCTGATGATTTACAACCTACGATGAACAGAATAAATGTACACATTTTTCTAGGTTGTCTCACCTTGATAAACAAAATGAAATCCTTTAGCTGTTATTGGTCCAACTGAAGTAAATCTGATTGTGATCTGGTTACCCGAGCTCAATGGAAGGGATTCACCTACTCAAACAATGAAAACACAAAGCTATCATAGCCACTTTTTACTAAAGAAAATACCTGTCAACATCTCTGCAGATAGAAATAATACTCTGCAAACCCTGTTCTGCTTCAGTAAACTTTGCAAGATATATGCACTTTTAATATTTTATTTTGACAGTATTATGTCATTCTAGAAAAGCGGGGTTAAAACTCATCTCAGTTACTATGAATATTCATTGTTTTTTTCCGTTACCAAAACCAAACAAATAGCCCTCCCAAAAAAACCAAACCACCACCATCACCAACAAAAACAACAACAAACCACGCCACAACACACACACCCCCCCAAAAAACCCTGAAAAGCAAAACCAAAATGAAAAAAAAACCCAAACAAAAATCTCCCCCCCCACACCTCTTTAAATTGGGTCAACATGTGACTAATCTATTTAATTTTACTTTGGTACAAACATATTTTGCTTTCCCTTTAAAATACCTACAACCTATTTCAAATTACTCACTAAAGTCAAAAAGGCACAGAGTACGAAGTCCTAAATACCCACAATAATAGATAATTATCAAAAGAAAAATCTAAAAAAAAAAAAAAAAAAAAGCAATTTTACTTCATTTTATTCATCAATGCAAAGATTTTGAAGTGTTTAGTTCAAAACATGGATTTCATATATTTGCCTGAGATGAATTTAAGCAAACTTGAAAATCCTTTTTTTCTCTTTTTTCAGACTACATTCTATTTCTAGGTTCATAAAAAAAAGTAAATAATGATATACTGGCAGTTCTATTAATTGATACCTGAATGAGATCCTGAGAGAGAGGATAACAAAGATGACTGTAGAGTTGGGCCATCGTATACTTCAACTACATCATGGAGTGATGTCTGGAAAAACACAAACTGGCCGAAAACAACTGACCAAACAGAAGGGAAAAGATGGAAGAGGCACCAGCAGCCAAGACAAAAACCAAAACCAAATCCAAGCACAGGGAATAGAATAAGAAAGGGGGGAAAAAAAGAGAGAACAAAATATGCATTAATGTCTGGTTTCAAAAATAATTAAGTCAGCTGCCCTGGTGCGTAATGTAGGTTATTTTTCATACCAGTACAGCAGTAAAAGAATGAAAAAACATCTAAAAGAGACAGTGAAGGTACAGAAGCCATACATGTACATATAATCATTAAAAGAGTCGAGCAATTAGGGAACAAAACAATTTTTCTGCTGTTGAATATACTTTCAAATTCTGTGCCCTCCCCCACCCAACATGCATCTAAATTCTCAGTGCAATTTTCTCCTTTATAATTCCAGGCATATTATTATATACTGTGCTTTATTAATTGATTTTGTTGATAACCCTCTGTAACTTTTACTTACCTTGGAATGTTTCATTTTTTTAAAGAATATTAACATTCAATACATCTTTGCCTTTGTGAAATAAATGAGCAACTGATTAAAGATAGCAAACACTTTTCAGAATACATCTATTGAATCACAAAAATTCTTTTTTTAAAGTCTCACTGGCTCCCACAGTAGAGCAACTCAATGCAAGGTTTAATTTTGCACTTAAGTTCAAACGTTTGAATCACAAGTGTTTTCACTTTCAATACAAGTAATCAGTGAAAAGAAAAAAATTTTTTGGGGGTTAGTTCTGACCCTAGTACCTAGAAAACATTTATATCCAACACTACTAGCAGTGAAAAGGAAAATGACGTAGGGACTATACATGCATAAAGATGGAAGCAGTCAGGTATTTTTAGCTACTGGAACACCCTAAAAGAGAAACAGAAGCAGTTCTTGTTCATTATCCAGGTTAGACATTTTGGAAAAATATTCCAGTTTGTTTCTACTAGGTTATAGTTGTCTGCCAAAAGTTCTACAATATCTTCATTTGCTAGGTTTAGTTATAGAAGATGAAGCTCTCACCTTCAATTCTTTCAATTAATTATATAACCTTAAAGCTTTAAAAATAGTATATTAAAATTGCATTGACTCCAAATTGTTGACTTTTTTTTGACTGATTTTTTTTTTTTAAAAGGCAGTTCCATGTTCCTTACTCATGATCTTATAACATACCTGTTTCAGTTTTTAAAAGCCTCTTTTTAAAGGAAAAGACTGGATGTAATATTTATAAAAATTTGAAACAAAATTTTTCTGAGACACTCCCAAAAATCCTTGTCCATTTTTTAAGAGGAACTATAAGTGAGATGCTGAATTACGTTCATAATTTCTTCTTCAATCTCCAGAAGATCAATCATTGATGTTTTTATTAGTTCTGCTTATTTTCAAAATAATATTTATCTGGATTGAAGTCTTCTCTTTGGTGCTTTGGTGCTAAAGACAACTAGCAAGATTTTAATCCAGCTAATTCTGTCCTATTTTTACTTTTATCAAATCTTTTTTTCATACTTATTGTTTGCCATTGAGACAAGAGAAGTTCCTTGTGACTTTCACTGCTATTTCCCATTTTGAATTGTTTCAAACTATGTATGCAAAATTCAGGCAAAAGATGAAGCTACCATTACAAGCACACAATTGTTATCAAGAGGTGTATCCTGAGAAAACTATAAAAATGGAATTGTTAAGCTATATTTGTATTGCAATGGGTTATCATAAAATATTTACCCAGCAATTTTACCATATAGTAGGTCAAATTCCAAGGTCTTTTTGTATGTTCTGTAAGTATTTCAATACTAGTTTTGCCTCTAGCTTTGTCTTGTGAACCCTTCTGTCTAAAAGTATAACACTGAAGAAAGTGAACTAATATATGATTTTAAATCAGTCACTTTGGAAAAAGAAAGGTCCACATATTATTTCTGGTAACTGTTTTTTTCAATATCATTTGTGCATTTCTTAATAAAATACAGACAAAAATATGAGAACATAACCAAAAGTTTTCATTGACTTGAGATAAAATATATCAATAAGAGATTTGAGGTGGCTAAGACATCAAAAGAAGTGACAAAGAAGACTTACTGCCAGAAAGGGGTTAATATGGAAGAGCAGAAAGCTCAAGTGAGGGGTTTTGAGCCCTTTATGATCAATTTACGTGCGTCAAGCTGCTTTCTCAAATTAAGCAGGAATATGCTGCAGCCACTTGTGAAGAAGTAATTTAGATCCTGTTCCTTCCTTTTTCTGTGCCAGGATACTTTCTTTTTATGAATTAAACTGCAATATGTTGTAATGTATAGTGACTGATACCTGACCAGCTGAAATTATGTCACAAGAGAGGAAATTCTGATTATTAGAAAAAGAAGAGTTCATTATTCCTGTGTTTTCTGGTGCTCATTGTTGTTTACTCCATTTGGCATGTGTTCATTATTTTATTTTCTAGTGCTTAAAAAGAATTTTCTTAAAATTAAATAATAACAAGCATATTTGAAGCCAATGCAAAAATATCTTCTAAGTTAACAAAAGTTAATAAAATGTAAAGTGAGTATCCAGTATGGTTTGCTCTTCAGAGACAAACAATTGAAAACTATTTTTCAGTTTGAATAAAGATCAAATCACTTCAATGGAAGAATTTGTGTGTGATTTTTTTTTTCTTTAATGATGGATGGATAAGTCTTCCCTAAATAATGACTCATTCTTAATCATTTTGTGTCCCTTGTCAACTATCATGAAATACTGAAAGTCGCCTGTCCAAACTTGATGTCTAAATTTGGGCTGCAAGTTATTTCTAAATTCATGCTCATGTTGGCCTTCAATGTTTTGTAGCAATACTATTTAAAAATAGATAAATTTTTTCCCTGTGTTTTGTGGTTTAACATCTTACTTACATATTTAGTTGTCTTTTACTTTACAAGATCAACAATGCAAGGCTATTCAAAAAAGATTTTCTCTTGAAATTTTGATAGTTACAAATAATTTATGCATTTCCTCAAAAATAAACAAAATACATTTCTAAGGAGTTTTTCATAAATTTCCATTTTGGTGATTTTTTTAATGTCAACATTCCAGGTAAACTGTAACGTTAATACTGCCAATAATATAAGACAGTGAGGGAATCCGTTAATTCAAAATACGCCAGCACAAGCAAGATCCCTTTTAAACAGGCAAGTGCTAGACAAGCGGACTTTCCACGCCTCTAAATATCTAGATGTTTCTAGATATGTTTCATGGCCTTCATCACTGGAACATCTGGGCGCTTTCAATGAGTCTGGAAAGCACCTAACAGATGGAATTGGCCAAAAATAGTTTGCTTGTTAAAAATTTAATTAAAGAAATTTTAGTTTGATTTTTAAAGTAAGAAGTAAACATGCATAGAGTTTACATCTGTCTGTTTAAAAAAAAAAAGAAAAGAAAAAAGTACTGGTATAATTTAAATAGTATTAGATTATGAACAGGATTCTGAGTGTAATTCCCATCACAAAAGCAGAAAATAACTGAGACTAGAAGTCTTCACCAATTATCTAGTACAGTCCTTTTGCAGACAGGATAGCAATTTAGAAGAAATTGCTCTGGCCCATGTATAATCAGATTTTGAATATCTATGGGGATGGAGATCCCACAACCTCCTTGAGCAACTTGACCCAGCATCCTGCCTCCGTTACAGTTTTTATCCCTTGCCTTGACTTGCCTTGCCTTTCTTTCCCTTGGCTGAACATTCCCAACTCTCTGCTTTTAATCATCTTGATCATCTCCAATATTTGCAGAAGGTGACCAGACTATTTGCTCTATCACCTTCCCAGGTATAGAGGTGAGACCAGCTGGCTTATAGCTCCCTCAATTCTTCTCCTTGCTTTTCTTGAAGATAGGAATGTTGTTGTCTTCTTCCAGACCTTGGGAACCTCCCTCAGCTGTCAGGACCTTTCAAGGGTAACTGACCTCCCATGCAACCCGTCATGTCCCATGCGTTTACATTTGCCCAGTTTGTCTAAGTGCTCCTTCACGTAGTCCTCCTCCAAGTCATCCTTACTCTAGACTTTGCTGCTCTCAGGGTTCTGGGATTGTTCAAGATTGGTTTACTGGTAAAGACTGTAGCTGAGAAGAAATTTATTAATTCATGTTTATTTGCATAATTTTTCTTCAGAGATTTCACCCCAGATTCAATTCTACATGGGTTTTGACTTTCCTAACCCCACCTTTTCAGTGTGTTTCAAGTGTTTATGTTCCTCCTCAAACATCTGACCCTGCTTCAACCTCTTGAATTTTTCTTTTTTGTATGTTCACGTTTTATCAGCAGCTCCTTGTTCATCTATGCAGGTTCTTTGCCACCTTTGTTTGATAGTCTGATCATTGGCATAGACCATTCCTTTCTTGAAGTGGTGATCCCTGAAAATGAAACGTATTTCCTGGATTTCCCATCTCTCCGGGGCCAGGTACAATCAGAATCTTCCAAAAGAGATCCCTGAATTGCTCACATTTCTGTCTGTATGGGGTTTGACTGAGATAGAGTTCATTCTTCTTTAGCAGCCCTCACAGTGCTGTGCTTTGCTTTGGTAGCTGGAAGGGTGTTGATAACACACCAGTGTTAACAAGTGGCTGGGAGNTGCTGAAGCCCTGCTTCCCGGGAAATGTCCAAACGTTGCCCTCTGATGGGAAGTAGAGATCAACTTTTCCCTTTTGTTTATGCACACACAAACTTGTGCTTGTTTTTTTTTGCTTCAAAGCTGCTAGCTGTTTTCCATCATATTCTCTCTCCCTTGTTCCGCTGGGAAACGGACTGATAGAGTGGCTTGGTGGGCACCTGATGTCCAGCCAAGGTCAACCCATTACACTGACCCAATAAAGAATTAAACCCAACTCAAAATTCAAGCCTTTACAGACAGCATACAATTGTCATTAGTGCTAGTGCTGATCAAGTAGTATTTACCTGGATAAAATATATCTATTTTATATATTATGACAGCTATTGGATCTAAAGAAATACTCTTAATAACTTACATGGATAACAATGGAATAAGATGATAATATAATTCTTCACCCTGGGTTTTCCCTTCTTAGGGATTTTTTGTGTGCCTAATGATTTATTGAAATAAGAAAGCTTTAGTGTAAAATCAAGTCCACTACTGTTGTAATTCACTTGCCTTTAAGAAAATACCAGGACTGACATGGTTTAAGCATTGTTACTACAGAAACTGAAATGCTCAATTCATATAAGTCCTCCTGGTGAGGGTCCAGGTATTTGTTTAAAGGCTGAATCAGCATTTATAATGATAGGTCTTAGTAACCGACAAATGAAAATCAGACCTATTAACTATAATAGGACCCAAATTACCTTTACAGTTCTAAATACACGTCTCCAATTAGAATCCATTTCATGAGCTATATCATACATGAGCTATATCATTATTTTCTACAGTAATATCAGTTTCTCTTGCACGAAATCAGTTTGAAGAACTGAGCAAAATCCCAGTAAACAAAAGACCCAGATGAATCAATTGATTTGTTAAGAATTATAATTTAAAATTTGTGCTTGAAAATGGTAGTTTAGATAATTTTCTCTAACATATTTAAAACAGGTTTCTTCTAACTGTGAATGAAAAATTAAGGTGTTCAAGTGTCTAACAGTTGTGGTATAAAATAGGTCTAATTTTAGAGCTGGAGGTCTTTCTCAGAATTTGAGGTTACTCTGTAGAAGTTAACTTCTCATAGTTTCAAATATAATTTCTGTCATCAGTCTAAATGATTCTTACAAAAGAGAGTTTTGTTCACAACATGAACAAATAAAACATGACAATTCTATTTCACAGTGAAAAAAACCCATAAAAATTTGTTTCTAAGTCTGCTCCACTGATGATATTCTCTTTTTGCTTATGATTTAGCTTTGATTTTTTTTCCTATGAACTCCTATAAAGAAATTACAATACTATATTTAATTGTGTTTTGAGAAAGGAAAAAAAAAAAGACAAAGGAGTCCACATTTTTGAGAAGCTTCTTTAATAAACAGAGAAAGAGAAGTCTCTCACTAGAGAAATAGTCTCTATGGTGATTAGGGATGGCAAGTATGCACTAAGAAAGAAGAAATGCAAATTTTTCATGCATCTTAACTCCCAAATCTGGAGACCCCCCCATTCACTGTGTTAAGTGGTGGTTCATGGCCAGTCAGCCAAATGATAAATAACAATGAAGAAAATCTATGCTTTAAATAAACAGGATTCAGGCATAACTACAGGAAGCAGGAAACTACTGTGTGAGGTTTTCTCTCAATAAGAAAGGCTCAGCAAGTCTTTATGGTTGATCATATTAGTGTCATCAATCAAATGATCAACTGCCAGGAAAAACCCTTGTGCCCATTCTCATAAGAAAGAGAGGAATTCTGCACAAAATAGACAGGTGCATTAAGATTCGACTACACTAGTATGATGGCAATCACTTTCAACCAATTTTCTTTTCAGGAGTTACAGATTTTTTTATTTTTAAATTTTTTTAGGGAGAAGATGGGAGGAAAGAGTAATTTTTTTGGTTGGTTTATTTGTTTTTGGTGAGAAACAGGACATTGTTTAAATTTTTCACTTCCACAGTTTCCTTTGGATGTCACTTTCAAGATACCTCAAACCAGCCATGGAGTAGCCTTGAAAAAAATAAAATGCATAAATGAATAGCAGAATATCTGCATCTAGAAATATTTTAAAGTTAAGGTCCATCAATTATTTATATAAAGTAGCTCAGCATTCATTGACTGAAAGCCAATGTTATGTTTTGCATAACATAACTTAATCACGGAAATTGTATTTAATAAACTCAAAGATGATCTGGTACAAAGGCCTATTATGACCCTTTGCTGTCTTAATCTATGACAAGAGCAGAAAAATTACTGTAATGTTAAAAAAGTCAGTCTACCTACTGTTGAAACTTATGTCTGCCCCTCCTACTGGAACATAGCCTTTCTCTTTAAATGACTCATTCAAGTATTTGGCTTCATAACAAATATAGATAAGAAAAAATGTAAGAAGTCTTCCTTTGTACTTAGGATGAACCAGCAATACACTGTGATGCATTGACCTAGAAATACAAATGACAGACTGACTCGCTATTTTAAAATTAACTTATACTCATGTAGATACCAAATAAACAGATATCTGCCCCCTTTTGCTGAGAAAAATGTCCAGTAAAACTGCAAGATAATTTGAGTGTATGTTGGACTTTTTGAAGAGAAGTTGTTCAATAATCTGTGAGTTTTTTTAAGGAAAAGATTGAAAGACAACACCCTAAAGAAGTGACCTTACAGAATTCATGGATAGGAATATTGCTCTCAGTAAGGAAATGTAAACTAATTTTGACCAGCTTGCATAAAAAAATGAGAAGATCTGATCTTTTACTGTTCAGTGTAATACTTCAGTTTGACATAACACGGAATATGTCTGAGTTAGCACTGCTACTATCGCTTCTAAATGAAAATAGTAGCAGAGGTGTCATTTTTAAAAAATGTTTCTCCTCCTACATTTCCAAACATTTGGTTGTCTGCCAGTTACTGTTAATACATTCAGTCTACACCGTGTCTGTAACAGTAATCTTTAGTGATATCAGTTAGATTTCTCTGTAATTGTTGACACTTCTTAGCATATGCTGTAACAGAAAAGTTATTAATTGTTTGTGAATACAAAGTAGAGTCCCTGCTAATAGTATCCTGCTGTGTAAATCTTGATTCATTTCAAAGCAAATAACAGAATAAAACAGTTGTCTAGTGTTCCTGACCTTGGAAGAAGTAAAAATTAATTCCACCTGCATGAGCCTCTTGGGTGCACTGCCGATTAGATGTCAAAATAAGGCCAAGTGAGGGGCTTATATGTAAACCATTGGAAGGGGTATTCTTACTGGCATGAGTTAAGGACAGAGAGGTGCTGAGTGACTGAGCAATGAAAGTAAATGGAGTTGATATATTAATGTTACAAAAAATAAACAGATATAAAAATAAAGAGAATAATTATATAACTGAAAAATTGCTAAAGCTGTCAATAGGTAAAAGGAACCCACACACACATAGAAATATGTATAACACACATAAATACATATCTATATACATACTAGCTGCTGAACTGTAGAGCAGCTTTACACACGTTTCCCAGTGTATAGAAGTATGACTATACAAAAGTTCTCTAATGTAACAGAATTCTATTTCAATATCATCATATGTATAGCACAAATTTACTGTTATTAGCAAATTCATATGAGTAACCAAACTAAAATTGATGGAAGTTTTCCAAACGACACACAGATGTGCCGGTTAACTGTACTTGAATAGGGTGAATTAATTTGAATTTATACGAGTTTTTCTCAATGTATGTGACTTACACTCCTGTCTAGTCCTTAATCTCTTAGTCTGTGGGAAAAGCCTTTACTGAATTATCTGCTTTTTATCAAGAGTTATTGGTGTTCTTCTGGCAGTCTCAACTGGAGATGTCAAATGGAATCCTTCATTTCCTTGCATGACATCCAGATGATTAGGGAGGAAAGGACAGAATAAACAATTCTGTCTGCAAACAAGGAAGAGGTAAGGAAGGACAGAAAGAGTTCTGGTTCTTAAAGCTCTCATGTGCCATTTTCCTCCCACAGATGAAGGTAAAGAAAATAGCTGTTTCATTCTATGATCTCAAAAAAACCAGAGCACACAGATCTAGACTGAGCTGCAAGCCATCCTCTGCTGTTCTCCCTTTGTTTTAATTCTATAAGGAAGTGTTGAACGGAAACATGATTCGTCCCCTCTCTTGTTACTGTATTCCTGCATTCTCGGACTAGGAGAGGAAGAAGGAGATGTGATCTGCTATATTTCATGTTTGAGAAAAGGAAATGTTTATCTGAATGTATGAAAATGCAATAAGAATATATTTGGGGACAGAAGATGGGGCAGTTATTAATGCTAGAAGCTCAGCATGAGGAAGTGACGTGAAACTGCACAGAAAAAAAAAGCTTACATGCATATTTCTCCACAAATGGGCACAATTCCACATAAAATGTGAGATTTGGGACTTTTCCTGGAGGTGGAAGATGACTGAACTCTCCTAATTAGTACATTTCCTGCTTTCTTCTAAAATCAGTGGAGTTTATTACACTACATAAACTATCATTCTCCTCTGGCTTCAAACCTCTGCCTCCCTTTCTTCTTCTCCCTTTCTGCAGCTCACATCCCTTTCTCCTGGCCTGAATCATCATGCATAAATGTAAAGCTCTTTCAGGATCTGCAACAACACAACAGTAGTGGGAAAACAGTTAAAGCAGTACTATCTTTTTTTATTGCTAGTTACAGCATGTTATTTTATATTATATTATTAATTACAGAATATATTATTTGCAATAATTTAAAAATTACTAACATGTGAATCTGGTATCTATAACAGAACTTTGAAGGAAGCATCAAACCAAACTTTCTTTTTTCTACATTAATTTGTTTTGATTTTACTCAACTGAAACTCAAACATCTATTATTATCATTTGCTTAAACAGGTAACATAGGTTTATTTATCCCTATAGACAAAAAACATGTATCTTACCATTTTAACTCCTTGAAGGCTCCTCAGATTTATTATTTAATATCTGAGATATTGAATTTATTTCATTTTGCCTAACCTACCTAAAAAGTAGATAGTTTTTTGTGCTTTATTATTCAAAATTTTTGCTGAGTGGAAGGAAGTATAACACTACATTTAAAAAGAAAGAAACCTGCGTGTCCTGGTTTCAGCCAGGAGAGGGTTATATTTTGCAGTAGCCAGGAGGGGGCAGGGCCAGGACAGGAGGTTATTCTCTACCACCTCACTGTCTTTGGGGGCTGGGGGAAGGAAGGCTCTCTGAGGAGAAGGGGTTCCTTCAGGCCCAGTAATCCTGGCAAAGGAGCCATCTGGTATTGTCTATTATCATCTGGGGTTTTTTCCATGTGAATTTTTTTTTTTCTCATGCCCTCTTTCATTCTGTTACTGATCTTATTCTTGTCTTGTTGCTGTTTACAGTAAATTTTTCTTATCTCAAAGCATGATCTTTTGTGCCTCAGTTCTTACCTCCAGTCACCCACAAGAGGGAAGGGGATGGGGCAGCAAGTGGCAGTATGGTTTTAGTGGGAGCACTAAATCGGACTAAATTTCCCAAATCACAACACTGTGAATTTGCTTCACTTACTATTTTCAATTAAAAAAAAAAAAATTAACTAATGTCAGTCTCAATGTCTTGCATGAGAAATATACCCCTCATATGTTTCCAATGACATTTCTAAACAAGGGAAAGAGGGTTGAAGTTATAATACAGCTGAAGTAGAACAGTTTGACCAAAAAAAAAAAAAAAAGTAGATGGCCCTAGGCAGCAATTATATTTTATTTAATAGACTGAGAGTGAGTTAACAGACCTGGAGCACTGACTAGCGTGAGAATTAGAAATTTAAACTGAATTAGAGCTGCATGGAGAAGCCTACTGATAAGTTAGGCAATATATTGTTTGATATAAAAGTACACTAGTTTCAAAACATCCTAGTGAAATGCTTTAATGAAGGTGTGCAGACATCTTCCTATATTATCTCAGGCCTACATGCAGTCTTTCTTAAAAACTAAAGTAGGTCTTTGGTCACTAGTAATGTTTTTTAATTAGCTATTATTGTGGTATATAACACAACACATTTTAAATCTGTGATAATGCCTCAGAGATCCACCAGTGATTAATGCTATAAACCTAAATAAAAGCAGAAGAATGAGAGAATGTTTCACATCTACTTTGCACATGCTGTGTTTTCTGAGATTATTTCAGCAAGACAGTAGTCAAAGCTGACCTAGCTGCTAATTTGCAATTAACTGTTTTGTACAGTTTAAACTTCTGGCTTCAAATCTACTCTGAGGGGAATAGAAGGGAGACAAAATTATGTATTCACTTCTCAGAAAGTCCATCAGTGAGCAATAGAGTAGTGGGAAAAAAAAAAATTGAAAGTACAATTAATTATATTATCTTTCTTCTTCTAAATAACAGACAATTCTTTACTGTTATGATGTGCAAGTACTCAGGATTCTCTGAAAGGGACAAGACAATTTGGTGGAATGTTTTTTGCTTGGGCCCAGTAATTGTAACCTACTGATTTTTTTTTTTTTTTTTAAGTCTCTTGCAAAATAGTATGTGAAAAGGAAAAGAATCCAAGACTGTACAGCTAACAACAACTGACATTTACTTTAAGCTGAAGAAGCTACTACTCAGGTAATAACATTCTGAGACCAGTTGCGCACATTGCATGATCTGTCACTTTATTGGTCCTTATATTGAGAAAAGTGAGTGGAAAAGGTTAGACGAGGCCAAGGGTAAGCAGGAGGCTATTGCCCTACTACTACAAAAGTGTTCTGAACTGCAGAAATGTGAAGATCTTGTTAATCTTGAACATGGGCAGCATTTTCCAATCCCGCTTCATTGTGTTCTTATACAATTGCTTATACATTTTGAGAAAACAAATCTGAATCACACTTTCATAGCATCTGACTGTCTAAGCAAGATTTTCTGAAAAGAAAGAGGAGTACACTGGTAAAACATCTGAATTTTGTTTATTGCTAATTTTTCTATTACAGTCTCTGAACGAGAAAGGAAACACCTGAGAGTTTTTGTTGTTTTCCTGAAGATCTTAACAGTAGCCTGTATATAACAGAAGGAATATCCAAAGAGATAACAGATCAAGAAAAATTGTTTTTATCGATGTCTCTTGTGACGGTAATAACAAAGTCATTCATAAAACTATTATCTGTAAAGAAACAGATAACATGAAGTTCAAATTAGTTGTATTCTACAAACCCCTTCATTACAGTTCTGGGAGGAACTGACTTTTTAATGTAAGAAAATTGTATATAAAAAAAAAAATGTAGCAAGGGAACAGGGAATTGGCTAATGAGGTATTTAAATAAGGTGCCCAAATCTGAAGGCTGGTCTTTCCTTGATAAGTTTGCGTTTAAGTCTCTCTCTAATGCATATGGTGGGACCACAGGGACACTAAGCTCTTAAGCAATATACATGATAGAAGGAAAAAATAATTTAAACTCTGGAGTAACAATAGTAATAATAATAATAGTACAATAATAGTACATAATACAACAATATTAAGCCAAAATAAAAAAGAATCTTATTAAGACAGGAGGTTTAATTCAAGCCATACTATTAATTATGTAATAAGGGTTCTAGATTAAATGGCAAAGTCACTTAAAAAAAACCTCTGTTTTTCAATCACCTCTCAGCTAATTTAGAGGTACTAATTAAATGTACAACAGCTTTCTGAATATAATAATTATCTTTTATCATCCTACTAGTAAATGTTATTGTTTAGATCAGATGATTAACCAGTTCATTCATCTGAAACAAATTATCACTTCAGTTTACTGAATCATGTGGATGAAATTAATATTTGAGTAATTATTTTTCTTTTCATTAGTAGGCAAACACAAAAGAACTCCCAGTGGAATACTAAAAAAAAAAAAAAAAAAAGAAAACATTGAAATAATTCTTTGTAGTCAAAATAATCAAAAAAATATATAAAGGCAACCCGTGAAAGGAAAAAGTGAAAATGTTCCAGCCATTTGATGGCAGTAAATAGGAGAATCAGGACTTCATCAATACGATCCCTATAGTAAATATAACCACTTATCACGTCCCAGTCTGGCAACAGAAACGTGAGGTCAAAACTTCGGGAGTGTTTCAAGACCTAAATGAGAAACTTCTGTGTTTTTGGAGAAAACAAATCTTGCATAACAATCAGTTTGTCATTTTAGGATCCATAGTCCTTTATAGAAAATGGGAATGGGAGGAAGGAGGATGAGAACAGGAGGAACAGATGGCTTGGAGAAATAAGTTTGACTTGGTGATTCAATAATGAAAAACCTCACAAAACACAGGTTTTTTAGAAGCCTATTTCTGATTGTCTATTATAGCTTCTAAACAGTGCAAGTGGGTGTTTACTATCACATGCTTTTTAAAATGACAGGCCTGTCCAGGCCCCAATATTAAAGCAAAAAGCAGAGTATTCCATCCAATGTTACATTTAATATGTACACTGTTAGAGTGGAATTTGAGGTGTGATAGTCACAACAAGAGAATGACATCGCTCTGACATCATCCCAAACATTTACAAAACTTGGACAGATGTGGTACAGGTGCTGTATCAGAGCAGTGCTCCTGGGTAGGTCTCACCCCATGTCAATAACAAAGTTTGTGCTTGCCTTTTTCTTCTCATGCAACACTCATATAATCAGTTACAGCTGGGCAAGTCTCATTAGAGGACTGTTGGTCTCAGGGAGGCTTTGCCCTTTCACAAAATATAGGTATACATGTATGAATATGTATATGTAATCATAAATATGTATATACACTACTTTTCCTACTCTTCCCATTCCTTCTTTCACTATTCATCCCTTGTAATCCTCAAATTATATGGTCCTTCTCCAATTTCCTGCCTTATTGGCATATCCTAGGTGTCACCTCTCAGAAGCAATAGGACTGTCATCCTTTGTTTCCGTGCTAGCCTCCAAAACCAGAAATTCAACGCTGAGTAACAACTCAAAGCAATTTCCTCTCACCAAATAGCCATACTTTGACAGTCTTTTAATGACTTTCCAAAATACATTTCAAGTTGTAAATTATTATGGAGGTGGGATTTTTTTTGCCACAAAATATGTACAAGTACCTAACTTCCAAGTTTGTTTTTCCCCCTTTGAGAATTTATTCACATTTTCCTGAAATTTACTCATGTTATCAGAGTAGATGCAAATCAGTTCTATCTAAAATTCAACTAGAAAATTTTGTTTTAAAATTACTATAAGCAATTGGATACAAACAGCAAATTACTTACACCCCCTCCCCTTTTCTTCAGTAAAACAGATTTGTTCAGGGATTCTGTTTCTAAGCCTGTGGAATAATCACCCAGTTCTGCAGTCAGGAATATAAATGGAAGAAACACAAAGCAAAATATATTGAGGTTTGAAAAGACCTTTCCATTTGTTTTCTAAACAAAGGTAATTAAAGAGAAATCACTAAGAGAAATCCAGAATCTTTGAAGTTTGTATCTGTGTACACAGTGGTGAACAAAAATAGTTGAGTCAATACAGATAAACTTACTTGAGAGAGCAATGGCTTATATCCAGAGGAATATAACAAAGAGGAAAAGTGAGAAATATGGATTACAGCTATGTGAACAGGGCCTAACAGTGAATCGTTTTACAAGAAGAAGATGTTTTGTAAAAGAATTTTTTGCAGTTCCTTGATCCTAGTCTGATCCTAATGAGCTCCTTCCATGAAATATATCAGAACATTTCAGGATGGAAACATGGCTGTGGTCACACTGAATTCTTTCTCATGGTTTCCCTGTCCAGCTCTCTCCGTCTCCTACTGCCAACAAGTGAAACATGTCTCAGGGAGCAGTTGTTCTGTTAGGATGATTTTCCTACTGATTTTTGGTGCTACAAAATAGTAAAAATGCACTGGAGGGGGAGAAACATAGCAAAAAACCCCAAACCACTAAAACCAAAAAACCACGACCGCCAGGGGAAAGAAAGGCCTGGTCCTCACAACTGGCCAGGCTTGAAGACTGAGAAAGCAGCTTTTTTACTCATGCAGAGATTAACAGTAAAAATGACACCTTCATTATTAATAAAACTTTATGATAAAATGACCTAATAAATGAAGATGCAAGATTTTGCTATTGTCCTGCCAAAGTAATTCAATCTTGTCCTAAGCAGCAAACCTAACAGAAAACAGAACTGTTCAGAAAATAGGACACCATTCAGTCTCCTCCTTGGGACAGCAACAAGTATTGGAAAGCTTCTAAGCGACAATTGTAGTGTGGTAATTTCCTCTGGTATTTGGAATAAGCAGAATCCCAGACTACTTTCAGCTATTTTAATAACAGCTTTTTCTGTGAACAAGATTTGAAGATTAAATATTTGGAGCAGTTGGAGTCACACTGCTTAGGAAAAAAAAAAAAAAAAGAAAAAATCTTTAGAAATCATTCATCAATTTAATCACATTACAGTCAAATTATTTTACTTATTGGGGAACTATGAATTTCTTTGAAGACCACAGATGTAGTCTTATCATTCGACTTTGGGTTCAGGTGATTAAAAAGGCAGCTATACTGGTGCCATATGTTTATAGTCAAAATCAATAGCTTAAGCTATTTAGCAGTTTGTATTAAATCGGTCATTATCATGCTCAAACACATCATCAATATTTGAGTCAAAACGAATCATTTTTATTGAAAAAGTCTACAAAAAGCACTGTAAAAGTGACTTCAAATCATATGAAGCAACCAAATTCTTTAAATTTCCTTTCAAAAATTCATTGAACAGTTTGAGGTCCTTTAAATGTCACCCTATGGTGACTTTTTTATTGGCATCTGCTCACTTTGCAAGCATGTTAAGCACTGAACCAACAAATTAAATACTCCCCAGCTGTGAGTTTGAGTACATAAAACCTTCTAGTCCTTCCTCTCAGAACCTAGGAGATTCATAGTAAAGTGGAAGATGATGCAAAATGACCTTCTGGTACTTCTATAATTTATATAGTTATCTGAATGACACAAACTTGTCCTTTAATTAGAAAAGCAAACCAGAAGTTAAAAGTTATACAACTAATGCTCACCTCTAGTCTTCAAAAAATCTTGGACTGCAAGCTCCAACTATTGTATGGAAAGCCTGTAGCTCAGTAATCCATGTGTACTTGAAGTTATGATAAAAAACATATTCACTATCTAGCAGGTATGTTTGATACGCAGTATTTCGCTACTGGACTAGACATATTTCAATAAAAGTAGTTAGTATAATTGCTCTGTGCTTGAAATAAAATGAAAAATAAAAATGTTTGGCATAACCTTGTAAAAAGTAGGAAAATATTCTTCAAAGGAATAAGTTCTTACACTAACGAGTAAATAATTTCATCGTTTGTATATATAACAAATTCTTGTACTCTAATGATTTTTATACCAAATTATGAAAATATTTATACTTTAATAGTAGTCTTAGATACATATATTATATATTCTGGAGAAGAACATAATTAATACTCACTAAAGTCCCTTCCAAAACCACAAAAAAAATTATTTCCAGCCTATAACCAATCCTGCCTTTCATTTTCCTTTTTCAGGTGGGAACATAACACCATTAGGTATTCATTCTGAAGACAGGCTGTAGGCCATGGCTTCCTGCTCCTATAGAAAAACTAACATAATGCAGTCCATCACCTGAGATTCCGTTTGTGTCCAACAGCACTTAAAGATGCAGAAATATTATTGTCAGCTATACACTTTAATAATACGACACACATTTTGTTCACCTCCAGTGTAAGGTTTAAAGCTAAGAAAAGCTTGAATTTGAATCATCCAATCTCAAGCAACCAAATGGTTGGTCACTGAAACATACCTGATATTGTCAGCTTTACCACATTTGCATAAGATAAAATCATGAAGTTATGTGTGTGCATTGTGATTGCAGGATGGATGGAGATCATGTATGCAGCAATATTCTCTAATTCATTTAAACCATGGTAGCTGCCAAAACAAATAAGATAAAATAAGGCTGTGCTGTTTCTTTTACGTTACAAATAAACTACCTTACTCCAAAAATTGCAGATAGATGTTTTAGATGGGATGGATCACACCATGGGAATACATATCTCTCTTTGTTGATTAGAGCAAGGATCTGATTGGCTTAGATTAAATATCTATTTAATTAGGTGTATAACTAAAACAAGAGGAAATCTACTCCAGCATAGGATGCAATTACATGTATACACACCTATTTTCTTTGCATGAAAGCCTAAAATTTATATACACATGAATCTGCAGTGTTTAAGTGTGACTGCTAAAAGCCTGGCTGCAGAGAGATTTCTCAGTTTTCTGACAGTGTCTGTGTGAAAGCTTTGCTTTCTCACGGACGCTAAAGGAAAACAGTTGGAAGAATTTGTAAACTGCGATATTGTTTTCATGCCAAAGAGAAAAATATCTGAAGTAGGTGTTGTTGGGTTCAGCCAATCCCTCTGGGGGGTGGTTGGTCAATGAACCAATAACCTTAATGTCAGTCCAAGTGCTAAGGTATATAACCGAGTCTGTAAATTAATAAAGGGTCAGTTTCTTCTCGTACTAAATTGTCCATGTTGCTTTATTATTCGGTCTCTGCTCGCTAGCAACATTTAAGGGTGGCACTTCAAGACAAGGTACATCCACAGATTTAGATAATCCTCACTTGGATTATACAAATAAAAACAGAAATCCTGTCACTGTCTCTGACTCCAAAAGCCCAGAACTTACATTTACGGATGAAGATTTTTTTTCTTTAAGATTTTCATGTCCATTTATTATGTAGAAGATAGACTTCTAAGCTTTTTGTTTCTGGCTCAACACCTGTACCTTCTTTTCTTGCTAAATTGCACAGAATACAATGAGTCAGATTCCACCCATTTTTACTGTATTCATTATATAGCTATACAATCTTCTTACTTTAAGGAAGAAATGAACCATGCCTTTGTATGGTTAATGTTATGCATTGTAAATTTCAGAAAAAAATGTTCATTTTTCATATTTAATCAAAATAATAGCAGAAAATAAATTCAAACTCAGTCATTCAATGCACATTGAATGAACATTGAGAATATTCAATTTCTATTGTGGTAGGAGGGTGCATTAATTTGTTTCAAGCACAATGCACACAACCTACATATTTTTCTGGCTCTAAGCAACCTGACTCCATTCTTAACCCTCTTCAGTGCTTTTCATTAACTCTCAAAATTAAATTTAGAAAAGAGTCAAATGAAAAGACATATACCAACCATGTTAAGTCCACTCAGAGAATTTTCAAATCAAAATAATTCTAGAAATGACATAAATTAACAAAGCAACATTTACACCAATGTTCTGAATGTTTCTGTACTGATAATACATCATTAAAAGGAATTACTTCAGCAACTGTAATTAAATATTACATATAAATATTACCTTTATTAAGCTTATTATCTCTGGGATTAAAACTACTTCTGTGTCTGCCTGATATCCTTTGCACAATGATCTCTCAGTTCTGGCCAGGGTTTCTGAAGTCTATCATAGATGAAACTCCTGCTTATGTACTTTTGAATGAAACTTAGTTAGCTAACTGGAGAAAATTGAATAAAAGGACTGTTATAAACTTTTTAATGCTGAGCTCTTAAAGGTCAGTTTCAAGAATTTACTAAGAATCATTCTAATGTTTTCAGATACTAGTACAATATCCTTTGAAAATATTGCAGTAACAGAATGGTGTTAAGCTAAATAACAACATGGCAACAGAGTTAAAAGAATGCCAATAAAAAAGAACGAGGTCTGAATTTTCTATCATCTATTGGTATTATACAGCAGGTAATTCTTCCTATTGTTGACAATAAATACTTGTATGTACATCCTCAGTATTCCATGATGTTCACTCTGTACATTAGAAAACTGAGAAAACATACTAAAAAACTGAATTACCATGCTCCTAATCTAACTAGTTTTCATGCTAAACTAAATCAGGTTTCATTAAGTTTCTGGATTAAGTGATACATGTTTTAAGAATATTTCTAGTTTTTATGTGAAGCGCCTGGTGATAGAGTCAGCTTTTATGTTTTTAGGAAAAAATTTTGTGAACAAATACAAAACATATAGAAGATTTTTTCTTAAAAAAGTAGTTCTATAGTTACCTAAAAAAAAAAAAATAAAAGTGGAAATAAATAAATGGTTACTTTTCTTGGGAATCATTTTGATTTGAAGTCATTCTCTTTTTGGGAAGGAAAGGTGAGCTGACTTACTTTTTGTAAAATACAGGGTACAAGCTGGATCACTGTCTCTTTCTTCTGAAATAGTGTCTTGAACCTTTATACAGTTGGACACTCAAGTATTTTGAGCAGTCTATGTGTTTTCGCTCCATCTTGTTGACAAGTAATCATTGTTTGAACAGTGCTGTCTCAGTGGTTGCTTGTACAAAAAGAGGGTAGGAGCAGAATCAGATTCCTGCCTACGGCGGCATTTTGATATTTTTGATCATACTCTTTCATTTCTATCTCCCCTTCAGCAAAGTATTGCTTAATTCAATAATTGTTTAGTTTATGTTTAAAAATATTGACACTAGTTATTCAGCCAGGCATTTCCATCCATTTTAACTTAAGGTGGAGAGTTAAATCCTCCATATTTTAAAAATGTCAGTCTACATGCATCTGCCACATTTCTTAAATTATATTAAGATCTAAAAAAGCAGTGATGATGGATTCAAGTTATTAAAGAAAATGTTTTACTGTAATGCAGCTAAGTATTATCATAAATACCATTTGGTTCTCATTCCCTCTTCATGTAAGGTTGTCATTTGGCACATTCTGCTACTTTTGATCTGTCCTTGCCTATCTTTTTCTTTCCAAATGTAAACTCAGTTTGAAATCAAATCAAACAGTACTGAAATAACTTTACTGTGACACAACTGTTAAGGTGTCTCACAATTCTAGATGCAGTGAGCTGTCTAACAGAAAACACATGTTGACACCATTATTTGCTTAATGTGTATCTTCACCGGCAGAATAAAATCTGTAAGTTTATCTTCCAGTAATTGGCAACAAATTATTCTTTCAAGGATATTATTAATAATAACAATAATCCCAAAGTTCAGCTGTTTGGTTCTCTCTTTTCTATATTGTTAATATGGAATAACCCAGGTCTATCTCCTAGAAATTCAAGAAAAGACATATGCAAAAGCTCAAAATGGCATAAATATGTCTGTGAATATAAGCGAGTTATTCAGGAATTGAAGAGAATAGTGGAATTTAATTTCCCTGTTTACTGGATCTAACCTCATTGCCAAAATTCTAAGAAATCTTGTCCCAAAATGTCATTCTTATCAATGAAATACTTGCAATTTTTTGAATATTATATTTTTCTGTAGATGTAAAACAAATGTTTCCGTGGAAACTAGACATTTTCCCAATTAATTTTTTAGCTTCTAGGTAGGAAAAGATAGTTCTGATTTAAATTCCATAATTTTTGATGGCAACTGAGAATATATACTTATTTTCTGATAGCATAGCTCAAAGCCACACTTACATACCTTACTGTGTATGTTCAATCAATCTTTCTGCTGTAACAAAAAGGAAAGCCATTTGCTAAGGCTAGCTGATAGAAAATCTATTTTACTGTTAAAAATATTAATTTAAAAAGAAGTATAGATGACACCATTAAACAGAGCAGAGCATACAAATTAGGTCATGTCCATCAGGGAAAAAAAAATCTCAAACATCTGCATTTTAATTATAACCAAAGCTGTATTTCAGGGTTGAACAATTAACAATCATGACACCACTTTAAAATACCAGTGGGAGAGTGCCAAAGAAGCTGAGTCTCCCATGTTTACAAAAGATTTTGCCTGTGGGACACTGTGTGCTTTTGTGAATCATTTATCTTGTAGCTTAAACCTGTCATGGTATGAAATATTACAACTGTGATTCTGCATGACAGAATAATGAAACAGTGGGAAAAAGTCCACATTGAAATGACTTTTCCACAGAATTTTTGACTTGAGAACCTGAGAAGCCGCAGATGAAATAGGTTTTCTTTTCAGTCCATCAAAAACTAATCCAGGCCAATGAGTTCCCTTCTACACACTGAATATGCTATTACATTGTTTGTGTTTTTTGTCTATTGACCAGGTTTTCACTTTTTTTTCTCAAAATGTTCTTTGTTATAAGTTCTCATTTACTGTATCGGATGCCAAAATAGTTTTTGAAGAGTTTCCATTTAGCAAATATTTGATTGCTGTATTTCACATTGAAAGTTGGAGCCATAGAGAAGATTACAGATTTGGGGTTTTTTTAAGAAAATTACTTTAAATTATCTTAATGTCAGCAGCTTTGCTGGAATACCCCTTCATTCTCAAAAAGGTTATTTTGACTCTTTGTTGTTGTGAATCATCTCTGTCTAATCTACATGATATGATGTATACTACGAAGTGAGTTGAATATGAAATCTGGTGTCTTTTTCCACAAAGGCCAGATTTTTTTGTAACCATCTTGTCAGTGAGTGATCCCTACACATAAAGCATTGCAAGACCCTTTTCTTAATGCAATGAAGTCTATCAGGACCCAAGTTACAGGAACAAAGTTCCTACTGCCTAAAATTGATCTGAAACATCTCAGAATTGCAATTTTATGGCTATTCTTCTATGCAACTGTACTTAAATATATTTTGATGAGTGAGAGATAAAAGCTATTAGAAAAAACACATTCATTACCCATAAAATTTTAGACAGAGACAAATAATTTTATCAAATGTAAAAAACTTCAGTTAAATCAATTGTCAAAATTACTTTGCCTTTCTTAATGGTTTTTACTGGAATAATTTTAGCAATGACAGATTAGAGAAAGAGCACAGATCAGGTAAAAATCTATATTAGTACTTTACAGAAAAATTGTACATCAGTGTACAATTCAAAGAAAGATTCAGATTTTAAAATCTGAGCTTTTGAGTGCAAGGAATTCTGCTTCCTATTACTGCAGTAGTATTATTGGAAAAAAGCAGCTAAAATGGAAATATTTGTTTTGACACCTGTTTCAATGTGTCATGTCATCCTCATTTTGAGTGGTTACTACCGGATGTGTTTCCTACCTTGCTCTTTCAACACACAGGCAATTTTTTTTTCTGCATGGAAAAAACAATTGATCAAATATGATCCATTATATATTCTACAGGTACCTGAACTAACTGTCAAAATACACTATTTAAATACAAGAAAAAAAGTAAAGGTCTATCCCAAGGTAGGACAGACAATAAGTTTAGATATTCTATCATATTTTTATTCCACAATATGTCACCTAATCTTTGTAGGCTAAGGTTAAGGATATCTAAACCTTAGTTTTGAATCAGGATTTTTTTTGTCTAATCACTGTAAAACAGTTAAACAGAATCCCTTAATACTGTTACTATCATGCTTAGTAGGTAAGAAAACGACTATTTCTCAAATTATTCCAAATAACAACGCAGAGCAGTGGGATTTTCTCCATTTCCATGTGTTGTTTTGCAAAATCTGGCTTTATTTCTGGAAATCAAAAAACTGCATTTCAACCCAGAATGTCAAAAATATGAAGTACAAAGAATTAACATTTTGAATCCTTCATTGTAGTAATTTTAAGGCTTTACATGTTGACATCTCTTTCATATACTAAGAAGTATCAGTATACTGATATCAATTCAGTAACTTCAGATTTGATGGAAAAGGGAGGATATAAACATTACAGTTTGTCTAAAAACAATTAGCTGAGTCAAAAGCACATGCTTCTAACACCTAGAAATAAATCAAGAATTGTGCAAATGTGTTTAATATTTTCTTAATATTTGAGGAATAAGGAGAGATTGGCATGACTTAGGAGTCAATACTTTTAAAAACGTTTTTATTTTGTAGTAGTCTATGCACCTCTACACTAGGCACAAGAACAAGCTAATTGGATATTAAGGGAGTTCAGATATCATGAGTATGGCAGATGGACACACTGCAGCTGAAGCACTGTCTTTAATTTGGCTAAGATGTTTTCAGAATCAGCATGAAAGGAGGTTAATAAATACCCATCCCCATCCCCAGGAATCTGTTATTGGATAAACTGAAATGGGAGCTGTGGGTCAGAATGAATGAAGTCCTGCTTAACGAAGCATAAATCTAAAGCATGGATATTTAAAGCTTAAATGATACTCAATATGTGGCATAGTGCTTACCAAAAAGGCAAAGTGAACAACAAACCATCAGCTGTTATCATAGATATTGTTTAATAATAAAGTGAGATAAAATAATCCATAAATCCAGGGAGATAAAACAGTGCTGTAAAGACTCTGTCTTTGTGTGGGACAGAAGATATCATTAAAATATTCTTCTAGTCAACGGAAAAAAAGTTAGTAAGGGAGTGAAGTTTTGACGGAGATTCAGAGAATCTACAAAAAAACAAGAAGTCACATGCTGCTCTAATTTAATTTGTCAATAAAGACTATGCCATTGCCTCATGAGGCAGAGAAGCCAAGGGTTAAAAGAGAAACAGTACCAAATATTTAAGACAAACATTGCTTCCCCTGCTTACATGGACTTACTTGAGCTATGCTTCCCTTTCTAGAGTGTAGGCACATGATCTTGGGTGAAAAGAAACCTGAAGTGGTACCACTAATATATTTTGTTAGCATCACAGCAATATCCTAAAGTTACATGTTAGTTAACACAGTGAGGAAAAAAATACTGAACACTAATTTCAAAAGATAAAGGCAAAAATAAGTGCTTTGAGAAAATAATGCACTATAAAATGATAAAAGTGTAAATAGAAACACCAGCTTAAAACAGCTTTTTCACATTAATATTTATTATGTAAAAGCAACTATACAAACCATCCAGAATTGTTGGAAGTACCCAAGCAACACAAAGATATGAATGAGACCAGACCTACTTACCAAATTCTTTAGGAACAGTGATAGAATAAATACAGTTGTGACCAACACTATAATTCTTGGGGTAGTTTGGTGACAATACAGTCCCCTCAGAACCTGTTGATCGACTTCCACAGGGTGCTAGAAAGTGAAGATAATTAGTTTTAAAAATTGTAATATCATTAAAAAATCCAATTCAAATTGATTTGTTGTATGTTGGTATATGCTATTACAGGAAATTTTATTACACTTCTACACTGGATTAAATTTGTATATCCTGTGACATACTGAGTACGTGCAATTTTCTCATATATCAAAAGAGAATTGATGGCACTCTGCAGGTTTTCAGATAAATTATTTTTTTTCTTTACAATTTATAAACCATCTTAATAAAAATAATGATGTGGTTTAGATGCAGCATGCTATTATTTACGGCATATAAAACAATTATTCATTCATATGATGCTTTATACTATTATAAGAGCATAGATTATACAGCCCTTCCGAACACTAATAAATTCTTACTCGTGCCAATAGACTAATAATGCAAAATAATGTCTGCAACCACTGAAATAAAAAAGTCAGGATTTCTTGACTGAACATGATGTACCACTTACTTACATCTCAATTATTTATAACTTTTTATATATAAAGTTATGAACCCATAATTTTCTTTATCACAGAAACATCATGTTTATGCTACCACAGCTACAATACTTGATAAAACAGCATAGATACAAATCCTTTGTACCGCAATATTGTATTTTTCTAAGGTTTACAACAAAACTTAGTATTTGGCATTATTCAAAACTGTCAAACAATAAACAGTGTTATTTCTTCTTTTCTTTCATCAGATTTACAGGTGCATATATATGAACCGTTATTCAGTGTTAGTGGCTTCCTATTACCTGCTTCTCACACAGACTTAGTAACTTAGGGATTAAATTTAGATTTAACCCTAATCAATTTTCAAGACTATGGCATCTCTTTAGAATAATTTTTCTCTTTCAGACTATAAAACATTTTTAATGAATTTAGTGTTAAATTGTTTATTTAACAAATTTATTTTCTGTTAAGACATGAATTTATAAATGAAGTAGTACTCAGTGTTTCATTTGCTAAACACATCTGGGTGTTTTTGTGGTATTTTCTCAAAACATTAATACATCATGAATTATATTAAACAAGAAAAAAATGGTTTTCTTACTATTATTCCAGAAGACTTTATCTCAATACTTGACATACTTAATACAAGATATTTATTAGTTTAGCTACAAATCATATATTTTAAGACTACTTTTAGTTAATTCGCACAAAATGTTTGGTGGAGTATACCGTGAAAGGAACATGTCTTTAAAATGTAGCAAGTTAAGGCCTCAACACTTTGAGAACAGATTTCTGCAATTTGCATAGCATGAATTCCTTTCAGTTTGGTGTAACTTCAGAGTTTGACAGACTGTGTACCTGAAACAGGAGCAGATGGCACCTATTGCTCCAGTTTGCATACACAATTTGGAAACGATTTAATGGGCTGGTGTGAAAGTCATGGTATTTGAAATATGTCAACAGAAGGGTCTTGACTTTTGCTTGTGCACATGTGTATGCATGTGGCAGATGTGGCACATATACCAGAGATAAGCAAATCCATCACGACCCAGACCAGGATGAGGTCTGGGTGATGCTCAGTACAGAGGATGGGCACACGCCCTGATGGAGTAAGTGCTGACTACCACAGGCACATGGAACATTGGCCTCTATGGCTAAAAGAATAATCTCAGTGCCTTCCCTCAATCCACCACCATCTGAAATATTAGAAATTAACAATTTCTTGTGAAAACTTATTTAGATAAGAGAACTATTGTGACTTTTTCCAAGAAGTAGTAAGTGTCTTGACCAAGCTTCATTAGCAGAGACTTATTTGCCTTGAGTTACTGGAAAAACACAAAGTAAAAAATCTTCACTATTTGGTGGTGAATGTTTGTGATAAAAACAGATCTGCTTACCACCTTGTAAGTACTCAAGATTTTCTGTTCTGGATTTTTGATGAAACAGAAGAAATACGGAAGAATATAAGCAACAAAAGAATTAAAATAAAAGAAATAAGATTGCCAAAAAAAGGTATCCCTAATTACATTTCCCTCTTTACTGTTTGTGAGTTGAATAATTAAGCAACAAAGACCAATACCACTGTCCCATTCTAGCACTCATATCATTATTATGCCTTCCTAATCAGCAGATATAAATAATGTGCAAATTTAGGGTAAAACTACAATTACACTAAAATCAATGGCACTGATGCAGAAAGGAAGAGAATTTCACCATTAACGAAACTTGAAGTCTTAGTACACAAAAACAATACTTAAAATAAAATTAGGAGCTAAATATAGTCCTCAGCATATAGTGGACCTTTTCTTATAAAGAAAAATAAAGGTTTTTTTATACCCTGATTCTTTTTTATTCTTACAGGTTATGCATTTAGTAAAGGCATTAACTTAATCGTAAAAAAGGGTACTTACACTAGTACGCTTAAACCAGAGCAAAATATATTTACCTATGTAGAGATCTAGACTATGTCATGATACTTGAAAGGTAGTATTTATGACAGCTGATACAAAAAAGTCACAAAATAATTTCATTGACAAATGCTTCTAGATCTTGAAAAGTGATTAAACCCAACAATTCTTGTAAATTAGAAAAAAAGAAAATCTAGCACCTTCAAAAATCCAAGCGTTCTCATAAATACTGAAGTACTGCAAAAAAAGGTATCTAAAAGGTGAAGATAATACTGTTTTCTTTTACAGCTGATAATTAAAATGTTTCTATGACAGATTATCTGAAACATCTAAACATTTTTCCCACTCATTGAACTCCATGAAAGCAACATATATCTGCACTAGATTTATAATGGGGATATATACGTTCATACAAGAGAAGCTGGTATTTATCTGTTCACACAAGGGGAGAAGAGAAACAGGACAAGTCTGAAGCAGGATTTCCAGTGAGGATCTTTTAGGTGAAAATTCTTTCAACAAGAATTTTCTGCAGCCTTTGCTACAATGTAGTCAGTACAGATTGGAGGTAAACATGAACTATTTGTCACTCTGACATACGCAACATTTATTCAGCAGCAAGAACAAAATACCTGTGTTGAGTATTTCTTTCCTGGAATTTCTTTCCCTAGTCTTCTCATTCTGGACTTTTTCACTCTGCCCTTTCTGAGTTTACCTTTTCCCTTATTGTGTCCCTTATTTTCCAACTGCTTCTGTAATGACTCACAAGAATTCACATTCCTGGGTCTCAAAAACAACTAGTATAAAGAGAAGTCAGTTTAAGATGTAAGCACCCAGTTGACCCTTATAAGCTGAGAAAATGCTAAATTTCATAAATCATTAGGCAGTAAATAATTTAGCTCTTATAGCAGCCAGACGGTCCTCGAAGACATTTCTGAATGCATCAGGGAGGAGGAAGAAGTTTTCCTGATATTTTTGTAAACTCATATAGTTCACTGACTATATTTCCTTCCTTGCATTTTGGGAAATGTTTAATTTAAAATGCCAAAAAGTTTCAAGAAGAGAATATTCTACCCTGACCATCACTGAATATTAATGCTCAGAAATCAAAGATGGTCATGAAACCATAGCTACAGTGAATTGAAAACATTAACTTGATGCAAACATATATTTTTGCCTCCAGAAAACAGCTAGCATCAAGTTGTTTGGATAGATGTAAAAGTTCCACTACTACCACGCTAGCCATTGACTTTCACTTATGCTTAATTCAGCTAAGTAGGTCTCATTGCTTTTGTTCCAGTTTCATGTGCAAGGTTTTATTTAGTTTCCTTATGAATACAAAGTCAAAGACTTATAAACTGTGAAAATCAACTTGTCTAATTATTATGCTCTGCACTGAAAAGTCCACCTATATTAAAAGATCTAGCAAACCCATCACACCCACAAATATAAATTGTTAAACAAACAAAAAATGCAGCAAACGCTGAGAACCATTCCCCTGGGAACGTAAAACATCCTGCAGAATAAAATAAACAAACAAACCAACCAACCAACAAGCAAAAAAAAAAAACTTCAGGACACAACTGATACTTTCTAATGTAATTCTCCAATAGTATTTCATTATTTTTAAATAATGTTTGCTTAGACTCCGAAATACTGTATTCCCTTATGTATTTATTTATGGTCTAGCTTATTCTAGTTTATTCACAAAAATGTTATGCAGTATGCTGTCCTTGTCCTGCTTTCCAGGGTCAGCAATGGAGCACTACTAGGAGAGCAAGGGACTTGACTATGGTAAGAGTGTGATAAAGATCAGTGTGTTGATGCATTGCTCACTATGTCCTTGTAACATTTTTAGCATTAATAGCAAAAAGTTCCTGTGTGTGCTGAACTTTAATGGTATCTTGCCTTGTAAAATAACATCCCCTGTAGTCCTTGAAAAACCCTATCACAAAAACAACAAGGTATCACCTATTCTGTGTGTAAATTGGCAAGCATTTTTCTGGAAGATTACCCTCCTTGATCATTAGTATTCATGTACCTTTCTCAAAGAACTACATTCTACCTCATTATGGGAGCATATTAGTAAGTAGAGAATACAATATAAAATGCATTACCATCAGAGCGACACCTTTTCTCAAATTTCAGCATTCAGTAGTTGCAAAAGAAATGTAGTTGACAACCACCGAGGGAAAATCACCCAGCAGAACAACAGATTCTTGTAATCCATGCCTAACTACTGCTACAAAGTCAAATTTCCTGTGCCTCCAGCAAAACAATACAGGGTTAAATATCCCAGTCATGTGCTTATTGCTCATAAGTTTTTCATCAGGCCTTTGCAGTTTAACCAAAAGAAAGAAAGCACAAGGTGAAAGTTTAGTAAGAAAAAAGTGAAGAATGGACTACATAAGGATAAGAATTAATTTCAAATTTCTTCATCTTTTAAAAAAAATAGTATTTTTGCTATCAAATAATGTTTTATGCATCTTGAAGTTTTTAATTCCTACTCCTGCTTTCAGATCACCTACTTTCTAGCTCCTACAGCTAAGATATAATACAATTTAATTGTATTTGCAGATTTAAGTGCCATATTGCACCATCCATTTTTAAGCAGCAGTTCTCAATGGAATCAATGGGGAATACTGTTTAAAAATGAATGGCACAATAGACTTTATGTCATGCAGATAAATTTGATTACACAGTGAAAAATACAATCAAAAAATAAGAAAAACTCTGCATACAGTCTGAAAAAGGAGGCAATACCTTGAAGAACAGGTAATGGGATACTGATTTTTTATCTAATGGGTCACTGTTTCAAAATACAGTCTAAGATATCCAGTACTCAATTTATCTAAACGAGTAGGTTCAGAAAAATAATTACTTAGTGACATGATTTATGTTTATAAAATTTAATATATTATTGTGGTTCAACCCCAGCTGGAAACTAAACACCACACAGTCCTGCTTGCTCATCTCTCCCTGTGGGGGAGTGAGAGAATTGAAAGGGCGACAATGGGAATTTTAAAGAAAAGGAAAATAACAGAGAAATGTAACCCATGAAAGATAAGTAATGTAAATGAAAACACTTGCTCACCATCAAGCAACCAATACCTTGCTAGTTACTGATCAGTGGCCCCAGGCCAACTTTCCCCCTATATTACTGCTGAACGTGATGCTCTAAGGTATGGAATGTCCCTTTGGTCATTTGGGATCAGCTGTCCCAGCTGTGATGCGTCACAGGTTCTCGCACCCCTCCAGCCTGTTCAGTGGTGGGATGATGTGAGGAGCAGCAAAGGCCTTGACTCTGTAAACACCACTCAGCAGTAATGAAAATCTCCTGGTATTACCAAAACCAGCAAAAACCCAAAACAAGCCCTACTAGCTACTGTGAAGAAAATTAACTGTATACCAGCCCAAACTTCCACATATATTAAGTCATGGGCTGCTCTTTTTCCCAGCCTCATGTAATACAATATCATTCCATTTATCCTTTGTAGTCCAATTATGAGATTTTCAGTCACAATTATTTCTTGTAGTGGTTACAGGTAAAAAGAAAACAAATACAGTGACTGATATATCACCTCCTAGATATAAAATAATTTTTAAAGTCATGCAAAGGACATGGTAACATATAAAAATGGTAGACATTTATTCTAAAGTTCCAAATTAAAGGTATATTTATTGTGGATATCAGTCTGTAAATGTGAAGCTGATGAAGCACCTAATTCTTAAAATTCTCAAAAAAAACCCAAGAAACCCCAAGAACCTAAATCTATTTTCAAATTTTTCTAAAAGTTATATAATCAATAAAATATGTCTTGTAAGAAGAAAATCAAAGAGATAAGAATCTGCACAGCAGATAATTAGCAGAGAAACATAAGTAGATACATTTTAAGAAGTACATTTCAAGAGGAAAAAACCTCTTTCTTTTAAATAAAGATCAGCAGGAAATTTAGCAGTGCTTTTGATGTTAACACATAAAGTTTATATAAATACATAAAATGCAATTAAACACACTATCAAATTATTTCAATGTAAATTTATTTAACAGTTCATCAACTTTTACCTTTAAAACCACCAAAACCAAGTAACTTCATATATTCAGTTTCTGTTTCTTGAAATCCTTTAAACGAAACTAGATGTTTTTCTGAAGGTACAAAATGCAGATTTTATACAGCTGATTATGAGATATGCTTTTATGTTCAGGGGAGACTTAACTATAAAAACAATGCTTGCTCTCAATTTAATGATTAATCATAAATCTCAGTTATATTCAGTTTTTCCCTTAAGGAACTATGGTGCACACAGTTTTCAAAAGTTCCATATAGTTTTCTCAAGTGCTGAAATCATGTGTTGCTTAAAATCAATTTACGAAATTTCCTCATTTTAGCCAAGAAATGTAAGAAAAGCATGAAACAAACTTTTTTTAATAGACACTGAGATATGGGAGAAGGTCAAAATACTACATTGTTTTGTATTTTAGAATGGGTTAATGTATGATAGATCTTTCCCAATATTGGCTGTTATTCAAATATCCAAAATATAATCAGTTTGCAAAATTATTTCTTCTTTATTTATTTTTCCTATATTTTTCTGAACAAATGCAATTAGCTGGAAATTAGACATATTTCTGTTTCTGCCCTATGAGAGTAAATTCAAGTCCATTTTAGATGAGCAGTAAAGTGAACAAGCATAAATGCAAAAGCCTGTGCTCCTGTCTGAATTGTCAAAGCTCTAGAGAGAATGTTAAAGGAAATTTAAAGTCAGATTTCCAATTTCATAACCCAAAATCTAATTCTATATAATGATTCCATTTTTAAATGTCAGAGTAGAGCTACACATCATGAATTATTTATTATCAAGACTTGTGAATGTCAAAACATTCCACGGCATTATCAGATACCAAATAAATATGGTTATTATATCAATAATTAATAAAAAAAACCTAAAAAATAACCAGATTAAAATTAGTCTTAAATTATAGGAATTTTTAAATCCCTTTTTTAAGATGCATTAGTAAATTTTGAATCTAAAATAGCTAAATTGCAGATAATTATTATAATTAATTTTAAATTTTTTTGCTAATAGTGCAACAAATAGCTTTCTGAAAGAAAGCTTTCTTTCAACAGAGAGCAGTGGATTAAATTAATTTCCAGTGTGGTATAGTCTACTAGAATCTTAAGGGATGTTTAATGCTTAATATTTTTCTTAACTTTTGAAGGAATTGTGTGCAGCTGATGAAAATTTCTTCTTATGGCGCTTGCCTCTAGAACAAGGGGTGGGATCTGAGTTCTCCCTGTCTTGCTGTTCCCATGCAAGCTGGAGGATGGTGAGATTTCTCCTCTTGTTCATGTTTCTCACTGCTCCAGTTGATAAAACCAATAGAACTCCATGTGATACCTTTCTAGGAGTCTTTCACTGCAGAAACACCCACTTAATAAGGTTGTGTTCTTTCATTTAAGTAATGTTTTGTTTTCTTTTGCCAATAAAATGGAATTAAAGTAGCAGGCTCTGAGAATGGAGCCATCAAATAGGAGAAAATGTTTTCTAACATCTTTTGTGCTAGAATAAAAGTCATTGCAGTGAAACAGTCTCTGCTCATAATAAATGGAGGTGGAATAGGTCTCTGCAGTCAGCCTGTGCCTCAGCACGGCTTCACTCCTTTGAAAAAGAGCACACCAGTGTTATAGCTTCCATAGCTGAAAAAAAGTAACTAAATAGAATTTTAAACATGCTTTTCAAGTCAACTGTCTGCAGCAAAGACTTGACATGATATTTAAGGAACTTCTGAGGGAAAGCGAACAATCATTTTAAAACAATTTAACTGCCAACATATTAAATGAATAAAAAAGAAAAGAAAATTGGCAGTCTTCTGGGGAAGACCGTTTCAGTCTTTCAAGTCTATTAAAACTGCAAGAGGAAAAGAGCATTATATGACAGATGTGTAGAAGTAAAAATAAATCAGAGATTAACAAAGCTTAACACATTTTAGCTAGAATAGCAGAATTGAGACATTGATGCATCAGAAATTATGAATCAAAAATGTGTAAGGATTTAGAGATCTCTTCACAAGAAATAAACATCTCTTCCAATGAGAAACTTCCTTTTTTTTATTTTTTCTTTTTGAAGGCCATATAGTCTACTTGTTATTTATTTATTCATCTGGGCACTCTTCATATCTAAATGATATTTCATTACCTATTTGGTTTAAGAATCATTCCTATTATGTGATGAAGAGCATGATGATGTCTTCTAAGCAGAAGAAGAAACCTAAAAAACGTGAGGCTGAAAGTTAAAATTACGAGCTTTCTTAGAACTCAGTAACTTTATGAGTTCATTTCAAACTTCACAGAACAAGGAATCTACTTATTACTATAGAGCTCATAAGTGATATCAGCTCCTGTATCCAGTTTTGGTAATAGAGCTTTCACTATTTTAGGGCTGGGGAGGCTGTAATGAGTGTATTGCCCATTCAAAACCCCTGGATGTTGTATACTGCCTATTTGCATGTCTCTGGAATGTTCTTTTACCCAAATGAGTTGTTAAGCACTAGCAGTGAATCACAGCTGGTACAAAGAATAAGCTTTTTCTTCAATCATCTGCAAATATTATTACAATACCAGAATGAAGCTTTAGGTTTCCGAATGATGATAACTTTGTTTCAAAGTGATTTTCAATATTTTGAGTGTGTATGCATCAGTAGTTTAAAAGGAAACTGCAGGAACAGTTAATGATAGTAATTTTAAATCTGAGATCTGACAGTTAATGATAAATTTGCTGAGGTCATTATAATCCACTCAATCTCAGCTTTCTTTTCTATAACTGCTGTTTAGATTTGCAACACAGACTTTTAAATTAACTTTAAAAAGATAGAAATCCCCACTTTTCAAACTCAGAGTAAAGAAAATGAAGATAAAAAGACTGAAACAATACACTATCCATAATTAAAGACACAGTCAGATCAGAAGTAAATAAAACTAAGCAAGAAAGTTAGGAACAGGGACTCCTGAAGCATAGGGAAGAAAAGCAGGTTCAGAAAGAACTATAAAATAGAGCAGTAGTCAAAATAACTGGTCAATGAACAGCTATGAGAACAAATACCAATTGAAAATATAAAATAAAATAATACAGAATTGACATTTAAAACATGCAAAAGACAAATAAAGAAAAATACCCATGAAACTTTTGTGCCTGGGAAACTTTCACACATCACTGGGATCTCTAGTGATCAGCAACCCAGGGAATCTTATTCACTATATTTCAAATCACCAAGCTGAACACTGCATAACGTACAGATCTATTTCTCAGTATTAGAAAGAAAGATTTTAACTTACATTTTTCAGAAATTTAAGACTGTTTTATTTCCTTGTAATAAGTACTGTATTTAAAAACTTCAATTCTATTTTTCCTTGAACTATGAGTGCTGAGAAATAGACTCTCTTATATCTGCAAGCAAGAAGCAAATATGACTTTCATGTTATATTTGGGTTTTTTTTTGTTATCACTGCCTCATCAGAGTATATCTCATGGACTAGGATGCTCTGTGAGGAAAAAAATCCTTAAATATAATTCTGATAGAATTTTGTTAATCTGCAAAAGACTAGTAATAATGATTTCAACATAATTTATCTTGGACTGGAACATCTCTTACAAGGAAAGGCTGAGGGAACTGGGCTTGTTCAGCCTTAAGAAGAGACAACTGAGAGGGCACCTCAATGTCTATCAGTATCGATGGGAGGGTGTCAGAGGATGGAGCCAGGCTCTTCTCGGTGGTGTCAAGCAATAGGACAAGAGACAACGGGCAGAAACTGGACAATGGACAGGAAGTTCCATCTGAACATGAGGAAGAATTTCTTTACTGTGCAGGTGATCACACACTAGAACAGATTGCCCAGAGAGCTTGTGGAGCCGTGTTCATTGGAGACATTCAAGAACCATCTACACACAATCCTGTGCCACGTGCTCTGGGATGATCTTGCTTGAGTAGGGAGGTTGGACTAGGTGACCCACTGTGGTCCCCTCCAACATTACCTGTTCTGTGATTCTGTGATACTTCACAACCAAAATCTAATTATCATCGCATGCCTATACTTATGGTTATTTCTTCTATAAGCATTTTGTCAGCACTTAACAGAAGTGAAATTGATGTATATTTTACTCTGTGCATTTGACTCTAGATATGATTGTACTATATAATTTTGTGATACTGTGAACTTTGTCATCTCAATTTTATGTAAATTTGTATTGGACAGCAAAATTGATAAGAAAAAAATACGTATGGGCTCTTTGTGGTAGCCTTTCTTTATTGATTTTTTTCTAGATAACATAAAACTGGACATCACATCAACAACTCTCAATTCTTACCTTGTAATCAAATATTATCCTAATGCACTGTATTGCTTTTCCCTTAAAAGATAGTATTTTTTCATGGAACACTGCCAAACATCTTTAAAAAATTCAGTGATATGGTATCAACTATTTTCAATTTAATTCATACGCTTGTTGAGCTCTAAGACATTCCAAAAAGATCCACATTCTTCTTCAAAAATTATATTGATTTTTCTTCAGCATGTTGAACAATGTGTCTCCTAGTTCTATCCTTTTTTTTTTTTTTTTTTAATAATCTCTATCAATTTTCTAACTTTGGAAATTGGGCAACTGCTCATCAAGGAAGATTTCTCACAGGTTCATCGCCTCTCACTGCTTCAATAGAAAGGCGAACCTCAAGGCCAGCATTTGTACTTCAAACACTTCATATCTATCTCTTTCAGAACAACACAGAAAAGACTGCCTTATCTTAGCAACTCGCTATGGTTCTGTTTATTGATTTTCTTTATTTTGACTTGGTTCCTTCAAGACAAAGGAATGGTTCCAATGCACTACCTCTCCTGTTACCTCAGTAAGGTAACATAAGAAATATAACATAATATATAAGTTACTTCTTTTTTTTTCCTTCCCTTCAGTAACATTGTCCTTGAATATATTTTTGGCCTTGACCTGCTGTTGACTCTTCAGTAAGTTTCCCACTTTTTTAATCTTTGCATTAATCATTAATCTTTGCATTAATCTTTGCATTTAATCTTTGCAAAACTATATTACTGGTTAAATTAGGTTTTAAAGTTTTTTTTCTCAAAACCCTGATGGCCACACTTTCTACTACCTTCTTTTGAACAGGATTTTGTTTTCCTGAAATATATATCCTAATTTCTATTAGATTCCTTGACTGTGTTGTTTCATCACCTCTTTTGGTGATCCATTTAGATTTCAATTCTGATTGGCAATACTCTAAGATGGTGTTTTTACATGATTTCAGGTCACCAGCAAATACTTACCTTTTTGCCGTTGTCTTAAAATCTATTTCAACAAGCTTCCTTACTTTGATATTATTCCCCATACAAAGTAAAAAAAAAAAAAAAATTCCTCTTCCTTTTCTCCCAGGGCATCCAATTTGAATGCATTATAGACACTTCAGATACATTTTGAGCATATTATTGTCACATTTACTGCCATTGAGAAAATCTGCTCTGCTTTAGGCCAGCTGTTTCTCTATTAATTTCATACTTCTATCTTATGCTGAAAAACAGGTGTTAACTGAATCACCAGCATTTGAACTGAAAATAATTAAAATATCACTGAAATTAATGTTCTCTGGCCTTCCATTACTTATATTTGCTCCCAACTGTAAATATAAATATAGCTAAATGTCTGAAAATAGCTTTTTTTAAAAATTCACCCACAACCAACAGCAGTGTACTTGCTAGCATGTCACCTAAATAAAGCTTTAAACCATCACCTAAGTCAGTAACTGATTACAAAATAATAGAAACATATAAAATGTGCATTACAACAGGGAAGAAATTGTAACCTTTTAAATTCACAGCAACAAAATAATTTCTGCAATAGACGGAATACACAAATATATATTTCATGGTGTTTGATGCTCTGTATTAACTTCTTAGCACACAACTACTCTTTATGGTATAAAAGAGAAGTATATCACAAAAAGGTTCCAGTGAAAACCTCAAAACTAGGAGTAAAGTTTTGTTGTGGAAGCCACTGCTTCTTCAAAAGAGTGTAACATCAGAAAAAAGCTCTAACACAAGCAGCTTCTGAGTTAAATGTCAAGAAACATGGGATCTAAAAGAGGGACCTATCCTCTTTAAGCTGGACAATGTCCTTGCCAACGATTCCTATCGTATGTTGGCAAAATGCTATATGTAGTCCAGTCAAGAAGGAAAACAAAATATAATTCAGTCTTAAAACAATGAATTCCAGGTTTTTTTTCTATTGCCCAGAACCATCCACGCCCCAGTCTCCACCATGATAGATAATGTGAAGGTGACAAAACTTGTGCAAAGAATGAAAAGAGTCTTGTGGATGTAACTACCAGCATATTCCACCTAATAACTCTTCTTCCAGTTGACTACTGAGGTCTTATTAGACAAGAGTGAGGACATTCTGACAGCTGCCTGAGGTTAAGTTAGAAATATGCATATTTGTCAGCTATAGCCAGTGCAGATGGCTGGATCAGTTTCTTTAATTCCAGTTATCAATTAATTGATTTACCACAATTATTAATCGATACTACATAATCCTATCCCAATTCAGTGTCATACACACTTTGGAAAATAAATATTTGCTTCACTGTGTGAATAAATGGTAGGGATATATTTTTCCTTCTAAGAACCTGAAGTTATCTTGTCTGTTTGAAAAAATCTTCAAAGAAAAATATGCACCTATGGTGCTAACACTAAATATAGGAACAAACACATATTTATGTAAACTACTACTAAAAACTGTTTTTCTCTCCACCTCAAAATACATGATGAAAGATTTTTTTTTTTTTAAGGTAACATTTTTTCAATCTTCTACTAGATAATTTACATATTCAAAGCAAACAAAGAATTTCAGTTTTTAATAGTCTGAAGTAGAAGATCACATACTTTATTCTGTATTTTCATTGGTACTTTCTGTATACTTTAAATGCCAAACAAATTAGAAACTCTGTCAGTTAATTTACATATTTTATCATTTATATGTTATTTTCAAAAATATTAAAGTTGCCTTTTCCCTGCTAATTCATGATGTTTATACTAACAGTTGCATATAAGCAAACCTATTTAAAATTATGGCTTGAATAGATATGCTTGTTTTCAAACAATTTATTTTATAGTAAAGAAAATAAAAAATTAAAGCTGAAAAACCCCCTATTCTATATAGCTTTAAGTATTTCTCCTTTTTAACATTTCTTCATTAAACTATGCTCCTAAAAATCTGGCTGCAGATTTAGTTCAAAAGAAGATGAAGTGCCTGGTTTTATGATGCACTCCACCTAACTAATCCCTTAAATTCATTGGGAATTAGGATTCTCTGGCAACTGATTTTAATAAGATCATTGTAATTAACAACTTGCTTAATTTCTAATACTTTACTTACCATTATATGACACTATTACTTTTTAAATGAAAGCTTGGAATAATTACACACAACATCTATTATTCAATGGACTTTGTCTTGCACATAGGTAAACCTTATAGAATGAAGGCCCTGTTGCCCCTGCAAAATCATGGCTCAGGTCTGTTACTTTGGCTAAGTAGAAAAGGACTATGGGAAAGAGACACTGCTGAATTAGGGGTAGAAAAGCGTGCTGCGTGACCATCGCGTGCTCATGTCGCGGTGTGTGGTGGTTGGTTTAATTATGTTTGTTGTGCTTTAAAACTATATAAACTGACAACTGGCTAACTGCTTTAAAAGGCTGGGTTTTTGCAATAAAGCGGCTCTCGTTTGTACCTGCCTGGGGACTCTGGTCGCTTCATATCGCGACAGACTTTGTAAAGCCACATTATGAATTCAAAATGTATACGCAAAAGGTCAGACACTCAGAGAAATGCTTGTTGTGGATATAAGCATGTCTGTATTTAGTTGTTTTCCAATCTTTCTAAAATTATTAATATTTATGGTTATTTCTTGTAAAATTTTCAAACTTTTTCTGATGAGAACACCTTTAAGAAAAGCTGAGCTTTTAACTCAATCACATTTAGAAGAAAACCTGGGGTTTTCTTCAAAATACCAGCAGTCTGCATAGCCATAGAGAAAGATACTAATTTTGTTTCCTATTCACAAAGCTATTTGTGTATTTTACAGTAAATAATCAGTCTCATGTGTTTAGAGGCTACTCTCTCGCAGAAGTATATACTGGTAACTAAATCTCTAGTCAGTTACTGCAAAACCCACTATGTGGAAGCTCGATTTTCTCGTTTTGGCTTTTTGACTTGATAGTTCTTGGTGTACAATGGTCTCCTTTCCACAGAGGAGGAATAATGAGTGTGCTCATACTGAAAAGGGTCTGTAGTGTGAGGTTTATAGGTTAAGGTGCACTCAGACGCCTACTCCTTCACGTAGACATCTAAGAGCTAAATTTTAACACATACATCCCTTCAAAATAGAGTTTGTTGTATGCCTTCAGCTCAAACAGTATTTCCACACAGTATATTCAGATATTTCTCTAGATCTAGTATTTCCTGTGTTGCTGCTCTAAGTCATCCTGCTGAGCTTGCAAGCAGATTGAGTCCTGTTAACGCAGTCCAGATGCAAATGGAAAAATACACCTTCTTAACAAGCTCTTTGAATCCCCTTTGATGACCTTATAAGAAGTCTGTCTCTCTTCACTGACTCACGGAAGGAAAGCTTGGACTGGTGAAGCAATGGATATAAATTTGTGAAAAATGGGCAGTGGAAACTTGGGAACAAACATTAATTATTTAGAAGATAGTTCAATCACAATAAAATACTTTATAATTTTTTCAAAGGACCTTCAATCAATGTTTAAACTTTGGCTATTAAGAATTAACTTTTCAGAGTATTCAGAATTTAAGTAGCACTTTTGTATTCAAAACAAAATTCTAATTGATTTCAGTTCTACTTCTAAGTACTCAGGTCATTGTCTATGTGATTCTACAAAACAAACATGTTTCTCTGGGCAAAAAGAAAGTGAGGAATGTTTTGTAAGTAGTCAACATGTGACAATTTCAAGTAAAGTACACTGCTTAAGTGGTTAAACTGACCATTACTTTGGAACTATAAAACACAGAGACAAAGAGCATCTTATAACAGTAACATTCAGCTTCATTAGCTTCAGGAATATTCTGGCTTTTGCAGTTGCCCAACTCATTCCTCATTCAAATTTTGAAATAAAGTTAAATAGTAGCTCTTCATATGGTCACTATGTAAAAAGTGCACAAAAATGTGACCTATAAAGAAGCTGATCAAGTAATCAATGTTGAATGATTTTTGAAAAAGTTGTCAGTATTTACTTTATTACAAAACAATAAGCAGTAAGATTATGCTTTTCTGTGCAGTCTTCTATCCTAAAAGTTTTCAGATATAAACCTGATCTGAGCTGCCTCAAATAGCCATTATAAGTTAATACAGATCAAAAGAAACTGAAAGAATACTCTGAGTTGGTTTTGCTACCAAATTAAAAAGTGACTAAATTATAGGCATAGGCATATTATCATAGGCAGTTATGAAAATGCTGGATATTCTTAGATATATCTTACAGATGGCGTTATTTTGAAGCCCGGATTCAAATATTTCCAAGGGTTCAACAACATCTGTAATGAAATGTCTTAAAATGTTTTAGTGAGCAATAAATTATTTTTTCTGATATGAACAACATTTTCATATTCCATTATGAATATGATTTCCCATTACTGGACTTTTTGCTATTCTGTAAACAATTGTTGTTTGCTATCAAAAATTTAAAATTACCTATAGTTGGTGAAGCTAAGAGAAATCATTAATCATTGTCTCTGTCATACTAATAATGCATCTGCATATGTTCATTACACCCTGTTCTTAATATCCATGGTGAAATACCAAATAGCTTAGCGTATTAGCCTAGACAATATTAGCATCTGTTCATAAAAGAATGAAGCCAATGATTTGGTTCATTTCCCACACTTATTAAAGAGGTCTGAGGTAATTTTAAAAAATTATTTCAACCTAATGCAAGTCATGCCTAATGCACATAAGACCAGGTCAAAATAGATATTAGAGAATAAAGGCAGAATTGCAGCTTTTAGCAGTGAAGATGGTGAAGGGCCTTGAGGGGAAGCCACATGAGGAGCAGCTGAGGTCACTTCGTCTGTTCACCCTGGAGAACCCAGAGGAGACTGAGGAGACGTCATTGCAGCCTACAACTTCCTCACGAGGAGAAGAGCAGGGGCAGGCATTGATCTCTTCTCTGTGGTGATCCGCGACAGAACCCAAGGGAATGGCCTGAAGTTGTGTCAGGAGAGGTTTAGGTTGGATATTAGAAAAGCACGCTTCACCCAGAGGGTGTTTGGGCACTCACTGGAACAGGCTCCAAAGGGAAGTGAGAGCACCCACAGCACCAAGCCTGACGGAGTTTAGGAAGAGTTTGGACAATGCTCTAGGGCACAAGATGTGACTCTTGGTGCTGTGCAGGGCCAGGAGTTGGACTCAATGATCCCTGCGAATCCCTTCTATCTCAGTATATTCTACACTTCTGTGATTCTTTACCAGACCAATTCTAACTGCTGTAAAGCACGTCCCTTGAGCTGTGAGCCAGCTGGAAGGTTGGCTGAAGGTTATTCCTTCCTCTCCTGTGACCTACTTAGCTTTAAATATGTGCAAAATGAAAATACTCACTAGTAATATTGCCCTTTTACATGCCTCACTCTCCCTATAAATCTATATGGTTAAACATGGCTCAAAAGAATTTTAAAAAAGAGCCTGGGTTCTAAATTGATATTAAAAATGTAAGGATTTAGAGAGCATAATAGGTAACTTTATAATTTTTTTTTTTACTTCATACCTAAAATATTAGATTAAAATATTACAGTTATAATGGGGGTTCACAGTCTTAATATTTTTTTCTCGTAACTAATTAATTAACTAACTACATAAACCCCCCATATACACTGAGATAGTATTTTATACCATATTTTATTGTAACTCTTAGTTTCAATTGAGCTGCAAAATTACAAACTGCAGAATGGACAAATCTGATTTCTACTATGCAAATTTTATTGTGTAGGTGAGATGGGTTTTCAGGCTCTAAATTCAGCTCTCCAATTCTTTCTGCCAGCTCTGTGTAACTGAAAGCTAATTAACTGATATCATCTTTCTTACATCTATATAAAAGTTCTGATTTTCTAGAGGTAAATCACACAAAAGTGGAAAGTATTGATAACGTGGTCCAAATATACTGCAATATATCACAGCAACATAACTACAAAGTTCCATTGACTTCTAACTGGAGAAAAAAGCAATATAAGAAAAACAAGTGAAAATGTCTATTCTGTCCCATCATATCCTAAAGAAGTATGGGGGTTGTTATCTTTGAAATCAGGTCTTGTTCATCCAGGAAAGAGAATGGTCCAGTTAAAATCAGTGGGAGACATCCATTACTTCTTTTATTTTTTATTTAAAAATAAATAAAATTTCTTTTTCCCCTTTTATTACAAGGGCAGTACTTTCAAGCAAAACATTCTCCCTTTACTGAATTTTACAACAGACAGCACTGGAAAATTGCTAAGTAGATTATAAGACACTAATAGACACAATTATTGCATCAATAAAGTATTTTTTTATCATTCATTACCTATCAAAAAGACCTTCAAAAAATCGAATCTTTCCCTTGTTATATACAACAACCTTCCTCACCAACTCCTCTCCAAAAAACAATGTTCGTCTCTCATTTTAAAATTAGGAAAATATTTTGTCTTCCACTGCAGAGATTTTAGAAGTTTGAACACACTTCCAAACATTTGCAAGGGCCAGTGTCCCAATTGATGCCACTGAGTTTTGGAATTCAGTACTATGATGGTTTTGGCAGGTAATGGAAATACTGAACTTCTTCAAATGCTTATAATATTGTATATTCTTTAGATTTCAGAATTTTTTTTTTGGTTTTGCTGGTACTTCACCACTCACTTTGCAACAGAAATGTAAGTATACAACTAAGAAAATCCCTATTCTATTTAAACTATAAATTTCTTCAAATTGGAAATGGATTTAACAGGTATTTTGTGTTCAAATTGTGAAAAGGAATGGAAAGTAACATGATAATTGGATTTTATTTTAACTTAAAAGTTTCTATTTTAATTTAAAATGTTAGTTTTTTCTTATTAAAAGAAATGCATACATGGGAGAAGTTTTGTGCTTAATCTTACAGAATATGTGATTTTTCACAGTAAAAATCGCAAGTAGCTAACAATTTCTGTTAAGAAATCACTAAAATAAATCTTTTCTTAGAGTTTAAATCTGAAAATGCTGATGCTTGAGACAGTCAATGGTCATACAACAAAAGTCAGAAGAATCTTGAAATGAGCAGACTTCATATCCATAAAAGTTTGAATAATTGGATCTTTCCTGGATTTCAAAGCTTAACTTTTCAACAGACCACATGCCCAAGAATTTAAATGTAATGTAGTATATACAAAATATTTCATCTGAGTGTTTTCAAAACCAGTAATAACAAAAAGAAACAAACATATATTGTGACATCCAAACTATACTTAATATTGTATTTAAATATATATATATGGTAACTCTGCTGTAAGTTAATTGAACAATACACGTTGACATAGAGAATGACATAACTACTGAGCTCTATTCACAATAACACTATTTATCCAATGTTAATAAAAACTTGAATCTACAGTTTCCTGAGTTGTCATATATATTTTTTATTACATATATCAATGAAAAGGGCTTTTTCCTGACAGAGAGTATTATTAAAATCACTTCAAATTTTTCACCTGTTTTTCCCTATTACAAAGCAAGAGTAATGAGAACAGCAAGTAAAATAAATGAAAAGCTGTTCTTACCATGACAGCTGGGCAGGGCTCGGTTCCATCCAGGTCTTCCGTCATCCCCCATGATACATGTTAGCGTAGAGTATCCTTGAAGAACGTAACCTGCATCGCAGTAATATGTAACAGTGGAACCCAGTTTATAATCCATTCCAAGTCTTGTTCCATTCATTATATTTCCGGGATCAAAACAAGACTCGCGAAGTTTTGCTGTAGAGGAAAAAAAATGTGAACACAATTCTAAAAACAATCTAAAACAAAATAAATAATAAATAAAAATAAAAATTAAAAAAATTAAATATAATTAAATATTTCCTGGAGTTCTCTTGAGGTCTTCTTTGAGCACTCTGTAGAATCTCAGGGTTTTTTAAGAGGCCTTTCCATCAAATGTTTTCTCTTCTTCATTTTAACAACTGTACAAATTACTATGTAATGACGGAAACTATGTCTTCTGCCCTTTTTTAAAGATAATTCCTAGAGTGTTCCATTTTTTTTTCAGAATTCATTGTGATCAATGATAACTTTATGTAGTTAAATGAAGTTAGATATTCGGACATTTTTCCAGTAGATAAGGCACAACTTAGTTTTGAAATCTGTGGTGTGAAAACTGGTAAATGGAGGAAAACAATATGAGCAATTTGTTGCAAAATAAGAAGTATGCAAACAAGAATTTCTTCAAAATTAATAAACCTCAAATGAGTTTCTATATGTATATGATATAATTGTATATTTTCATATACATATTTATGCCTTACTGGAGGAAAAAAAAATAAAGATATTCCCTAAATGCATCTCATTTTTTATCATTTACGGCTATTTGTTTCAAAATATTGAAACCAATTCAAACATATGCATAAGCTTCTATATTTGCTTCCTTCTTACTTCTATAATGTGAATAACAATGTCCAGTAACAAATTGCACAAAAATAAATACTCAACGTTCTAATTAACAGCATTATTATGCAGAAGGTGAGAAAAGTAAAACATTTACAGAAAAAATGTCATTTCCTTTAAGGAAAAAAAAGTAAATGTATTATGTAGAAGCTGGAGTAAAGCAGATAATTTTGTTCTGTGCAGGATAGAGTCTGCAATAACATGATTTATAAAGCAGAACATGGAAATTTCAGATTTTTCTTAAATGTTTAAGGGTGTTGTGGAGAAAATCAATAGGGGACACTTCTTCATTTTCTACAAGATCAGCTCCAGCTTTCAAATACATCCAAAAAAGTGTTTATTTACCAGGCATATTTGCACTGTGGAACTTCCTGCTACGGGTAGGTATGGTTACCAAAAGACTACATGAGCTTTGAACTTCCTGGAAGGATTTTTAAGAGTTTTAAATAAAAAGACTCTTTATCTGATTCTGTCAGTACCTAAACTGAAGTTTCTGAAAAATTACAGATAAGCAGGAACAATTATTATTTATTTGACTTTTACATAATTTGGCCACACACAAACAATTCGTCACTAGAGCCAAGCTAATGGACTAAGTACCTCCCTTAAGGCCACTTTTATATTGTAGTATTTCTGAGAGGAGATAAATAATTAAATCATGTTTACATTTGAAGAAGGAAACACAGAATAATTTTTTTGAAATTTCAATTTCACATCTTCCAAAAGAACGTGAAGATCACCTAATGTGTTTAAAAATTTATTTTGATTCGCATATATAATCTACAGAGCATGATTCTGATATGAAAAACAACACAATAACAAATAATAGTTACAGTACATCTTTAATCATCAAGAACAGGTATTAAATATTCACATTGATTCATATAGGTTGTTGTAGTGCGGTGTCTAAAATTTAACACTCATTCAAAAATTTGGATGGATAATGAAAAGTCAAAAGATGCAATTTACTAGAAATTCTGAAAGATATCACACAGATATTAATAATTATTATGTAAGTCAACCACATTTTCATTTGAGAAGTCTGGCAGGTCTGAGGGCAAATTTCAAATTCGTTGTAGTCCAAATTATCAAATTTAGGAAAAGAAAAAGGAAAAAAGATTAATTTAGTCTAGGATTATAGCTAATATTTTATAAAATCAATACAATATCATTTTTTCCCTCTTATTGAGCCAATATTGATATATCTGTATTGATTCACAATTCAGCTATCATGAGATCATCATTCTTGAGTTTATGACAAAAATAATTCAAAATGTTTTATAATTCTAGAAGGTACTCAGATAAAGCCAATATTAGCACTGGATGAAAAAATAAAGAGTGAAAAATTAAAGTAATCTATTATGTCTGGTGCATAAATCAAAAATTGAGAAAAGAATGATCTGTCACAGCACAAATTATCTCTGGGAAAAAATACAGCCCCGTAATTTTCTTTTCCCCAAAATTATACTTGTGACAGGCTCTAGAAATTGCTGACTAAACAGTAACAATGTCACTATAGAAATACAGTTTCTTAATATCAATTCTGAAAAATAAAGTCTGAAATACTAAGCACCTTAAAAATACTTTTGCAAATCTGAAGGAACTGCTAAATGAACTTGTAAAAAAAGTTAGTAGAATATGTTACAATGTATGAAGAATAAATCAAATGTGGCAAAAGGATTCATCAGATCTGGCTGAGAACCAGTGAAAAAAAGAGCAAGTAAGAAGACCATTTCAGCAAATTTATAAGTGCTTCCCGGAGACAGGAGGGAAAATTCTTCACCACTGATGTCAGGTTGGTCCAACAGAGGAACTCAAGACCTTGATTACTCCTGTATCCCTTTCCCTTTTTTCCCAAGAATACTAGTACCATTAAGCTAAAAACACATAAGAGCAGTGACAGATTTAGCAGAACATCAGAGAAAATATTGTATTATTATAAAGATTTTTCTCTGTAGGATCATTTTAAAAATTATTTTCTGTAATAAGTAGACAGGAATTTTTTTTTCATTAGGCAGTTCAGATTTGGGTTACAGCAACATTACACTCTTGGTTGTGCTTACCAGGTGTCAAATCCTTTTGTAAACACTAAAATTTTGTAACAAGCTTCAACCAAACTAGCATTTACTTCTCTGATAACATTGTCACACCACTGGATTAAGTAAGGCTCTGAAATACAGGCTGAAAACAGTGACACATGATGTTTCAATCTCAAGATCAACAAGGAAGTCTCTGTTGAATAACATAGAGTAATGATGCCAAAATCCTCCTGAAAACTACTATCTCAGTACATGGAAAACAATACTGAAAGCTACGAAAAGCAAGTGCTTTGTCCAGAACATGATGACATACTGGTCCGTCCCTAAGTCTCAAAAAGTATAAAGCCATAATAGACTTCTTAGAGATAGTATTACAGACATACCTAACTATAGCAAGCATTCCATAATTATTCTCCAGAGTACTTAATAGAGCTAATAAGCTTTTCTTCCATTATAACTTATAAATGAAGTGAGGGAGTGAGAATGGGAACAAAACTCAACCAGAGACATGGTTACAGATCAGACCTGGGACATGGGTCAGTCCGAGATTTGGATCTGAAAAATATGATCCACCAATGAAATGCAACTTGAGTACACTGTGAGGTTACCTAGGGCTCTGTACAGTCCAGTTATGATTTTAAAGGATTCAGATGACATCATCTGAATGCAAGCAGTTCTGAAGTTTGACTAACTTCAGAATGATTAGGTTTTTTATTAATATGTAATTGAAATTTCTCTTATTTCAACTTGTGTCCATCAGCTCTCAGTTTATCACTATGTGCATCTGAGAAGACTTTAGCTCTGTCTTTTCAACACTCCCTTGCAACACTCCCTCATTAGGCAGTTGGAGCAAACCCAGTTGGGACAGCTGACCCCAAATGACCAAAGTTGGATCATACCATATGGTATGGGGCACATATCATATGATGTCATGCCTGGCATATAAATTTGGGGCAAAAAGAAGGAAGGGAGGGATGTTTGAAGTTATGCATTTGTCTTCCCTAGTCGCCAATATGTGTGATGGAGCTCTGCTTTACTGAGGATGGCTGAACATCTGCCTGCCCATGAGAAGTGGTAAATTAATTCCTTATTTTGCTCTTCATGTGTGTATGGCTCTTGCTTTCCATATTAAACTCTCTTTATCATAACCCATGAGTTTTCTCATTTTTCTTATACTTTCCCCCATCATGCTGGAAACTGGAGCAGCCATTTTCCTGGAAGAACATTCTTTCGTGACTTTTTTCCTTGCAACTCACATACCTGTGTCTCCAGGACTGAGATAGATATTCTCTCACTTTCTCATGTTCTCTCCATGTCCAGTTTATCTACTGGTTGTCCCTCCCTGTCTTCCCAGGTCTTTACTGACAATTAGGTGTCATTTGATGTGCTCTGTAAAAACTTACAGCATGTGGATCATTTGCACTGGACTTCTGTATCTTTGGAGAACTGCTCAGTATCCAGGTCATCATAAATCACCTGCAGCATGGCTAATTCCTTCAGGTACGTGATACTTCTCTTCAGGGTGGTCCATTTGCCTGAATGGATTATAGTATCTTCTTAGAAGGGATACCTTTTCCTCATGCCTGGAGGGAGTCACTTTCAGAGGCTGAGGGCTTGGGCCCCAATTTCAACGTTTGTCAATGCCCTCTTCCCTAGAAAGGGATCCTATGCACTGGACTTTACCCTCAATTTGAGGTTACTGACCCTGTTAATCCAGCATTGGAGCAGCCAAGGTGACTATTTGCTGATTGTATGGTCACTGACTTCTTTATGAGTTCTTACTCTTCCTCCTCCTCTTGTGATGGCCCTTTGGAGAAGCCCTCTTCATCTACTTCCTCCTCTTTTCCCTTCTAACTAGGAGTTTCTTTCCTCACTGAACAAGCTGACCCAATATTTCTCGTTTTGTGTAAGAGTGACTGATACCAGCACGGGTTGTTCCTCTGGTTCAGTTGCAAAGCCGATCACGGCAGCTGGAGTAGCCAGAGTTCCCACTGTTTTGTTGTCAGATCCAGAGACCTCTTCCACTTGAGGATAGTGAATTATGTTGAATAGGGCTTGGTACACCTGGGCCAGGTCCCAGCACATCACAATGATTTGTGTCTCTCTGGAATTGCTAGTGTGACAAGATACTTTTCCCAAATATTTTACTAGTTTTTCAGGATTCTGCACTTGTTCAGGGCTGAACTACCAAAACACTGGAGGTGCCCACTGTCCTTGGTACTCACCCATACTATCCCATGCACCCTGCAACTTATAATGATCAGCTTCAGGGTAGATGTCTCATCAGTATTCCTAAATAATTGTTTAACCTCAAATAAAACCTGAAACACATTCAGGAGACATAGAAATATGAATATGCGGGTTTCAGCATCTCAGAGATATTCAAATTCTCAAGAGCTATTGAAATTAGCCTGAAGGAGAATGGAAAGGTGAAGGTGAAAGGAAAGGTGCAGGAGTGGGGCAAGTTTTCCCCCTTATCTGCCCCACATATTGGCTCTCTGAGGAGAAAAGACAATGGTTGTGATTATTAACAGTTTTCAAGAGGTGGTTCCCTAAAAGTACAGATTTGATAACAATACTGAGCAGAAGTACCAGATTAGTCTCACAAACAGGAATTATTTTGTCATATCTTAAGCCAGTGTTACACAGTCCAACAAAATTATATCCTTAATCCAGTCCCCAGAGGTAACAAAAAAAGAACATATAGAGAAAGTAAGTTGTTACATAACCCAACTCTCAAAACAAGCACAATAACTCTGACTCCAAATAAATGAACATTGTGACCAGTGACTATTAAACAAACATAATGGATGATTAACACAAATTTGTTTTAACACATTCTGGTCAGATCTGCAGTCAACTTGCCAAAAAGGACTGTTGTGTTTTAGCCTGTCAGAACTAAGGACCATGCAACTGCGGACCATGCAACTGCTCACAAAGTGGGATCCACAGTGGTAGGCGGGAGAGAACCGGAAAGGTTAAACTGAGAAAACTTGTGGATTGAAATAAGAATGGTTTAATAGTTTAAATTAAATGTAATAATATTAATATTAATAGAAATAATAATAAATTGTGATTGAAAGGGAAAAAAAAGACAAACATAAAACCCCAGAAAAACAAGTTATGTAAATGAAAAACAATTGCTCACCACTGACTGATGCCCAGCCAGTATCTAAGTAGTCTCCCCCAGGCCAGAGTATCATGTTGGAAAGTTGGAGTCAGCTGCTGTGGCTGTGTTCCCTCCGAGCTTCTTGTGTTTCCCCAGACTCCTCACCAGCAAAGCAGCATGAGAAGCTAAGTCCTTGACTTAGTCTAAGTACTGGCCAGCAGCAACCAAAACAGCATGTTATCCACATTATTCTCATCCTAAATCCAAAATACAGCACTACACCAGCTGCTAGGAAGAAAATTAACTTTAACTCAGCTGCAACCAGAATACTTTGTTCAGGGCTCCTGTCAGTCTGGTTCTATAACCTCATAAGATCCTCTGAGTAGCACTGACATATCCCTCCAAACTGATGTTGTCCACAAATTTGCTCTGTCCCATCATACCAGTTGTTAACAAAGAGAATACTGGCTGCATTATTAATCACAATTAATACTAGCCAAGAGCCTAAGCTCAGCAGTCAAGCTGATTTTCCACCCATGTTATTTATAGAATAGTAGAACGGAACCATAGAATCATAGAATAATTTAGGCTGGAAAAGATCTCTAAGATCATTGAACCCATCTGTAAGCCCAGCACTGCCAAATCCACCACTAAACCATGTCCCTAAGTGCCACATCTACACTTCTTTTAAATTCTTCCAGGGATGGGGATTCTACCACTTCCCTGGCAGCCTGTTCCATGACTGACAACTGGTCTCATGAAGACTTCCTTTCCTAAGATTCAATCTAAACCGCCTTTGGTGTAACTTAAGCCCACTTCCTCTTGTTCTATTGCTTGTTACTTGTGAGAAGAGGCTACCACTACAATCTCCTCTCAGGAAATTGTAGAGAATGTCTTTCCTTTTCTCCAAACTAAACAACCCCAGCTCCCTCAGCAACTCCTCATAAGACTTGTACTCTGGACCCCTCACCAGCTCCATTACCCTCCGCCCATGCTCCAGCACCTCAACATCTTTCCTGTAGCGAGGGGCCCAAAACTGAACATAGGATTCAAGGAATGGCCATACAGTAAGACTTCTTATCATACACCTAAATTAAACAGTGCAGAGGAACATTTATCAGATATTCCCAGTAAAAATAGGATAATTCTCTAAGCAAGCCGGTCATCTGCTTAAGAGATTTTGAGCTGTCCAAATTTCATTATGCTTGAAATTTTTGTGTGAATTTAAATAGTTCTTTCTGTTTATGTCTCTTTTTTACAAGAAGATGTTGAAACGCATACTCCAGTTATTCTGAGAAAAGCAGGAGTTATAACCCTCTCAGGTGAACAGGGAAAATTAGGATTAGGTTGATTCCATTTTCCAACTTCCCTCACTTACATATACACACATAAACACACACCTGCATCCTCCCATTACTTAGATTTTCAGTCCCTTTAAAAATGTGCTGATAGCTACAGCTTTTTTCTGGCATTGTGACTCCTTGAAGTAGAGAAAGACATCTTAGTGGCACACATGAGCCAGTAATAATGTTAGAAATAGTATTCTGCCTTGATTACAAAGTGTCTTGTCTTGTAAGAGGGGTGTTGGGGAGGATTCTTTTTGATAGATTTCTCAGACGAAAATAAAGCGCAAGCAGGGCAATATTATATCTGAGAACTGTTTATTGATAAAGAAAGATAAGTGTTCCTACCGAAGGGGGATAGAAAAGGGAGCAAAGAGGGGAAAAGAGAGACAGAGAGAAACAGAAGATCGGGACAGATCGTTACCGCTGTACCCTGGCCCCCTCTCAGTGTGCTCAGCAGATGGAGCGGGTGTGCCGCAATCTGCGATGAGTCTGCGTGGCTCCAGCGGCAGGCTGGGCTCGATTTCCCAACAGCAGCCGGCTGCGTGTCCCTCCCGTCGGTGAAGAACGGGCTGCGTGTCCCTCCCGTCGGTGAAGAACAGGCTGCCACGGCCACGGGCGCGCTCCCGGAGCAGCTGCGGGTTCTCAGGGTCGGGGTGCGGCGGCTGCAGGTGGTGGCGGCCACTCCATCGGGGAAACAGCGGAGCACTGGGGTGCCGTGAGGTCGAGCTGCCTCGGGGAAGCGGCGAAGCAGGGCAGGACAGGGGCGGACAGGACAGACAGCCAGGGAAGAAGCAGGACCGCAGGGAGAAAGGTTGGGGGGGGGGAGGTGAAGAGGTGAGGGGCATGGAGCCAAGCTGACCCTCCAGGTGAGCCCCTGCTCCCTCCAAGTAACCCAAAGAAAGTGGCCCCCAGTTGTATCACAGTTAACTGTGTTTATGTGCTAGGGCTCCTTCCATAGCCGGATTTCCTGGGCATTTTTTCCTGGGCATCCAGGGATCTGCCCCCCTGGCAAGGGGTGTAGCTTCCAGCCTGATCGTGGAAGCTTTCTCTGCCCTGATCAGCTGCCAGGCAAAGCCTCCCTGGGGACAGGGCTCCCAGCACATGTACAACCCCTAGAGTAATGTGTTGAAGCATGAATAAATATCAGACTGATCTCTTCCACGAAGTACAGCAGTTCACTTCTTTGTTTAAACCTATATCAAGAGTCTGAAGAGACTATCTCCCTAATAAATATCCTTCACACTTGGATTGGTGGATAGGAGAAACCCTTTGGATTCCATGAGACAAGACTTCATTCAACAGCACAGAAGAAAAAGATTGGCCTCTTAAAAATAATTTATTTTCTTGTTCCTCAGAAATTCTGCAACCCTGAATCACTTCCTATAGCACTTCCATCTGCATTTATTATTCTTCAATTTAGTTGAAAAGAAGAAATATATTTAAGTGAACTGAAGCACTACATACATCTGGGCTCACCATCAAGATGTTGAGACCCACTTTTAACTTTTCAGGACTAGCTCATAATGTGGTGACAATGTCCTTGACATCTGTAGAATCCAATGACTGTAGGAAAGTATAAGGAGGCTTCATGGGTTTTACGAAGCAATAAATACATAATTCTTTCCTTTTTATACCTTTGCACTTACTAATCGCTCTCAGAATAAATGGAGAAGAAAATAAGACCAAAGAGGTCTCTATCACTCCTATTTTCTTTCTGGTTGTCTTTACAGAATACTTTCATATTCATCTAATAGCAAATATTTCTGTTTCTCACGCCATGAAGAGGCACAACTTCTCTGGGCACCTTTTTCCAGTGCCTCACCACCACCACAACAAAGAATTTCTTCTTAATATCTAATCCAAATCTGCCCCCCTTCAGCTTAAGGCCGTTACCCTTGTCCTATGACTACATGCCCTCATGAAAAGTGCCTGCCCAGCTTTCTTGTAATCCTGCTTCACACACTGGAAGGAATCATGCATTCAACAGTACAGGTAAACAAAATCATATTAGAAAGTCTATTTTAAGTTAGCAAGCTTATAACATTATACTTATATGAATAGATTATTCACAACATCATATTCTCAGGCAAAACAAAAACATTATCAGGCAGAAAACTATGAGAAATTAAAGCAAAATTTGCACTCATGCATTGAAATTTATAAATATATAAGAAAAATAATTTTATTTACCTTTGTACTCGAGATGGAATCCAGTAAAACTAACAGATCCATCACTTCGAAAAGCCAGATGCATGGTATTTGAACTGCTCTCTATCCTCTCTGGCAGTTTGCTGTCTTGAAAGCTCCCAATCAGTGGGCTATTACTGTCTGGCCCATCGTAGATATAAAGAAAATCATAATTTGGTTCTATACTGAAGCTAGAGAACAAAAAAGAGAAATGTCAGATGGAATACGCTTTGCCTAACATTTTCACTCTTATTAGCTTAAATTTTAAATTTACTACCCTTTTAGTAAAAGGAAAAAAAATCCCTCCACTGTCACAAAAAAAATGGTTTGTAGAAGTGTTTTATTAGCAAACACAGAAATACTATATCTTTTGGTTCACTCCCTAGAAACAACAGACTCCTGCTAGCCAGGAAAAAAAGGAAAGTTTTTAAATAGAGAAAAAAAATAATAACATATTTCTAAAGGTTTAGAAAAATAAACAACCTAGGTCTATTGGAACCCTTGGCAGAAATGCTTTATGATATAATGCACTCAGCTTCCAGCCAGACTAAACACTTTCACACAGCCAGAGGATGATCTTCCCACATCTCTGAGAGCAAGAAGCATTTTGCCTGTGATCAGTTTAAATAAAAAGATGAAGTATTGAAAACTCACATTTTCCCTCAAAATAAATTATAGTTCATTAACCAGCTTAGTTAAGTTCAAACTTAATTTTAGCTAAGGGCAGAGAGTTAACCAATTTCACTTGTAAGATTGCCCCTGTTAAAAAAAAAAAAAAAAGTTTTTAAAAAAGGTAGTTAGCAAAAGAATGAAAATCCAAACTACGTTGTCTCTACTTGACAGTAGCCCCTGAGTGAAAAAAATGCAGGCATTGAAGACCTGATAGAGCTCATTTTTTAACTTCTGGATTATTTAAAAAATATTTCCATGCAAAAGTAAAAAGTCAACAGCTTTTGATTATTAAAGTGCCATAGATTGTCTGAGTTTAAAAGGATTAGCTGAAGTAAGTTCCACTCAAAAGCCCATTTAACAGTACTTAGTGGAGTATTCAGTGTTTCTCACTCTAGATCAGTCTCTGTGTCATAAATGAGGCCGTTCTCAGGAAAGATGCAATCTACTTTGACCAAGACTAAGCTTCTGAGTTTCTATCACACAATCACAGCAACTGACCAGATTTTGAGATTTTTTCGACTTGGCAGAATTTGGGATCTATAAACATAGACAAATCTAGTTCATAGTATCTGGAGTCACACTGCAAAATATTTTTTGTTTATTCTAAGATGTAGGACCTCATATCTAAATGTAGAATATAAAGAGCAGAATATTCTTAAATATATTGAGCTCATGATATTTAACAAAAAAGAAGTGCTACTACAGAATAGAAAGTTTCCTTACCAACTTACAACATTCTGAAATTACCAACAAAATAGTTAAATTGTTAATTATGTAAATATAATTACATGATTAATTTCCTTAGAATGAATTCACCAAAACACATACTATGTCACTGAGCACCAAGAACAGACAACTATATGACTTACCTCTCTAAAGAAGTCATCATATTATCACTGATCAGAAAAATAAAGATATTATCATAGAACACCCAGCACAAGAAGAAGTTAAATTTGATGAGACATCCCAAGTAATATTTTTACCTTTTCTGTGACATATTTCCCAGCTGGAATGTGTATTTTTCACACATAATAGATATGTTTATTTACACCATGTGTTACGTACAGTGCAGACAGCAAAAGTTCCTTTGTGAATTCTATTAAGCGCTATTTAGTCTTGTATTGTGATAAAAGAAAATTCTAGATCATTTCCATGTAATAACGAGAACATCAGGAAGTATCTTGAGTATCCTGAAATTATATGGACTAATAAAACTAGATTTAAAGACTACTTTTGAAATTTTGCCTAAATAGCAGGTTTCCCATACAAAAAATGATGAATCAATAGGTTTCATCATCAAAGACCATTTCGGGCTGCAGATGTTTCAGTGAGTTACTCCATGCTACCTTCTCAGGAACTGAATCTCAGTTGAATTGAGCACCATCCACCATTAGCCAGTGTAAACAGAGTGCTTTTAAGGAAACAGCAATGACTTTCCAAGCTCCACCTGCATGTGTGTTGACTACTCTGATGTGTTTATGGTAACTTTTAACAAAGGTAATGATTACTAGTCCCTTTGATAGTCATATTATTGTATGTATATTGTAAGTATACATATATTACTGCATGCATATTGTAAGTATACATATGTATATTGTAAGTATACACGTATTACCCTACAGAGATCTGAACGACCGGCAATAATAAAGTTATAACTTTAAAAATTATAAGTAGCAGCTTACCTGATAAATGCTAACGATATAACATAATCACTATTAACAGTGATAGTCCAGTCACAATCTCTGCTGTGGGGATAAGGATGAGGGAAGTTTGGTGAAAGTATAAAACCTGATGAGCCAGTCAGGTTTCCTCCACAGGGAGCTGTGAATAAAAATAGACTGAACTTGAGGAAAGAAGGTAAGAGACAAAGAAGCAAGTAACAACAATCTGTTCACTGACATTTAGTGTCCTCCAAAAGTTAAACAAGAAAAAAATGAGGTATTTACAAAGCTTTAATAGAAGGAAAAAAAATGTATTCACATTTTGCCTTAGACAAGAAACACTTGGTCTTGAAATCTGTGCTCTTTTGCATGCGTAATATTATATCAAGACTTTTCTGAATGTGCTGTGAACTTGAAAAATGCTCTGGCTACAGACATAAAACTTGACTGGATAAGCTTTCTACTTTCTACTTCTTATTAAAGGCATTCTAAAAGAGCCTCCTTAGGCTATGAAATATGATCTACTTACATTGATAATGCAATTACCTGCCTTTTCGCCAGACAAAATTGATGAGCAATTCAGATCAAGATGGATATAATATAAATTAAATTTAAAAAATATTCAAGTAATTGCAGCTTTCAAACTCAGAGATAAGTAGAATAGCTTTAAGTATAATCAGAATAAAACAACCACATTTATTTATGTGATTTTGAGGTTTCCAAATGCTGTGGGGTTTTGATCCAGAAAAATAAATCGTAAAAAGAAGGAAGGTATAATGAAATTTTTTTCTTCAGCATTCCTCATCTGCTGCATGAGACTTCATGCAGCAACAAGAGAATAATCAGGTTTTCTAAACATCTTTTTTGAAAAAACTTCTTATAACGTTATTCAAAAGATTCTAGATAAGATTTATAAAGATTTATAATTTTGGAAAATTTAATTCTACTAAGTGATCAACGGGGCCTAGGAAAGTAATTGATCACTCAGGTCTTCTGTAACAGAGATTCTGTGATCTCTGTTATTTAAATCTCTTATAGAATCATATAGATCATTGAGTCCAACCATAAACCTAGCACTGCCAAGTCCTCCACCAAACCATGTCCCTAAGTGCCACATCTACATGTTTCAAATACCGCCAGGGATGGGGACTCAACCACTTCCCTGGTCAACCTGTTCCAATGCTTGGTAACCCTACTGGTGAAGAAATCTGTCCTTATATCCAACTTGAGGCCATTTCCTCCCATCCTGTCATTACTTGGGTGGAGAAATGAACACCCACCTCAATACAACCTCCTTTCAGGTAGCTGTGGAGAGTAAGAATGTCTTCCCTGGGCCTCCTTTCCTCTAGGCTACACAATGTCTGCTTCCTCAGCTGATCTTCATAATGCTGTTATCTGGACCCTTCACCAGCTTTGTTGCCCTTCTCTGGGCTCGATCTATCACCCTAATGTCTTTCATATAGTGAGGGGCCCAGAACCTAACAGAGGTTTCGAGGTGTGGCCTCACCAGTGCCGAATACAGGGGGATGATCACTGCCCTTGTCCTGCCAGCCATACCTCCTGATACAAGCCAGGATGCCATTGGATTTCTTGGCCTCTGGGAACACTCTGGCTTGTGCTTGGCCACCTGTCAACCAATGCCCCCCCGTCCTTTTCTATCGGGCACCTTCCCAGCCATTCATCCCCCAAGCCTGTAGTGCTATATGGTGTAGTGCAGGATTCATCACTTCACCTTATTAAACCTCATAGCAGTGGCCTCGGCCCATTGATCCAGCCTCTCCAGATCCCTCTGCAGAGCCTTCCTACCCTCTAACAGATCAACATTCCAGCACAACTTAGTGACATCTGAAAACTGACTGAGGATGTGCTCAATCTCTTCATCCATATCATCAGTAAAGGCATTAAACAGGACTGGCCCCAGTACTGAGCCCTGGGGAATACCACTAGTGACTGGCCACCAACTGGATGTAATTCCATTCACCCTGACTCTCTGGGCCCAGCCATCCAGTCAGTAGCTACCCAGTGAAGAGTCCACCTGTCCAACCTATGAACAGTCAGTTTCTCCATGAGAATGATATGGGAAATAGTGTGAAATGCTTTACTAAACTCTGGATAGTTAACATCCCCTGAGCAGGTGTGCTTGTCATGCCAGGAGATCAGGCTGGTCATGCAGGACCTGCCTTTCATAAACCAGTGTTCTCTGGGCCTGCTGCAATGGTTGTTCTGTATGTGCTGTGTGATTGCACTCAAGATGATCTGTACAGACCAAGATGATAAGTACAGGTATAATTCAATCTACTGGGAAATATACACAGTATTTCCTAATACAATGAGAAATACTGCATCCAGCTCTGGGGCATCCAATACAAGAAAGACATCAACCTCTTGGAGAGAGTCCAGAGGAGGGATGATCAGAGAGACAGAACACCTCTCCTATGAAAACAGTCAGAGAGAGTTGGGATTGTTCTGCCTGGAGAAGAGGAGGCTCCAGGAGACCTTATGGCACCTCTCAGTACCTAAAGGGGTCCTACGAGAGAGCTGGAGGGGGATTTTTCACAAGGTCATTCAGTAACAGGACAAGGGGGAAGTGTTTTAAACTTAACGGTAGGTTTCAACCAGGTTTTAGGAAGAAATTCTTTACTGGGAGGGTGGTGAGGCTTGGAGCAGGTTGTCCAGAGAATTTGTGGATGCCTCTCCCTGGAAGTGTTCAAGGTCAGGCTGGATGAAACTTTGAGTAATTTGGTCTAATGGAAGGTGTCCCTGACATGGCAGGAGGGTGGGAATTAGATGGTCCAACCCAAACCATTCTGTGAATCTATAATTCTACACATTAAATCACAGGCCATTTATGAATTCAAATAAAGCAAGTAGAATACTTCAGTAGATTAATATATCCGCAGTTACATACCTATGAGTATAGTCATTCTACATTTTACATATCTATTTATAGCAAAAGGGGGTAATGAATAGGAAAATTAACTCAAAACCAAAAAAAAAAAAAAAACCCACCCAAAAAATTAGGATCTTCATTTACATTTTGGTATTAAAATTGGAGATTAATTTTAAAATCATCATTTTGTGTAAAAACAGTTATAAGCCGAAACAACACCTGGCTTTAGGAACACAATAATATCAAAAATTAATAGTACTAGCAAATTCTCAAAATATATATTCCAAACCTAGCATAATTTGTTTTGTTTTTTTTGAGAACAGCCAAATACAATTTTTACCACAATAACATTTTCCCAGATGTTTTCAGTTGCTCGATAAAGTTCCATTTGCTACAAGGGAACAGACAGGAGAAATTTCATTTAGTGTGAAACTCAGTTTTACAATAAGGATAATAATTGCAATTTTTCTTTCTTCAAAAACTTAAAATTCACATTGTTTCTAATTAAAAGCATCTGTCATTGGATGTTCCTTTGTCGCAATTTTGAAATGAGTACAATTAAATGATTACAAAACAATACACGTCCATTAATTGTAAAAGAATTCACTGTAACTTTCTGTAACTTTGTTGAAATAAAAGTTCATGTAAAAGAGGAACTGTGAGGTTATATGGAATGTAAAGGCTGCTCATCAATTGGAACTAATGTTCTTCAGTATAATCCTGTGCATTCCTCTTTTTCAGGTACTTTAATGGTTCAGGTTGCACTACCTGAACATCCTAGGAATGAAAATGTAAAGAATACCAAAGAGGATATTTAGGTTATTCACTATAATCAGGCTTCACTGAAATGACTACTAAACTGTATGAGTCTGACGATATTTTTGAAGTACTCTGAACTGGCATACGATGATACAAGGAAGTTAAATGTTATGTCCTTGTTCCAGACTAAATTCTGCCAATGTCTGCATTCATTATATTTTCCTGAGGTCTAGATTTAGTTTAGTTCTCTGTTAATTAATTGGTAGAATATTTTCATAATAGTAACTTCTTATATACTTATTCTTTCTTTACATACATTAGCAGTTACCTTTTCTGTTTATAATGTTTCGACTTAATCCTTCCCAAGGTCTCGTTGATAAACAAAAAGGGAATAAATGGAAGGTACACTAAGCTAGACAGACAGCCACAATATATTTTATTTCAAGTTATGCCATTAACAGCAGTAAAAAAACGATAATAAAAAACATAATCTTCAACTTTTTAAGGTATCTCCCAGACAGAATTTTCTTCAGATAGAACCGTTTCAGAATATTTTAATTTTCAGTTCATAAGATAGTAAGTTGAGAATGTTAACATCACCTAATGAAAAATGTTTTTAGATGATGTTTCCTTTTCCAGTTTATTATCTTCTCTAAACTTATTAATAGACTTTCTTTCTCTGTGTGTTTTAATTAAATTCTTATGTGTTTCAAAATCCATAATTTTCTGAATTTCATGTGTAGAAAGTTATTATTGCCATAACCTTATTTTTAACTGAGGACAGACCAGCTCCAAAAACAAAGTTTAAAGAACACCTTTTACAGTATTGGACATAGGAGGTAAGACTGAACAAATACAACAGCTCATCTAGAAAGAAAGGCAAATGTCAAAACACTTTGAAAAATATATTTTTTATGTGTTACGGAGTAAAAACTAGATGCAGGTTATGTGAGCTTCTCTTTATAAACCTCTGTGTAGACACAGTGGTAAGCAAGCACTGAGCCTTACTGTCTCTGTGCTGATCTCAGCATTCATTTTTTCTATGTAAGGAAGTATAGGTTGGGGTGTTTTTTATTTAAAATCTATTTAATTTCTCTAGGAGGCAATAAAATCTTATTCCCCAGCTTTCTGGCTTTAATTTATTTATTTATTCATTAAATTACTTAACAAAAGAAACAATGTACGATTTCATTTACATTTTCTTTCCTTTTTTAAAAATAAATATATTTAATAAAGGATCATAGAATGGTTTGAGTTTGAATGGAACTTTAAATATCATCTAGCTCAACCCCTCTGTGATGACCAGACACATCTTCAACTAGATCAGGTTTCTCAGAGCCCTTTCCAGTCCGACGTGGAATGCTTCCAGGGATGGGAAAAACACACCTCTCTGGGCACCCTGCTTCAGTGCTTCACCGCCCTAACCATAAAAAGTTTCTTCCATATATCTAGTCTGAAGATAAATTTAAATAATCATAAATAAATATGAAAAAAATTCTGAAATTTTACTTTCTATTAGTTTCATATAGATCATTTTGTGGAAAGCACCACTGGAATTAACCGTTTGCAAGAAAACCTTTTTTATAGGTGTAAATATGATAAACTAGACCTTGCTTGAAACAGAACAGTAAAAACAAGCAAAACCAAGTCACAAAAAAAAAAACCCTCAAAAAAAAAAACCCAACATCCCCCCAAAAAACAAAACAAAAAAACCCCAAAAAATTAACCTAGGAATTTCTGAAGAAAGTCTGAAACTCCCAGGAGACATTATATACTTCCCCTAAATGTATAGTTAACTTGAATCCTAAAATGTCTTTTTTCACGCCAGAATTTTTAATGTCACCCCTGAGAAAACTAAGCAAACACAATCACTTAAGATTCTGGTATCTAAGCAAGATTGGATCCAGAAAATCTTTGGAATGGAAAACATGTAGCTATTTTGGGTAGCAGAAGCATAAGCTAAAGGACTGTCTTTTGGATGAGACATGCTCTCCAATTTATAGTTTGTCAGAATTATCTTCAGTAGAGAAGAATTTCTAATTACTATCTTTCATTCAAATGTGTGAATCATTATTTAATTCTTTGTTATTTTCCCATTGTTATTACCTTTGAAATGAAGATGTTCTTAAAATTTTGCTAGAGGCAAAACTAAGGGAATCAAAATAAACAAGGCACTCCCACAGGTAAGAACAATTAAAAAGCATATTTACCTAGTTTTGAGTATTAGTAATTAGGAGGTTCAAAAAGACACTGGTGTGTAAAGAGCTAATAAAATAGATCTAGAACATGGTACAACTATACACCTTAGGAATTACCCCTGCCTCCTATTCTGTCATCAAAATTATGGGGTTTTTTTTCTAAAACTTTGATAAACCACGATGATGTTAAAATTATCTGTAGGGTAAGTATTGCACAGTTTGGATTTACAGCCATGGAAGCAACATTAATGAATATATTACAAGTTAGGAGAAAAAAAATCAATGAACTTCAGGGTGTACTGAGCTACAAGACACAATTTTGAAATCACTTAGCTCCAAGGCAAGGTTTGCACACTGTACTTTAGTCTATTAGCAGTTCATATTCCCCAAGAATGTATCATTATAGGAAATCAATAGAAGATAACTTCATGCTTGATATCTGGACAAATAAATCATCATAACAAGCATTCTTGCTACTCTGTGCACAGTAGGTGTTTTGCATGAAGTGTGGAACTTACCAGTATTAGATAAATGGATGCATGCAGCTAAAAAACAAGTCTATGCATATTTAATACGTGCTACGGACACAATGTCAGACAAGCACCTACATTTAATCTATTTCATAATATCATCAACTCACTATTGATAGTGATTAAAACTGCTAGTACTCCTTTGTAGTAGGGCAATTATTTTTCAGTTGAAAATTAAATTTTAGAAACAGAAATATCAAATAAGGCCAGAATGATAGAAGAATATTTTAACTATAGGGCCCAGAGCCCTAGAATTCCTTTTACTTTTTTGCTTCAACATCTACAGATGTTCCGTTATCATTACTATAAAACATATTTTCACATATAAGAATTATAGGAGATGAGCAATAAAATATTTCTTTACTGCAGTCTTCCAAAAAATAGTCTTGACAGTTCTTTTCTTCAAGCTCATACACTCACACTACACAGGAAGGCATAGTAAGGAGTAAGAACAGAGGCAATAACACTCTAACATGTTAAGTAGAATAGCCAAGACACCAAGTCAGTACCATAGTGTTTGCAAACACTTGTCTGCAGATATGCCTGAACAGGGTAGATGTTGTGCATGCACACATATGCAAATAGAATGCAGATTTTACTTGTAACAGCTAAGGTCAAGTTAAGTTTAATAAAGGAAAGAGTGTGTTTGAATGCTGTATGGTGCTCCTTGCAGTTGTAATCGCTGGCACATTCCTCCCTGCAATGTTTGTCCAAGAAAAGACTACCAAGGATAGTAGTCATTGACACTGACTTTTTGCTTTCTCTGTCCCAGATCATCAAATTATAAATGAGATAGCCCTGAGAGGGAAAGGATGAGAACTATTATACGAACAACTACAGAGGAAAGGTTTTGGTTATGACTATCAGAGGTTGATGTAAAATAATTTCTAAGATGTGCAGTACATGTATTTTCTTTAAACAAGTTCCTGAAACAGTGTGATTCATTACACAATGATTTCTATTTTTAGGAAAACATTAATTTTTTTTTCTGCATACCTATACAGACTGGTGGGTTTGGCTGCCAGAAGTACCGATTTTCTACCTGAATGCAGGTTATTCTCTCATCTCCTTGAAGTTCATAGCCAGGGTCACACTGAAAAATTACAGTGTCTCCAGGTTCTCTTCCATCGCCATTTCTAGTTCCATTCATGGGGACACCAGGATCACGACAGGCAGTGGCTACAGAACCTATCAGCAAAGTGAAAAAAACATAAATAATTTTTTTTAAAAAACAGCTTTTCAATCCATTTTTTTCCATTTTGTTACATTTTTCTAATCAGGAAGCTCTGCAAATTCAAAATGTTCATAATCACTTAAAAAATGTTGAGAAATCATCCAACAATCTGCTGATTTTATACTATTAATTTTTGCTACCTTCTTTAGTTATTAAAAGTACCTAATTTCTCTTTTTTTTTTTTTTTTTTTTTTTTTTTTTAATTCTGTGAAGCACTGCAATATATAAAAAGGAAAGTAAGAGATTTCCTATTACCCTGGACATTTAGCACTTTTAACTTAGAGCAATTTTTAAAATGAGTAAAGGAAAAACCAGATTAAGGACTTCAGGTTTTTCGATTAAGGTATGCTTGCACACATCTTCAATTCTCCACAATTTTATAGTTCATAAATATATGTATGGTCTAACATTTGGCAGTGACCTTGGAAGTGAATTTCATTGATCACTCATATCTACACCCTTGCACATGACCTATCTACAACACTAGACTTTTTTAGTAATAATAAAGAAATCACTACAAAAAATACACACATTTAATATGAGAGAATGTGCAGCTATATATAATGCAAAAGTATGGATTATTACTGAAATAACATGTAAGCACAATGACTGCAAGTAAAGTATAAAAAATTTATAGATCTATTTCTCATATTGAACATATTCTGATCAACATATTAAATATATTATGCACAAAAATATGTAAGCTTAAGCAAAAAGTAACTACAGCAATGTTTATTTAAGTAAATATTATTTCCTACTAACATTATAGAACTGAAACATGTTATATGTATAACAAATAAATACCAAATGTCAGACTTGCCTGTGGAACTAGCCCCACTGAGCTCAGCAATCTGTGTAACATAAAGTGGCAGTACTGAGATTTTTTTCAGATGCCCTTTTTCTGGGGAGGTAATGCCACCAGACAGCAATCTATTCATCCAAAATGTATGTGGGTCTTATATTAACAATGTTTTTGAAGAGCAAATTTTGGTCTAAACACATTATTTATCTAAAAAAAAACCCCACCAAGTATCTTTCTGTCCAAGACATACTTAATAAAAAATATAAGAATTGGATCTATAAAGCTATTGGGATTTTTATGGGGTTGTTTCTGCACGTAGAAAGTACTGACTATAGGGAAAAAAAAAATTATCCACAAATAAAGCCTCACAAAAAATCAAGTATTAACAGAAGAAATGGAAAATTTTCCTTCTTAGTCCTCAAAGATTAAATAAATTTTTCTTTAAAATTTTTCGTAATAAATGAAAGATCATGATTTTTTTAATATTGTCATGCAATTTTTTAAAACTTCTGCTTTAGACACTACCATGATTCCTGTTTGTATCTTTACATATGCTGCTGGGTTTAAATTTAGAAAAAATATTACTAAAATACGAAATCACTAAATTCGCTGCACTGTACTAGAAGCTCTTGTAAATGTTGCATGCAAGAGAATAAGATACTGAAGCTAGATTACACTGGAATCAAATTTCATCAAATATGAAAAGGTTCATAAGGTTAATGCAGGTCAGAACGAAAAGAAAAAATACTTAAGGCAAACTTAGACTGAAGCAAGTAGTAAACCCAGTCATATACTAACATGCATCCCTGCCGGCTGAGAACACAGGACACACTGTATCTTTTGATTGGTGTTGGCCAATCAGAGCAGTCCACATTGCAGAGAAACTGTGTTCTGCCCACTTTAGTATTACCGGCCTTGAATTTTGCCATAAACAAGAAAACATACTTCTCTGCTTTATCTAAAACATGCAATTCCAGAAGAATGGGAGCTGATTCTTACTCAGAATTTGTAATCAATCTTGAAGGGCCAAAAAGAGAAAGATGTTGGTATAAAACATTTTATTGTGTGTACATCATATTGCTCTTACTAGATTGCATCATTCTGAAAAAAAAATTGGATATGGCTGAAAAAGACATTAAGAGGCCACACAGGAATTTCTGATACAATCTGTTTGGGTTTTTTTATCACTTAGTAATATTTATGCAAATTAACTTTATGAGATCTGTGTTCCAAACCTATAACCTTATCTGCCCTGTAGAGTAGTCATCTTGTATGCTCGCACGCTTGCTCGACCCACCTCCTGGTCTTTTGACTGTGTAGCCAAATTGGTGAAGCGTGGATTGGATAAGTGGAGTATGAAATGGATGGAAAACAGGTTGGTGTGCCAGGTTCAAAGAGTGTCCATGATCCAAAACCTAGGCAGGAGCTGCTTAGCAGCAGTGTCCCTCAGGGGTGGTTGTTGACTTCAATATTTATTAAAGATGGGGACAACGAGACAAAGTTAGCTTTTGGCAAGTTTACAGACACTGGATGATCAGCTGATATGCTCTAGTGCAGGGATGCTATTTAGGGAGGTCTCAGTAGGCTGGAGAAAAAGCATGAGAGAAACTTCATGAGGTTCAAAACAGGAAATGAAGAATCCTGCATCTGGGACAAATGAATCCCAAGAAACAATTTACCAGAAATCAACTTTACAGAAAAGGAATAGAGAAGACAAAACCTATTCTAGGAAGTGTGTGTGCAGCAAAAGCACAAACATAGGAATTACAAGATGCAACAAGCATAACTACAGCTGCTTAAAAGAAAACACTGGTTCGCTACAACTGTGGGCAAACAACCTTTTATTTTACTTAATTTTTTTTTTTTTT
>VZRV01007776.1:1275608-1328847 GCA_013398115.1 Falcunculus frontatus | reverse complement strand
TTTTTTTTTTTTTTTTTTTTACAGAGGGATTGTTATCTGTTTGACTGTTTTGTAAGCAGGCAATTGCACTAGAGGTCTCCAGAGGTACTTTCCAACTTAAACTATTCCATGAATATTTTTTAAACTTGGCAAATTCACACTAAATACACATAGACCTAGTTTAAAAATAGAACTGCTGCTTTAAGGCTGATTTTTGCATTATAACACTAGAATACAAAATAGATTCTCTGCTGCCACAGTCTCATCATCTGGATTTAGGCTTTTAAATAGAAGATTTCTAGACGTCTAATTCTCTTTTTTTTCAGAGTTTGTTCAGCATTTTGCAAGGCTCTATTAAAAGAATGAATTCTAACTGAAGGATTTATGAACTGGTTTGACAGACCAGGTGAGCTTCTCAAGAGGCTGATAAAAAAAACATTGATTTATTCTGAATGAACAGGATGTAAGAAAAGGAAAGAATGCAGCGTGCCATTAAAAGTAAGGAATACACTTTGCCTTATTGTAAAAAAATAATAATTTCGGTTAGATTTGCCTAAAATCTGTGGGAAATTTTGCTTCTATATTCTCAGTAGAGCGCTACTTAAAGGAAGAGAGAAAAATCTCTGCATAATATTGTTACTACACGATATATGATTTATTTACTCATGTAGTTGCATGACATTATCCTTGATATTATCATCAGAATAATAAAACTGCGCTGAGTTCTTAGTGATAGCACACTGTAGAGCTACAAAGGTACTGACTTGGAGGACTTAGCATAATTTGTCCCACAGCCTTTGGGGATGTGATAGGGTAAAAATAGGTAATAGCTTGGATAGGTATGTATACTGGAAAATTCAAATAAATATATAAGGTTTTGAAATATCTTTTGCTCTAAATTTTAAATTTATATCTATATAAAAATCTGCATTTTTTGGTTGCTGTTGTTGAAAGCAAGAACTCCAATGTTTTGCCTCTTTCACCTCCATTTCAACATATACACATGCCTCTACTGAGCATTGAAAAAACTGGAACTGACAGATTCACATACCAAATTTCAGCTGTTATTTTACTTTGTAATTTTAAATGGTGGTAAAGGCTTATGTATATAAATGGTGGTAGAAGTATATATATACATATATGCGCATGTTTGTTTGTTTATTTGTTTTCCTTATGTGTTACCATATTTTGTGGTGGAAATAAGTGAGCATTACAGAATTCCCAAAAATGGCCGTTTTCTTAAACGTCACTTTTTTCCTGTCTAATTCATTTTAAAGAGAATAAACCAGGGGAAGGTATCCAGAGTTCCACAACTATAGTGAGATTAAAACATAAATAAATTATTCCTCCATGGTATTTCTGAAAACCACATATCTTTCTTTGTAAGCACATGCCTAAATTCAACTTGCTTAATTAGGCGTAGAATTAATTTAACTTAAACTTGGCCGTGCAAAAGTTAGGCATCTTATTAATAAGCTCGTTTCCCAGATTCCCTCTACAATCAATAAGTATCACAAGGGAGAAACTTTTACTTAAGCTCAGCACTTAACATTCTCATGCACTGGAACAGAAGGAAAGACATGATTTTATTCCATTGAGATGGAAATGCTGTATTAATAATTTTTATTAAATGTGTAATCTCTATTTTAAGAATAAATCTGTTATTTGTTTAAATTCTATTTTTACTTGCTTGCTGTCATATATTTACCTCAAAAAGGAGGTGGAAAATTTTTTTTTTTGATAAATAAAATTGTCAGAATAAGAATCCTCAAATATATAGGTATCAGTTTTTTTGAGGGAAAAAGTAAGAAATAGTTATATAAGAGACTGGAGAAGGAATACCTCAGTACTGTATGCAATTATAGAATTAACATATCTCTGGAAAGTTAACATATATTACCCATATATTCAAACTGAATTTCTTAATCACAGCTTTCTGTCATGTCTGCTGTAGTCATAAGGGTTATTTTCATATGCCTGACTCGAGCCCATCATTATTACTGTTAAAAGCTGTGTATGTTTGCAGTTTTTTATTTCAGAGAGGTTATCTGTGTGTTCTGTTCTGCATTCTCAACTGTTTGCCTCTTTATTGTTTATTTTTTAATATTTTATCTCATTACCTACTTTTAGCCTATTTTTTTTCTCCTTTTGAAGTGCCAGTACTGTTATGAACTGTGTATTCCAGTACAAGAAGTGGGGTTTTTTTTCTTATTGTATATTCAGGGACCTCAATCACTGCCTTCATCATTCCCCATGAAAATTTGTGGAGTAAGCAAAAATTTTGGGAATTATAAAGTCCCTGATGTCTTTGATTGTCCCTGCAATGAAATCTTGAAAGCTTTCTGCAAAATAAATGTAGCAGGCTATCACAATTCCCCATAAGTTCACGTATAAGAACTAAAGTTCTTTGTGACGTATTAGAATCGATAAAGTAAGAAAAGAATACCTCATTTTTTATTCTATTAAAATAATTGGAAACTCAGAGTTCAGGAAATATTGTCTTGAATTAACTAGTAAGCTGTGATTTGTGAATGTAATCCATTAAATTCCGATTAAAATACATTTTTTATGGCAAATAGACAAACCTCAAATGTGTCTATTACCTAATATATGCAGCATAATAGGTGCAAGAGTGACTCTGTGTGTAGCATAAGCCTGTGAATGATCATCTGAGAGCTTTTCCTCCCTAATGATGATAGAGAAATGCAGAAACCTATTTTATTTTTTTCTCTTGCCACTTCTAGTTTAGAGTAATCACATTGCAATCAGTCAAACCATTTGGGCTAGAGAAAGAATTAAGAGACAATTCTTGATCAATTCCAGGATGGGGACGAACGTGGCTCATGTTCAAAGTGTTCAGTAGGTGAGAGATTAGTGAACATATTAGATACATAGAGCTTGCATGTCTCTGCACATGGCCAGAGTGACAGAAAGTGTTTCAACATAGTTATTACACACTTCTAAGCTGAGTGTGTTTGTAAAATAAAACTCCAGATTGTGTTTTGGTTTGCAATGGGGCATGGTTTTGGAGCAGATGAATTGTTTTCATTTGGACGAAGCTAAATTTGAAGATACACTACTGAACTACGGTAGAATGACTCTGAACTAAGAATATCTCTGAACAGCACTGCCAGCAGTAGTTCAGTACCAGCTGTTTCAATCTATGCATCAGCTCCTCTTGGTTTTTCTGTGTGACGTGCTAATACATAAATAATCAAAGGACCCAGAAGTGAGACTTAGTATCTCAGATAGCCATATAATCATAGTCTTTAATTTAGACTTTGAATATGAGACCACCAATCCTCCAGAAAACAAGCGCCATTGCACAGGCAGAAGTATTTACTCTGGAGAGTTGCTTATCTTTCCCCATTCCTGCTAGGTGACTCGAAGGAAGTGGGGCAGAATCTTGTTTATAATCTCGGCAGCCAAGCCATGTAAGAAATTCAGTTCCCTTCCCCCCACAACTTGTTTGAATTTTTTCTAAGAGCATTCATATAAACAGATTCATATGTTCTGAGCAGTGGAGATGAGGGAGTGTCCTAAATCATCTCTTTATGAGCTGTACAGTACTGTGCAAATGCTCCTACAGAGCCACAGAAACTATTAAACCAGCATTCAATCATACCCAAAAAAGATGTAAACACAGATCAATCTACAAGTGTCCTTTATGTGGGGTATAAAAACATTTTGATACGTCTTTTTAATAATAAGAGACAGAAGTATACTTAATCAATAAATCGCATAATTAAATATTCTAAATTGATCATTCCTGCTTCAAAAGCAGCAAGTTACTGCCAGGGTCAAAAAGTTTCTGATAGTTTCTTAAGACCAAGCAATTTAATAGGTGACTGAAATGTCTTAAAAGGACAGCTCAATTCTCATGCAGGAAAGATACCTTGAAACAAGGCATTAAAATGTGACAAGGTTGTAATAGACTCCACTGATGCTGGAAACAATATAATAAATGTTGTGGGCTTTCTTGGTGCTAATGGTGATTTCTAAATTTAATGTTCTAATGCATGCCAAGTCCAATATCATTAAAGAGTTTGAATCCCAAACCTGAAGAATTAAGGAAAAAAAGAAACCTTTTTTTGGTGTTTTTTTCCCTTTTTTTTTTTTCCCGGAGCACACAATCAGGTCAGCAGCTTCAAGGCTTCCAAATTTCAAGCTCTTCATAACACAGAGCATGTCAAAAATATTAACTTATTTAATCCAAAATATTCTTCCAAACTCTTATCACTTTAAATAAAGCCTTTCTAGCACTGCTGGTCTTCCAAACTCACATCAGCCTGAACCAGTCCTGACAGGCTGCACCTTCAAAATTCAAGGTGTCTCAGAAACCATATAATACCCGTATGGACACTGCAGGCTCCCTGCATCTCTAATGCTGTTTGAGAACCAGGTCAGCCTGGTATTTGCTATCTCAAATCCAACCTTCTATACAACTTTTCCTGAAAAAGAAAGAATAAATTATCTACAGTGTTTTCATTGTCTTCTACCAACAGAAGCACTGCTGATAACATTTTTTTAATCTACTTTTAACTTTTCTTTCTGCTGTAGATCTAACAGAGATTTAGAAACATAGTCATTGTAATTCTTAAGTAAATTCTAACCACAGACTCCATTTGTTGATTTTGCATGACTTCATGGATTCTATCTAAGTTTGTCAGTTATTGTTTGAAGATTAAAATGGGAAAATATTAAGAATAAATCACGGAATCAGAATTTCATTTGGGACAATGCATCCTTTCAACGAAAGAACTTTAACATCTTGCACAACCAGAGTTTTCTAAGTTGTCTAGGCAGGTCTCTGTGTTAAGGAAACTTCCCCGTCCAACCATCCTGAACTAACTCTTAGCAGTCACACTTGCACTACCAAAGCTTGGGCCAAGGCTTCTTCACAGCTACACATCCCACACTCACACAGTCAGAACAAGTTTTCTCACCAGCTTGACCCCCTCTCAGACATCAGCTAAATTTGTTTTTAAATTCTTATTTACACTGTAACCTGGTATAGTCTTTTTTTTTGAGGGGGTGGGAATGGGGAGGAGAGGGGAACAGTGGACATCAAGCTCTTTCTTAAGGGTCTTTATCTGATTTTACTATAACCAGGTTAGGATTATATATCAGTTATCAGAAAGGATAGGTTTTGGATCTTACTTCTAGATACACTGTAGTTCGTGGGGAGATAACTGACACAGGTTTAATGAGAAACATAATTTTTTCTTATTGCTTTTTCTGTTTTCAATTTATACTAGTTTTTAAAATCATCCAAAGTACTACACTTCTCTTACTGTGTCTTATTGGAAACCTTATGAGCTATTTTATTTCCAGTTCCTAAGAAATAATCTTTTTCTATTAGTATGAACTCTTCAGTTCAGAACAGGAATTATTTCTTAAGCATTTGCTCATAGCTTTAGCATTGAGTATGAAACCCAGCCCCAAATAAATACATTGACATCGGGTTTCAGATAATTTCTGAAACTCAGTAGAAAATGGATACTGTGACAATATCTAATCATGCTGGCAATGCATTCCAGCTGGGAAGAAGCGTTTTGAAAATCTTAATTCCATTTAGATTGCATGTTAGGGCTTGGGGCTTTTTGGAACCTTTTGGTTCTTTAAAGCTTTTTATACCAGATCCATCCCTATGTCAGATGGCATATTTATTTATGTATACATATGAATACAGTAAGATAGAAATAGCTTCTCAAAAAGAAGAAAATATGGGAATCTTGGACCACAGACAAGGGCTGCCCATGCAGTGCAAAATCTTACCAGTGGTCGTTCAGTTCTTAATACCATTTCTACTAAAAATATTATTAAGATGATTTGAGGTACAATATGTCTGTTTCATTTGTTTGCTTGCAGATTAGTGTGCAACTTGCTTTGTTGAAACTGTTAAGGATATGGTTGTACAACAGAGAACAGCATTTCTGGTTTGCCTTGTCCTTTAATTGAAATCTTCTGAAGAAGGAAGAAGATTGTTCCCATCTTAAAAGTTGAATTTTTTGTCTTTTAGTTTCACAAATTATATATATGCATTATAGCTTTATAGTTTCAAAACACCAAGAATATTTTGATAGTTTATAGTTTCAAAACACCAAGAATATTTTGATAGTTCTTAAAGATAAGGTCAAATCTTTAATCTGTTTGAATTTTTTACTTTTGTTAAATTTTTTCATTGATTCTTTTTATATGTTTGTTTGGGTTGTTTGGGGGGTTGGGTTGGATTTGGGGGAGTATACTATAATTGGTAAGTTTGGTGTTGATACAGAATTGGCCTCATTATTTGGTAACATTCTGTCCATACCCTCGAATGTCATCACCTTGATCTTTGCTAAGGCAATGAATTTTTTCTATTGAAGAAAGTATTATACTAGAGTCACTTGAAAAAAATTACAGAACGCTGTCAAAGAATAGCTTCTGTTTTCTTTAGCATTTTACAGATTACATCTTACAAAAACAACAATGGAATATAAAAAAGAATAAAGATTTTATATTTATATTTTTTGCAGGATTTTAAAAGTCATCTTTGTAAATGAATTGTATCTCAGACTGCATGTCAGAATATGTCCGGTCAGTAATTGCAGACACCAGTCCACATATGATTTTTTCCACATTCATACACATAGGACTGAAAGATGTGCATTCATCAGTTGAGAGTCTTTTCTATATCTGTCAATTATGAGATCAGGCAGATTACTGGGATGCTATGAAGAAAAAAAAAAATTCTTTGACAAAAAAAATAGCAGCAAAAATCTCCCTTTTATATCACCATCTTACAAAACAGCTATCCCTGGCAAGAAATGGGGTAAGAGGGAAAGTAGGAACAGACAAAACTTGAAGTCAACTCCATTGTAACACGATGTTTGTGCTACACTGATGGTCAGACTTGATGATCTTAGAAATTTTCCAGCATTAATGATTCTATTATATTTATATTTTGACTAAAATCATACAATTGTGTATGTGGCTGTAGACCAAATTGTAAAGCTTTTCTATTGGTGTCACACCTAAATATTAGGAAGGTACCTGGTACACAAAATAACCCATATATTTTTGACAAATTTTTAGTGACTAATACAAAACAAAAAAGAAAAGACATGCTATTAATTAAATATTCAAAGTATCTTAGTTGAAATAATTTCAAGGATTCATATTATTAAATAAATATTTGGCTGTCTGATGCTGTATTTTGATCAACTGTTGACTTGAAAGAATTCAATGAAAGAGATTGGATTAACCAAAGAAAAAAAGATGATGAGGAAGTTAGAGAACCTTTTCTGAAATAGAAAAGTAATTTTATTCATAATATTATGAACCACAAAAGTACACTTTTGCACTTCCAAATTTACTTTGCTGTATACACAATTATAAATATCTGTAATGGACTTCTTATGCAAGTAAAATGACCCATTGGAACTGAAAATTTTATCTGAGAAACTTAAAACAGTGTTCAATTTTATTATTCTTTAACAGAAAGCACAGCATAAGATTTTTCAGATTCAAAGAATAGCTTTCCCACATATAAAATCGATACATGAAATTAAAATATTAACCAGAGACACATGACATTCCAAATCTGGAACCATATGAGCTTAATCTCTCTAAAATGCCATGTCACAAGTCAAAGCCAACTTTACATATGTAAATTTAGGGCAGGTGAGAAGACTTTCTATTGATACAAATCAAAATGGTTTGGTACAGCTATATTGCATGAGGTTTAAAATCGGGAATTTCAATCTTCAATATAATTAAAATAAGTTAATTTTATGGTGACATGGCTGAGAGGATGGTTTGTTTATATATAATTACGTTAAAATTATGATTTCTTTTGATACTTCCTTTCAGCTTTCACTTATTAATACGATAACTCCAGGTCTCTCTAGCTACAAGCCATTACCAGGACAGTTTTCATGGAAGCATTAACTCATAGTATTTGCCTGCATAAAATGCACATGCCCTCTATGCTACTGAAACAAGAGATAGCAGCTACTAAAAAGTTACTGTCATTTATGAACTTGTGACAGGAATGAAATTTTTGTCATTGAAAGACATCATCATTCCTTTTACAAATATCTGCTTCTTAAAAGAAGGATAACAGCAGATAGAAGGAAACAAATCTGTTAAATCTGTTAAATCTTTTCTTTTAAGCCTCTTGATGCTAAAAACAAAGCAAACCCACCCCCAGCCCCAAAACCAAACAAGAAAACACACACCAACATGACCCCCTGCAAACCCAAACCAAAACCACTGAGCTGAATTTACACGTGTGGACATTCAAAGATATTTCTGATAGGAAAGTAGTCCTCCTGAAATCTCTAAATCCAAAGGATTCCTCTCAAAGTTGAAAGAAATCAGCAAACCAGAGTCTGAAAATATTTTAGATTAAAAGTTCTTTTTGCTATGGAATAGACACAAGGAAGAATAAATCCTATATTAGTGACTTCAGAAAAGTGAAAAAGTTATGTTAGGAAGTCATCCCTACAGCAGCAGTGGTAGGAAACAGCATTCTGAGAAAGAAACCAGTAAAATTCTCCACATGCATTTCCAAGTCACATTCAGTGTAAATATGTCAGAAGTAGAGATCTTTGTTGCTGGAAAGCCAAAGAAAAGAAAAAAACCCAAAAATACAGGAGGGTGTTCAGCATCAAAAGAATCTTCCTTAATGTGACTGTGGGTAATAAGTGTGTCTTTGAACAGAAGAAATCCCACCAAAAAACTACAGGAATACAACAACAAAAGCAGCAATAAAAAATTTTTGAACACGAAACATTTAGAAGACACTGTGGCTATAAATCATAAATGTAGAAAGCTGACTTGTAGGTATTTAATCATCACAGCAATCAAAGTACACAATATGATGCATTATAATTCTAGACCGGAAATTAATACTGTCAGACCGAAGAAATGCAAGCAGGTATCTGCCTCAAGTGTTCTAGGCTTTTTTTATAGTGTGTAGAGGCAAGTAACTCCAAAGGGCTATTCATCCAGTCTTAAAATAAGGAGGAACAGCTGAAGTTTGACAGTAAATCCAAGCATTTTAAGGCATATCCTGTTATATAAGAAATTGCTGTCACATGATATAAAGTACTGCTAGAGCATCTATTCACAAAAACTTCTCAATACTCAAAAAAATGTTTACAGTTTTGTTCTGCACTGGCTGCCTTGTAAAGCTCAAAAAATGCTCTATACTGTGTGATGTTTAATTAGTCAGAAATGTGCCTGCATTCTTAGACCCGAGCAGAATGTATTCTGTAATGCTGAGTGACTCAGTAGTCCAGCTATTAGTGGTGAAATAATGGCCTACAAAAGATGAATACAGATCCTTCCTTTCTTCATAAAAGATAAATGGCACCCAAAATTTTAAAGTTAGCAGACAGAAAACTTCCCTGTAATACCAGATTCAAAGGCCATTGAAATCTATGGAAAGAATCTGATTAAACTCAGTAGGATCTGATCTGATACCACACCCTTTACACATATTAAAGTGATTAAAAAAATTATTTTAAACACACACACAATTATTATCATCAAATGTTTTGCATTTTAGTGTTCTTACTCAACTACTTTCAGTTCTCTGTCTTTTTTTTCACAGCTACTACTTTCATCTTGGTGACATGAAGCAATGTCAGCTGATGAAAATGTTTTAATATGCCTAATATTTTGGTCTGACCCTGAGATATACAGCTCATGTCCTGGCAAATACATGATTGTTCCCTTCTCCTTCTCCTTCAGTTTTCTTGAAGGTCTAAGCTTTCTATTTTGTGCAGAATTTACTGTTAAAAAAAAAAAAATACTGCTGATTTATTTGGTGTTTTTCCAGTATGTACTGGGCTCTTCATCCTCTGTCTCTGACAGTTGAGAGAAAATATGATGTAACAGGTATTTCCTGTTTGCATATTGCTCCCGGCCTGTTGTCAACTTTTCACTCTTCTCCCGATTTAAGGATAGACCTCTGGCATCTGTTCTATAGCTACATTATTCACATGTCATTTAGACATGTTCCAAAATTCTCATATTATAATCTTACCGTTGAATCACCAGAGGTTCTTTTTTTCCTTTTACACATATACACAAAGTTTTTGAAATATTCTGCTTTATTATACATCTTTTGCTACTTTGATTTTCAGGATTTGTGGGCTCTGTTTTCTATTATGTTACTTCATTGCAGTCTCAAAGAAGACTATAGAAACTGATATGTTGTAATGTTTGAATTAAGAGATACTGTTGTGGTCATTTGCACAGGTCCAACACAAAAATGAAAGACATAAAGACACATAAAAGACAAAAGACAGACCAAAATTCTACTCTGCCTAGTGATGAGATGTGAAGTCATGTATTTCTTTGTTTACATTAGATGTATAAAAGAAGCTGTACTTTCACTAGCCCTGGATAATTGGTGGAAAGTATCATGAAGCACAATCAGGCTGAGTTCCCTTATTTCATCTGAAATTCATCACTTTCACTTCATCCTTTCAGAGTGGTGTACAATTGTGTTACATAAAAATATTTATCCTTGTCAACCATAAAAAACTCTCAATTATTCCTTAGTTCAGCATAAAATAAACAGTTTCTTGACCCTCTACTCTGGTCTTGTGAGACCCCAGCTGGAGTATTGCATCCAACTCTGTGGTCCCCAGCACAGAAAGGACATCAGCCTATTGGAGTGAGTCCAGAGGAGGCAGCCAAGAGGATTAAAGAGATGGGACACCTCCCCCGTGAGGAAAGGCTAAGAGATCTGGGATTGTTCTGTCTGGAAAAGAGAAGGCTACAGGGAGTCCTAGTTGTGGACTTCCAGTACCTGAAGGGAAACTACATGGAACATGGAGAGAGACTTTTGACAAGGACATGTACTGACAGAACAAGGGGCAAACTGAAACAGGTTGTTTCATAGTAGGTTTACATTACATATTAGGAAGAAATTCTTTACTATGAGGGTGGTGAGGCATTGGAACAGGCTGCCCAGAGAAGTTGTGGGTGACCCATAACTGGCAGTGTTCTAAGGCAGGCTGGATGGAGCTCTGAGCAACCTAGTCTAGGGAAAGGTGTCCCTGCCCATGGCAAGAGGGTTGGAGGGTTGAAACTAGATGGTCTTTAAGGTCCCTTCCAATGCAGACCATTCTATGATTCTGTGATTATTTTCTTACAGAAAGAGATTATGAATGTTTAAACCATCAAAATAGTTCTACTATTTCAGATACAAATAACCTTTTGTTGTCTTTTTTTTTTCTCCATAAGAAAGGCAAGCTAACAAAAAGAAAAAAAGCAGACTAATTGACACAATTGGCAAGAAAAATACCATTGTGAAACCCTTTTCCTTCAGATCTTCTAAATTTTACAAAATTAATAACAACATCCATGCCTTTCAAAGGATTGTTTTGGGTAGCCCTAGATAGAAACAACTAATATTACCTTCTGTAATACATAATAATAATTAATAATTTTCTTTCTACTTTTTATGTAACATTCACCTTCTTTAGGTTTTCTCTTCCACCTTTCCCCCTTTAATTTGGTGAAGGATGGTATCTCACCTGCCTTTTTTACCACCATATAAAAATTGTTTTTCTGATTATTTTGGATGGCTTAAAGAGGAATCAAATATAAATTTTACCATGTTATCAATGGTGAAAATTTTCACTCATTAAATGACAGATGCAAAATTGTGTAAGAACAGTTGATAAAATGAAATAAAAAACTGTACAGAACTAATTAGAAGGGTAATCAATTTTTGGAAACATTTTTTTGCTTAAAGGATAAGAATATAACAGAGAAGAAAATAAAGCATTCAAAGTCTTAAAAAGGTTTGAACATAAAGTGTCTGTTGTCATTGAATAACACTCCTCTTGAGGTAAAAGGGCCGATAATCCAGTTAAACACTCTTACCTAATTTCACAAAATGGCAAGAGGAAAGTAAAAGCAGATACCTGCCTTGTGTGAGCTTCCTGTTTGTTAATTACAGTGTAGTTAGAGTATGAAGACACCATCTGTTTCACTCAGACAATATTACATACTCAAAGAAAGTATATGAATACTTGAAACAAAATTGCAAAGAATTATACTTCTCTTTCTTCCATTTCCTCAAATATTTTTCTTTATTGGTTAGTGGAATGATATGTCCATAGAGCAACATTGTTATTCAGGTTGTGTAGCTATTTGCACATTACTTTTAAAATCTTAAGGAAAAAAGGAAAAGAAAAAACAAACAACTCTGTTATACTACTCAGAATATATCAACTATTAAAGAAGGATCGCTGTGATTTTGAGAATCTGTACTGAAGAGTAAGAGAAATGCTGAGGCAGTAAGACTTCATGGATCCTTTAAACTGTCATTAGAACTCAACAGACTGAAACAGTACAGAGAAACAAATAAAAAGCCTCTCCTTTCAGATAAACCTCTAAAACCTCTTTTCACGTAAATCACTGCAAGTGCATCAGTAGCTGTTTTATAACTTTACTCCCATGTAACATCCATTTTTCCTTCAACTCCATTCTTATTCTGCATCAATGTATTTTTCCACTCAGTTTAAATGACTACCTAAATAAGTTCAGTGCATAATGGTCTCCCTCTCTGGCTTCAGTATTAGATATGGGAGCATGTCTGAGAAAGGAAAGCACATACGTGAGAATCTCTCAAACAGGCTCTGGAAGCAGGTAAGGTGGTAAAATGGCAAAAATACCTTGGAGCCAAGGGATTAAATCCTCTGTTCATGGCTTCAGTAATCAGCTGCTGGAGCAGAAGCACTCTTTCACTACAAATAAAATATCTTTCACTTTGTACTCTCATTTACATAATTCATTCTTCCTTCAAATTACTATATGCAGAGACGTATTTGTCACATACATAGACTGACGGCAGGGGAAAACAAGGGCTAATACAGCTAGCAAGCACGGGAAGCACAATGAGGTAAATAGCGTTAACATTAAGAGTCTCTGTGTCAACCCATGTTAGAAATGTTGCTATTGCTACACAAAATGATATTAGACTAGATCTTGCTAATCTTGAAAAAAAATATATATAAATTTCACTGACCAGAGGAAAAAGAAGGTCAAAATGGACCTGGCTTAGAAATTTCTTCTGTTTCAGCAATAAAATATCTAAAGGGATTTAATAACAGTTAGGCAACTGTTTAGATTTGTCATCCTGCTGCCTGTAATAAGATGGTATAGCACTAGAAGGCAAAAGGGAGAAAGACATTGCTGCTCCTGTAGAACTCTTTTCTGTTTCATCCTATACAACCACAACAGAAATGAAAACTCCCCACAGATGTCTCTAAAAGCAGAAACTCTTACGGATTAGAAAAGGATGGATCTTTTAACACGCCTACATCACCTCCTTTGTGAAAAACATTAATCATAATTATAAGCATTCTGGAGCTGCCCCAGCTCCCCTTGAAACAAAGCCAAAACAAGCAAAGAACATGATACTTTATTGGTTTTGTTTGTTTATCTGTTTGTTTAAGAAAAAAATATAGCTTTACAACAAATCTTTAGGTCTATGCCAATTCTTTCCCTTAAAACATCAGAAAAGTTGTCACTGATTTCAATTGTTTCCAGCACTACAATTATCTGTGAGTGAACAATCTTATAAAATAAATTAAAAATTAAATAATCAACTTACTTGAAAACTGTATGGCGAATCCAGATTTACTGATATAAAAATCTGTGTCAAACTGGATAGTTACTATATTGAGTGTACTGTGAATGCCTTCAGGAATAAGAGAGCCACTAATTTCTTTGAGCAACATCTCATTCTCAGGTGGACCATCCCAAACTCGAAGAATGTCATGGGATGCCTCAGTATCAAAAGCAAGAAATTGAAGGCTGAAAGAACACCATGATTTTATTGTCAGCATTCATATTACTCAACAACATAACTTTAACAACAAAACCAAACAACAGAAAAAAGCAAATAAAATTTAACTTCAAAGGGTAATTTTCTACAATGTTTCACACATTTATCTTGAATGCATGAAAGCCCAATACTAAAATTAATTTGAAAGAAAAAAATCTTACAATAATTGAATTTGTACATGATGAAGTAATGTATTACTTTAGCCATTCAAATAATCTATAAGTGTCTACACAATCTTTTCAGAAAAGAGTTTCAGTTTTCCCAAGACAATATTATATATCACATTCCCATCAAAACAAATTAACTAAAAAGAACTCCTAAAGGTTGTGGTTTTTTGCAGGTTACTTTTTAATTTAGTCTTTTACTAAAGAGTTCTGTACCTCCAGCACTTCATGAAATTATGACCAATTTTAAAGCTGAATCTTCTTTAGATAATGCTTTTATTTTCTCTAATAATATTTGGTTATTATAGTAAAAAACATTCGTTGAAATTGTAAGATTCATTTTCAGTACCTGACAATATTTCCTGGGTCTACTTCAATCACCCACATGCAACGCAGATTGTTGTCATAGGGAAAAGGATAGCCAGGAGATAAGATTCTTCCTGATGACTCTCCTTTAAACCGTCCTCCACATTCAGCTAATAAAAAACAACATTATGGAATGATCTTCCAGCTAGTCATCTGAGCAATCAACTTATACATCTACTCTTTTGTTGAACAGGTAGCACAATTAAACTGACTATATACCATAATATTGTAAAACAGTGTATAAGGACTGCATTTCACCCCTTGCTTCACCTACTTACTCAATGTCAATTTCCTTTCAATGAAGATGAAAAAGAAAGAAAAGAAAGAAAACTACTATAATATTCAAGTCTTGTCTTCTTTTCACTTTCCTATGGGAATAATTGAGCCTGTAGATAGCTGAAAAACTTAGGAAATTATAGTACTATTGTAAAGAAACAGGATTGACAAAAATACAAAATAACTTTATATCTCTTTATATCTTAAATTTCATATATTTTATCTATTTCATATAAATATACGAAAATTTTCTAGCTTGTTGTTATTTATATATAAGTTTAAAAAATAATAGTTTTACAATGCCTTTCTGATTAAACTTTATGTTATTTGCTGACATTAACTAGATTTTTAAGTATTAGGACTTTCAGTATGCACAAACCTTTAATAATTACTGTATTTTTTTAACCTAAAAAGGCAACACCACTCTGATAGGTAAGATCTACGCAGAAAGAAATATAAATGCCTGTGTAAATAGGTCTCTACACGTATCAGATCATATCAGATCATACACATCAGATTTTACATAGATCTAACAATCATTACAATTTTTTTTTCTTTGTTGCATTCAAAAAATAAGTAAAGAAAAAAAAATATGAGTGTAATACCAATGCATGATGGTAGAGGATAGTCCCATGCCCTTCTTTCCCCAGTCATACACTTTAGAAGGCTACTTCCATGGAGTGTGTAACCTGGATTGCATCCATAAATTATAGTACTTCCAGCAAAATGACCTTGGTCACTGATTTTATATCCAAACTGTGGCACACCAGGGTCCTCACAATGTGACAGCTCAAAACCTGTGGGAGAAATAAAATCCCATATTTACAAAATCAAACAGATAAATACATTAATGACATTCAGATTTTCTGGTTTTCAGTGGAAATCAATCCCTTCCAAACTATGTGTAACAACACCTTTAGGATTTCTTCTCTGTTTTTAAGCAGTCTAAGTAGGATAACTGCCTATATATCTTTCTTAGAGCATGACCAAGCTGTGTTATAAATTCAATTTTTCTAAGAGTTCAATTAAAGACAGAAAAAAATTCATTATAATTATCAATAAGTTTTAAAATGTTAGGATAACTTAAAAAGTGGCAGCTAAAGGGACTGTCCATTTACTTGTGAATAGACATTTAAAGGCTCATAAACAGCAGATTTCTCATTACTTTTCATAGTAACAATGGCAGCACAATAGCATCAGTGGCACCAAAGAAAAACTGCTGTTTTCATCAATCCCTACCCTAAATTTTTGTTCATTTTGTAAATTTAAGAGCTACGTGCAGGAATCAACAATAATGATGACATAGAGAATTCAAGCCAAACAACTTGGACATTTTTGAGACTTAAGAGACATGAAGCAAGAGGAAAACAAAATATCAGTGCATTATTTGGAAACAGGGAGGTCTAGTAACATATGGGGAAACACAAACCGCAATTTGGGAGAAAAATTTTCCATTCTAAATCAAGTTTTCTGTTATTAACTGAGAAGCAACTCGAAACCTCGCTTTGTTCGAAACCAAATACTTTTACCAATATCATGAAGCTTACAATGTTTGCAGGCAAAAAAACCAGACTTTGTATCAGATTGCTATTCCTACGTGTAGGTAATATGAGAGGAAATGAAGGAGTTTTCATGTCTGCTTTGTTCAAAAAATCATTCACACAGTATCTGTCCATCTAGTCAACAGTTGGTAGCCTTTCACAATCTCTCCTCAGATGCTGCATTACTATTCTTGATTGAAAAGAATTTTCTTTATTTTATTTTATGGGTGAAATGCTTGCAAAAGCATTTTAAATATTGGATAAGGCTGCTCACATAAGGGGGAAAAAAAAGCATGTCAAATGCTGAATCTTTCTGGTTCTTCCTTCAGCTCATTTCATGTGTGACTGAATATGTCTCACCTTTTGAAGAGCCTCCAAAACCTCTGAGCTGAGGTTTTCTCATTCCTAAACTATTTTTTTTAGTACAATGTGTGCTGCAGAAGCTCTGAAAGACATTAAAGTGAGGCCCAGATGAAGGGGATTTATTATTTGTTTTTGATAAAGCTGGTCTGGACTTCCTAAACTAAGTTAGAATTTCCTGTCTTCTAACACAGCTTCTGACCACCCAGTGAAACGAAGTTCAAATCTGCCTTGATCCCTGAGATATCCTCATTTCTGGACAGCTTCCATACAGACACAGAACCAAAGTCAACTTTTTAACTGATCACCTCCCTCTTGAGGGTGAACATGTAACTCCATTGTCTAACCATGGGAACTAGCAGCATTTTTGCTGCCCTAACTGTGTCTAACCAGAGCAGGCAGATGGCATGGTGCCTCAGCCAGGGCATGGTGGAGCAGTTTGTGCAGGAGGGCACACAAGGAAAACACCTCTTTAAAGGGTGAAGCTTCCACTGGCCCAATAGAGAGACTTGAAGTCCTCATAACTCAGCAAAGGAGCACCGTTTTTTGACCATCTGCATAGCTCAAGGGTGCTTATCAATCCTGACCCTCAAGGCAGAATGGTGGGCACTCCACTGAGCGAAGGCTGCAGCTCTGCCTGGGAGGTCTGCACCATCTATCCTGGCTGATGGATCCACCCAGAGAGAGCTTAGACTGAGCTCTTCCTTGTACCCAATCTAAACATGCCCTCTTTCAGTTTAAGGCCAGTACCCCTTTTCCTATTACTACATTGTCCTTGTAAAGAGTCCCTCTCCATCTTTCTTGTAGGTTCCCTCTAGGCACTCCCTTTCAGTCCCATAAGGAGCCTTCTTTTTTCCAGGCTGAACAGCCCCCAACTGTCTCAGCCTTTCTTCATAGGAGAGATGCTCCAGGCCTCTGATCATCTTTGTGGCCTTCATCTGGACTTACTCTTTATCGTCCAATTCTACTAATATGAACAAAAGAGTATTCATCACTGTTCAGGCTAAGAATTCTTCAGGCTAGGAAAGTGTATTCCAGTATGAATGTCTCAAAAGACAGGAAATATTATTGGTAAGGTTCAGGCGCTGGGCTTGAGTGTACCTATATTAATATGAAAAATTAAATACCTTACACTTACATTGTAGCATAGCACTGAAAGTCCTATGTTTTATCATAAGGTACAGTCCTATTCTATCACACGCTATTACAGAGTGTAATTATGCAACTTTAACCTGAAAAATAATTACATACTCTTTTATTATCTTGAAATATTCTACTTTCATTCTGCAAGAATTACATTATTTTTTAAATTAGAATTATTTTTAAAAACATTACGTCCAGTTTTTAAATGAACAATTTTTGAACAGGTGAAAAATGAATGATTTGAGCACAAGGTAAAAAGATGTCGACAGCTGCATTGCATAATTACCTTATAACACTGTCCTGCTTGATAAAAATTAGTTCTACATAATAATTCAGTGATGATGAAATAATTATACACTAAAAAAGTCATATACACTACATGTCAATAGTCATGTGCTACAATTTTCAGAACCTGACACTTGGTAAGGGTATATAGCTTCTTCCATATACTCTCTAAGCCAGAGATCAGAACCAGTTTTTCTTCTCCTCATCTTTATAGTTTAAGTCCACATATAGGTTCTTGTTAAGAACCTTTATTTATCATTTTGGTTCCAAATTGGATTATTCTAAATAATAATCCTAGCTCAGAAACAAAAGCAAAGTAACTATCAAAGGTGAGTCTTAAGAAGGAGAATTTCCTTTACTTATGAATTATCTTCATGAAGCATTGTTTTTTGGTTGCACTTTCTGAATTACTCACATGGTTCAACATTTTCATGTGCTAAAACAATTAACTGAAACTTACCCTGTTCTTTCTTATGCTTTCCAAAATTGAAAAATAACCCCCTAGAAAAACAAGAGTGATTTACTTACCAGATTAACGACCAGATTAAATGACTGTCTAAGCCAGGTTTCTGTATGCTATGTGTTTTGAGTTTGAGTTACAGCTATGAAAGTATATTATTTTGATGACTGACTTGCTGTTAATTTCTTCCATTTTGTCATTTAACTGCATTTTCTTCTTATGAACAAAGAATTTTAATTCCTTTAAAAGCATAAATCTCTTCCAACTGTTTTCTCAAATACTTACTGGTATACACAAGTTGAAAACCTTCATCAGTGCCCTCCATGTCAGAGTTAAATTCCAACCATAAATGATTTGAAGTGCTACTTAGTGTCAGACCTCTTAATGATGCCCCAGTGTATGCTCCCAGCAGGTGAGCAGTGTTGTCTTTGCCATCATAGATCTGTAAAAAATTTGAGTTTTACAGTTAGGAAGAAAGAAAAAAATATACATTTTATTTACAAAACAAATCTGTACATCTGCATTAAAAGGGAGAACTGCTCTGCCAAGGGAGATCTATTGCCAGTCAACCTGAAGTACTATTTAGATATGCTATTTGCCTCTCTCTACTTAAATTGACTTCAGTTTGGTGATTTTTCAAATGCAGTTTAAAATATATCAATTCATTTTTTACAAAATTATAGAAGTGGACAGAGGTGCCATATCAGCTCAGTTTTTCTAGATCTCTGTGTTTTCTCTTTCACTGTCAGTATTGTAATGCTGATCACAACCTATCAGCGAACACCTATAATGTGTATCTGCCTCAAGTCTGAGGTGGCATAACAGAAAAACTCACATATCCCCAACAGGCTTCTTAAAGAAACCTGTGGGAGTTTTTTATCATGTGAAGACAGGTTAAAATATAACTGTGAAGTAAAAGGAGACTAGGAAATAAATTTAACAACTGCTTTTGTAAGTTGAAAGAGTAATGTAATCTATATGTAAATTGTAGTACAGCATTTTATTATTTATTTTTCTTCAAGTGTTGTTCTTTTCCTTCTATTAGAATACCAAATATGTAGAACAATCTTCTAATAATTCTCAGGAAATTTCCCTACAAATCTGGTTGCTTTAAAACACCACAGGTTGCTGTATTCCTGTAATTCCTAAAAAAAACCCCTATAATTTAACAATAATTGCTCACCCAAACATTATTTCCTGTAGGATTTATTTAGTGACTTCTATAATAACTAAAACTTTGATTAATGTGGTTTATGAAAAATTTCACTTGCAAATCACTAAATTGACGTGAATAATTGTCAAATTGCAATAAAGGGAAATTATAAAGCCTTATTAAAGTATATGGAATTTTCTGCAGTTCTAAATTCTATTGTAATTCTGTTAATCACAAATGTAATTAAAGTTTGCATTTTAGACAGGAATCTTCATCAGAATGAAATCAAAACAAAGACATCAGCAATAGTAGTAAGGCAACAAAGTAAATGTGAAGTATTATGATGCCTTTTCCCCATCAGTAAGAATGAGTTACACACCTAAATCCTATTTTCAGAAATCCACGTCTCTAGCAATAACAAAGACTTTACATTTAATGATATGCTGAAATAAAACAAGTAAGTGACTTCTATCTGTCCATAATGAGTAAATACTTGTACAGCAGTTTAAGATGCACAACAAGATGGCTTGACATAATTCCTTGGTTTTCACTGACACAAGCAAATAAATTCCAAGCAAATTTAAGTTTAAAAGCCAATGTCCTCATATGGAGTAAAAGTAAGAAATCAGAGAAGAAGAAAAAAAGTGCAATTAATGCATATCAACTAAAAATAATTTCAAAATATATATATAGCAGTATTAAAATAGGTGTCCTATATTTTTTAAAACTCCTTTATACTGAGATCAGAAAACAAGCCAGAAAAAAAAAAATCCCCAAACTAACCCCAAAACAAGAAAAACAAAACCAAATCCAAACAAAAACCCCCACCCAACACAGAAAATTAATTCTGAAATGCACTAAATTTTGTTTTAGCAACTGTAAAGAAAATACCCATTTCAGGAGAATTACTGCTATCCAGCAGAGATATTTACATCATGACAGACTTAAACAAAACCCAGCTTAAATCCTCTTATAATTAATAATAACCAAGGTTTCAGGATTTATTTTATTTTTAAAAACTATATAAGACAAAATAATTTCCTGCTATGTGTGTATTGCTAATACTTAACCAAGGGAAGCTGTAAATCTGTTATGCCAGCTATTCTCAAAGTCTCACCAAAACTTTGGATAAACCATGTCATGATACCAATTTTCTTCAGGTTAGAATTCCCCACACACACTTTATTGACAATTTTCTTAGATGTCCAACCATATTAAATCTTTCACATTAGTCCACTGACATCTCTCATTAGTTAATACTCATTCTATTTCATGGGCTAACTAGCTGTCACACTGCATAATATTTTTAAGCCGATGTAATTTCTATGAAGGAACAGAATTTCAAGTATCTAACACTTCTGAAACTGATTCATCTGAGTAGGAGAACTGCATTTAGCTGAGGCAGGATTGTGATTCCTTTGAACCCTAAATTGAATTATTTTTTTCTTTTGGTTGCTGTCTTTCAGACATCCAAAGTACCCCTCTTCTTAAGACACTGAAGTGTCCCTTAACACAATAAATGAATGCACATTTTGTAGTGTAACTCTCATTTTAAGTCAGATTTTCATTTCTGTGCTGCATTTGAGTTAATAGGAAAAAAAATGGAAACGTATAGAATCATTTAAATTATACAATTTAACTTGCCAATAAAGTGGTAGCAGACCCTTCTGAGATTTGCAGAATCAACATTTTCTTTCTAAACTTATTAAATTAGGTGGGAGCTAATGATTTGGAATGAGTTAATAATTCAGCTTCATAATTTTTTTGGAAGGCAATATTATATGTGAATTAAGGTAGCACGATTAGCTTATTTTTAGTATATGAATATACTTTCTTATAGGCCTTGCCAGTACACCTAGATTTAAGTCACTTGGGTGCTAAAAGTAATTCCAAGTATAATTATTATAAAAATATTATTTGGTTGGATATATTTTTCTTAAGTCATCCTGTAACATTAGTTCAAAGATAATAGATTCATGACTGGATAATGCCTGGATACGCCAGTAACAAACTGTTCAGACAACAGTGGTCCATATTTATTAGGTATTTAATGGCCCAATTTTTAAATGATTAATTCATAAAGAAAAACAAAGGCACTAAAGTTGTGTTAATGTTCTTCATACCACAATAATATGTTGAAATATTATAGGGAAGGATGCTAATAGTGAACACTCTACCTAAATATTTGAACTAATAGATGTTATATTCTATTTTAGAAGGAAGTGTTGTTTGCATTTACAGTTAGAGAGCAAAGAAAACTTGCTAATCTCTTAAGTGGCTCCATTATTGACAAATTTTAAATGGAAATTAATGCCCTTTTTTTCCCACGTTATTTAACTATATAAAATTTTAGCAAGGAAGCATCATAAGTGAATCTATAAAATTTGTGCATTTTAATCAAGCTATTTTTGAGATTTTTCATTGAAACATAAAAGGCATATGGATATGAAGATCTGTTCCTTTATAAAGAGAAGAAATAACATAAAATCAGCAGCTCAGAGCTGAGGCTGTCAACGCCCTGTCAAATGTATATCACATGCGAATAGAAGCACTAATATAAAGACAGAAGAGGGTCCATATGTTTTGGGGTTTTTTTTGTCCCCTACACTTATTACCTTTTTCTCAGTCTTATATTCAGGATGATATTGCTAAAAGTATTATCATTACAAACATGGAGATTTTTAAGAAATAAATTAGCAAAAAGGTCCAAACATCACATCACTTCAAAGTCTTTGCCCAAAACCCTCAAAAACGGAATCACGTGCACACATTTAAAATCTGGCTCACAGAGGAGACAATGAACAAATGAAGTAAAACTGAATCCTCTATATTTGGCAGGAGCACAAACAGTGCTGAGCCAAGCACAGGCGAAGGGAACCCTGAGTGCCACTTCTGTTTGCTGACATGCTGTTACCTGCCTGTTGCTGCAGTGAGTGCTTTAGTAAAAGGAAAAAGAAAGATTGCTTCATTACATTATTAAAAATAATTCTTAAATCAATTTTTTTCACATAGGTGCAATATCACCCACCACAGCAGCTCTCATGCTACATAAAGCCAAGTGCATAGTCTACTACAAAAGAGAAAAAAGATCCCAAGAAACAACTGATGTTCTTTTTCCATCTCAGTCCTCTTCATACTTGGTGTTCCTCTCTCTTTTGTTTTAGGTTTACTTAATGAAATCTGTCTGCAGAATTTTTGGAGGTGATTTGTTTTTTATTTAATTTAAACATTACCTGAAAACTTCCCTTTAATTAGTACCATGCATAGACACATTTTTATTTATGCTGAAATCTACTGAAAATAAAGAAAACAATCATATTAGCCTTGTTCAAGTTTCAATTTTAATAAAAGTGCCTTTCCCCCCATAAATTAAAAAGCATAAATAAAATAGCTTTGGTATAAAAGAATATTTTCTACATTCAACACATTTCAACACAAATAACATGTTCACCACTGTCAATGGACTATTCAGGCAAGCAGAACAACGTCAACTCTGTTCTTTCTGTGTATATCTCAAGGATTTTCTTACAGCTAGCAGAGACTGCAGAGCTTAAGAGCAAAATTGGTGAATGGAGATAAAAGCAGGGGAAAAAAAACCAGGTAGCAATATTTTTATACTTTGGAAAAAATGCATTATTTATCTTTGCCTCTCACATAGGTAGTTTCCTCTAAAAATATTGAACTCTGGAAATACAGTGCACAAACTCCATTGTCAGTACGATTGCAAAGAACAAAGCAAGTGTTAAAGAGTTTCTGAGATTAATATAAGATGGATTGGCATGTAGTGATCTTACAGATCCTAAATTCTTCATATGTCTTCATGTAAATTTCAGAAATATTAAAACAAAATGCGGCACCATCAAGAGCAGGTTATATCCTAACACACACATACACAAAAAAAAAAGTAGAGACACTTATATATTTCTTACAGTTTCTAATAAAATGCCAAAAGAGCTACACCATTAATGTAAATGGCCAGAGCAGTTACACTGAAAAGAGAACAAGTGAATTGCATGCTAAATGAAGCAAATGAAAAACAAATTATATGCTCTGAAATCTCTGTTCTATACCAGTTCAGAAGTGATAAAAGGGAACTCCTCCTTCTCTGCCCCTGGAGTAATTTACTTATGTTAAATATGCTGTTTCTCCCTGAAGCTGCATTCCCAGTACAGCTGTTTCATTGTTTCACTCACAGTGCTTGTCAGATATAAACGTCATCCGTGGTCAGTTAAATCAAGTAGCAAGCAGCAGACCTCATGACTTCATTAAAGAACTTGTCAAAATTTTATTAGAGTACTCAGTCTATTCCTTTCGAATGGAATGTTAGCTGCATACCTCTGGTAATCTATAAATCCCAGCTGCAAGAAAAAGTAACACAAAATACACAACTTCTTTGCCAGCATTTTCATCTCTCGCTTCTGACAAAAAGAGATGGATTATCCAAGCAAAGTTTGTCACTGAAAACCTGAGATTTAACCATGAAATATTATGGAGTTACTTAATTTGTGTTTAGGGGGAGAAGGACCTCTCTAGAAGCTGGTGTTTTAAGTATTTTGATTTTAAAATGAGGACTCCTATACTCTCCCTATCTCCCAGTTGACGGGAAACTGTGTATTCACTATATGTCGCTTGGCTGTTTTCTGTAAAAGGGGACGATTTTTCTTTTTTTTAACTTAGGTTCCTTCCAGTTACAAAGCAGTGATACATATTAAGTTAAAAGCATTTGTTGACTATTATTGATTCATTTAAAACGAAAATATAACCCTAATGTCCTATTCCTGTAGCCAAAATCTTATTCTCCACAATCAGCAAAACAGGCAGATTAGGCAGTATTTTCCCTTTTTTAGAGTAGAATAAAGATAGGGATCAACAGAAAACTTCAGACCTGATTCCAGGAGAAAAGTTTTGGTTGTGTCACTGCTAATGTATTTCCTGAAAAATTTTCCTTTTTCAAAGGAACACATGAAAAAAAGTGTGCTAGAATTAAGACAGTTTGTGAGAACCTCATCTAAGAAAGGAGGCAGGAAAAGATATCAAGGGTTCCAAAGATATTTCTTCCCTCAGTTGTAAAGGCTGAGTTCCTCTGTCTCGCTATGATGTCAGATAGACTGAAAAAAGAGACAATCAATCAACAATACCTCTTATAGTTCAGTTTGTTGGTTTTTGCTGGGTTTTTTTAATAGATCAGGAGGAACTTCAGCTCCTTATTATACCTCAAGGCTGCTGGCTTGAAAAATAAACTCTCTAATTCCACAATACTAGTTTCATTTAAAAAACACACCTGCAAAATACAGCAAATGTTTCTGCCATTGACATTTACAGATGAGTGGTGGCCTTTCTCTATTTACAATTAATTTTGCATTACTCTTAATTTAACATTAATTGAGTAGCAGTATTAAAACAGAATTTTCTTCTCTAAGTTTCTAAGCTAATATTGTCTTGGTAAACTTAAGCATCTGGAGTGCATATGGTTCAAATGGCACTTGAAAAGTCATAAATGTATAGATCTTTTCAAATATGTACATTAAATAACTAAAAAATAAAAAGAAGAAAAATTTTAATTGCTTTATATTCATATTCATTTATATTTATCTAACTGTACATAACTGTAGCTCCCTTCCTAGAGTGGTATGACTTTTATATTAAGATAATAGAGTTGAACAGTTTCAATCTAAAAAATCTTGAGAAAAATCCAGCCATATGCTTTTATTGGCTAACAGTTCCTTGAGGAACTGGTTTGTTTGATTCATTGGTTGGTTTGAGGGTTTTTTCCATACTACTTACATGTTAGGGCATACTGAACAACTCTCAAATTAAACCTTTCAAAATTAATTAAGGTAACAATTAAAAGGCTTCTGCTTGGTTCTGAAATAAGCAACAAGTTCAATTAAAAATTGATACCCTGTGCATTCTGGGTATCTAGTAGCCTTTGGTTTATTTTTCTTTGCTTGTGTTTTGCTTTAAGAAGAGCATAATATATTTCTTTTTCTTCTTGCTGCCTGATTTCATCTTACATTAATTGTTTAGGTCTGATTATACTTTAGGTATAATTTGCCCCTTTTGAAAAGGCTTGTATCTGACAACTAATGACAGAAATCCTACTCTAATGCACAGATGGTAGCAGTTAGATGAGATAAACCCCAGTATGAATCATAGTTGTTTCTTAGAAATATATATTTCCATAATCCTTCTCATTTAATAAATACACAGAAGAATATGGCAGAAAAACTTTTAAAAATCAAATGTGACTGGCATGGTACATCTTGTTCCTTTGATTTCACAGAGGTAAATTTAATTAAATTACATATTCTGAACAACTGGATAATTATTTAATCACAACTATCTTATTGAATTGGTGTGCTATTGCAGACGGTATGTGAGAAAAGACACCCTGATCAACATCAGCTTTAAATGAGTAGTTGGCTAAGTAATACATGCAGCTGGAAATATACTTTTTGGAGTACATTAATAAAACCTATAAACAAATCAAAGACAGGTTGAAATCACTCTATAAAACTCTGGTAGGTTCTAGCATCCTTCTTTCCCCTTTGTTGTTCCTTTTTTCAATGCAAAAATTCTGTTCACGTGCAATTGCTGTGATTACCATTTTGCAGATATTAAATGCCACACCAGATTAAAGTCATTTAAAGTGTAAACCTTATGTACAAAAGGCAATATGCAGACTGTGTCAAATTAAAGTTATGGGTGTTATGTTTTCTTATGTTTAGATCACTGCTCAAGTTATGAAGATACTGCGGAAGTAAACAAATCAAAATATGTAATTGATGAATATTTAACACTAAAAATAGAATTAAAATAACCATTAAGGCAACATTTATTTTATTATTTCAACCTCTTTTTTAATTATCTCTGGTCAAAAAAACATGCGTTAAGAAACAGATTATGGAGGCACCTGAGGGTGGCTAATTTTGAATGTTTTAAAATGGAACCAATTTATATCTACTTACCTGGTACTATACTATTGCAGTCAGATAAACCTCAGTGATGTGAGGTAGTACAAGTTCAGAAATAACAAACAAGTTACATGATTACATACCTTAAGAACATCTCCTTGGGCTAAGTGAAATGTTCTGGCAGAAATATTGATTCCTTTCCCTGCTTGTACCTGAATGCTATAAATACATTCATGGTTGTTTTCATAATTAAGAGGATAATTGGGGGACAATAAGATTCCTTCATTATTTGTCGTGGAGGCTCCACATTCAGCTGCAATTAGAAAAAAATGTTAAGGCATATTTTAATAGAACACATAAATACTTTTAGTAATGGTGATAATGGTAATGTAACCTAGTTCAACATTATCAATGTTTATTAATATCTAAAATCTAGTTTTAAGTATACGATCATGATAGTGATTGGAGGCTGCAAGAATATTTCTAAATTTCAATACTTTAATAAAAGTATGTCAAAAAACGTAGAGTTAAAATCATATTAATGACACTTTTCATAATAATATTGTTTTAAAGGATCTTCCTTAAATTTTGTTGTATTTGTTTTAACTTCTCCAACACTGAAATTCACAAAGACTTGGAAACTAAAGGAAAGTAAAAGAATTCTATAAATTTATATGAGTATTTATTTATATATGGACGCACATGCATAAATATATATATATGTAGATACATAAATTTTCACATAGATTAGTGAAAAAAAGATTTTTTTTTTCCCTCTGGTATTATTTAACCATGATAACCAACATAGTCAATGGTGTAAATTACAGTAGAAAAATAGTTATGTCTACTGGATAAATACAGAAAAAAACAATTTCAGTAACAAAAAAGAAGAAAAATATAACTCCCAAGTGAAAAAATAAAAGTGAATTAAATTGTTTTAAGATTATGACTTAAAAATAAAAAAAAAAAAGAAAGTATTTTCAAATAATACTGTTATTATTTCAAGAAGTAAACCTTATAATTCAAGATTTTGGCAATTCATTTAATCACCAAAAAACCTTGGAAACATAAAACACTTGTGACAATGCTTCATTAGGCATTATTAACTAACTTTCACTTCCTAGCATGTATTGGACTATATACTTAATTTTAATTAGGTAATTTTGAGCATTCAGTTACCAGGTATTTTTAATAGATACTAAGTAACTTTTACAATTCTTTGCTTCCCTTTTTATTTAGTCTTGATATGTGGCCATTATAGTGCAAGTACAAGAGTATTTACTCTCTTTTCGATAGACTTAGATTAATTTTAAATTTAACAGTAACACCAAATTTTCTGGATTTGTGGTTGTTTTCAGGATTATTTCAATATTTTTGCCACTTATTTTACCCAGTCTCATGAGAATGCATCTCATTTATTTTAACCTGGGAAGTTAACTGATTTATAATTTCACAGAACAAGTAATGTCATTCTGCAAAACTTTGTGGTAATCTTAATAGTTTGAAAAGATGTTTAAGCAAACTATAACTATGGTGTCATTTCTAAAAGCTTTTAATTTTTATTAGCATTATTATAATTCCCACCCCAGATTTGTTTCAGTAACATTCAGGATATTGGAATATATATTTTGTATATGAAATTCAGACAGCAATGACAAAAAAAACCCCCAACTTGACTAACTACCCCTTCTGTATGTAGCTAAAGCAGACATTGCACAGAAAGCCAAATCAGGCACAGATCAAAGAACAGATGCTTGATGACTACATCTAATTCAGCAACATGGAACAAGTACCTAAATAATTCAGGTGATATTATTTTTTCTTAGAATAGCTGGATACACTTAATCTAGGCAGAAGTGGAAAACCTTCAAGTCCACATGATCACATCTATCCTTTTATTGCACTCTCAAGTAAATGGGTATTTGCTATTTCAAAGATGCACAGGTCACTCTGAATTACAACAGAAAGGAGTAAGATGATCATAATTTCAAGATTGTGAGATATCCTTTCTCGTTCCAGAGAGATATAAAAGCCAAAAGGCGCAAGGTGATTATGGTATTAAGTTGATCCAGCAACTCTGGGTTATGTCAGAACTATAATTCAAAGCAATTTTTTTAAAATCTGAGACCATCACTAAGCTCACTGTTAGGATATTTTTAACAAGTGTTTTAGACTCAGGCTGGGTTTTCTGTTAAAAAGAAGGAAATTTTTCATGTCATCATATTTATCAATATGATTTTCTGAAATGAGAGGGAGAAAATTGTGTTCCAAGTTGTGGATGTCCCATCCCTGGAAGTGTTCAAAGTCAGGTTGAATGAGGCTTTGAGCAATTTGACTGCGTCAAAAATGCTCCCACCTATGGCAGAAAGACGTACTACATGATCTTCACAGGTTCCTTCCAACCCAAACCATTATGTGATTCTTTGTATCTTGTGTTAGCAGACAACAAATCTAGTTTACTAACAGCAGTCTCAAAAATCACAGTATTAATAGAATTTCTCCCATAGCATCATCACAGTTTCAGGGAGGCACACAGTCTAGCCTACAAAAGTTGCTTCTTTTGTACACTTCTCAGAGGAATTCTGACAAAATCAACAGTTCCGGGCTTCTCCCCTTGCCTCCTGTCAGTGTAAATTTTGTCTTAAAAAACCACAACGGAACAACTAACCACAAAGCATCAAACACACTCTCACACAAAAGCAGGAGTTAGGAGCATATTTCCGAACAAGGGGAAAATCAAACTGGGAAGGTCCACTGCTAATTTTGCAAGGTGTTCCAAACTACAGCATAGATAGTTCTATCTGACAATCTCCACTCCCATCTATAAACATGAACAGGCAGTTACATTTTTTTTAATCACATGGAACTTCACAGAACTTACGGTTTCCTTCTATTCTCTGATTTTAATACTAGAGCAAAAATAAAGAAGAGACCCTAATAGTTCTCTTTGCATTTAAGTGCTGAGTAAGAAAGGGTCAGGAAAAATAATGTAAATGGAGTTCTTAAGTTTAAAACAAATCCAAATATTTAAAAACACATGCAATTTTTTCAAAGTGTTTGGAAAATTAAACAGGCATTACAGCGAGTGAAAGAGACTTAAGAGACAAATCAGGATAAAATAAGGGAATATGTGTAAAAACGGAAACATATAAGAGAAAAAAAAATGACAAAACTGTATTTCAGAAGTAAAGGAAAAATTACAGTGGATCAGAGAGTCTCTAACCATTCTTTAAAGCATACTTAGAGCTGTTATCAGAACTTACAAATATTTCTTTACTATATTAATGTTTTATTTTAGTAATATTCCCTGTTCAAAAGAGATAAAAATCAGGCTGCTTTATTTATAAAGTTTTTGTTTTCCTAAAGAATTTTACTTATTTCAGCTGAAACCTAGAACCTGCCCTACATACTTTTCTTGTAGGAAAAGAAAATAGGAAAAATATTCCACATCCAGATATATTTTCACAAAGACTTTAATTCAGCCTAATATAAAGTAGAAGGATGTAACAGTAAGTGAATTACTGAAGTGAATTACTGTTTCCAGACTTTGGCAGAAATAATAGATTCATTTCAGTATTGGAAAGGAAAATAAGCAAAAACGTCAAAGGAAAATTAATGAAAAGTAAAACCTTCTATAAAAAGATAATTATAATAAAAGACTGTTACTCTTTTGGCTATGAACATGGGTTCATTGCACCTTTCCATAATAAAACAGATGAATTTTAACTGCTGTTTATTAGTGCACTTAAATTCTCTAATCAAGCGAAATGTCATTGTGATCTAACCAAGGAATGAAATGCATCTATTTGGGTAATGGAAACATTTGAACACAATTCTTCAACTAATTGAATAGCTTAAAAAAAAAAAATAATAGGAGAATATTGCAATATTTCTCAAAATTTAGCTGATTAAATGGTCACCATAAATAATTATTAGTGAAAAAAACCCATGATGTACTCCTACAGATCAAAATTCAGACAGAGTGAAATTGTTTTCCTTAATACAATCCCATAGAATCAAAAGATAAGAGCCACATCTAGCAGTTCTGTATTTTGAAAAGATGGTATCTCTTGGCTAGGAGACTGTGTACGGCAATGGCTTGACTGGGCAAGTAAGCAGAAGCATTCTAAAAAAGAATTTATCTTTAAACAACTTTGTATTAGATTGTAAATCAACAGTTACTTCAGCAACTGTATCTAAATTCAGTGCTCAACAAAGGGTTTCTTATACAGCCATTTGTCTTCAGACATTCTACCTCTTCAACTGAAGGCTAGCATAAACCAGAAAATAGATTCTTGTCAAAACAAGGCAGCAAACCAGACAATAACACAAAAATTCTGAAAGGATTAAGTTGTTACTAAAGCTTTCTTTCTGTGAATAATGTGAGTTATAAGGTTATCACAAGTTTTCCAGCCAGTTTTTATATTCTCACAGGTTAAATACAGGGAACCCTCTGCTGATGAAAAAGGTGAAAAGAACATTGTCTTCTTCAATCAGTAAGAAAAGTGGAGTTTCCTTTTATTTTACATTGTTCCAAAACACAAGACTTCCTTTCATATAGACAAAAATGATTAATCGAAATTTCTTATTATGTATCTGCAATACATCTATCTATTTCCTAGTTGATCTCAACATCAAAAATTAATGTGGCTGTTTGTGGGTAAACTTATTTTCAATATACTTTGCAAATACTTTTTTGGCTGTTTTATGACTACATTATTTATGTTATAATGAAAGACAGTATTTCCAGATCTGGGAAGACCCTGTATTTATTTCTACATCAATGGCCAAATGGCCAATGGCCAAATAAAAAAGAAATCTTTCTTAGAAAGAATTACTTACATTATTAATATTATTTTTGAAAACCGATCGCTCCAGCTGACAAGAATGGGTAGGAGTCCCATATACTTTAAAAAATATGCTCCTGCATTGCAATTGATCAAAGGAGGATGAAGAAATAGCATGACAAATGAGCTTCTGCATTAATGTTAACAAGGCAAATTGTAATAAAAAACCCACATTCTATATTAGGAGAATTTAAAATACCAGTGCGCATGATTTTCCTTTAAACTAACTTAATATTTTTATAAAAAACCCCAACAAAAATATCCCACAACACGAACAACCAAAAAACCTCCTCCACAAAATAACTCAGGAACTGCTGGAACTGTTGGAGCTCAGTAAAAATTTTCACATAGGAACAGGAACATTTAAAACTTGATGAAAAATATTAAAATACATAAGAAATATTAAGAAACTTCTTATCACATTATTATGCCATTATACTAACATATGGTGAGACCTCAATGACTGTATTTTGCTTTTTTCAGGAATCCTCTCCCTGAAGAAAATAACAGACATATAACATATTCACACATGATAGAAGAAATATTTAAGGGAATAAATTTACTTCTGACAAAGGGAAGAAAGTTTATGTTTCATTTGTTCTGAGGTGAATCAATGACATTTAGAAGCTGATATCACAAACCTTAAACTCAGAATTCATGCTGCCTGAACCTTCCACATATTAAAAGAAATCTCAAAACTAGAAAAAGGACATTTTTTTCAAGCAAAATATATCAAAACCTTTATCTTTAATGTTTTGTATGCACAGAAATGGACAGAGCTATGCAGATGCAACAAGAGTAATGGCATCTAGAAGATGCGCAGAGGTAGCTAATGGCTCTCCTGCTAATTAAGGAACTTACTACAGATGTATCTGTGGTAGAACCGTCACTTCCTTGGCTCCATATTTATGCATATCCAATGAACACGGAATTTATTTTTTCTCTCATACAATATAACCTTTCAGACATTTCTGAAATGTCTGTTCTTGGTGGTTTTTGAAAAGCACCTTAACTGAAGCTTGGCAAAGAAGCTGCATCAGTGAACACCTTGGCAAAAATCTCTACCAGCAAAAGTTCATGTACAGTATTATCTGAAAAGTATGCAACATGACATAAATTAATGAGTTTTCCTGTAGATTTTTTATGGCTTTTTGTCTGCTTTTTATAATTGGGGCATAGTTACTTAGAAATCTGTAAGTCCAGAATTAGAGACTGTTTAGGACCTACGGACAAGAATGAATACAAAAAGGGAAAGTAGCACAGAAGAAAACAACTTTTTAAGTCAGTGTCTTCCAGTGAAGGTTTAACAGTCTGGAAAGAAACTGTATGGCCCTAAGAAAACCAAAGAAAAAGACTTGACATGGTTGAGAAGCTATAAAGACACAGATTATTTTACATAGACACAGAAAGAATTAGAGTCTATAAATGACAGTCATAATGAAAGGTAATACAATTTGGATATTAGACAGCCTTATAAGGAATGAAAAAACAAACTGGAAGAGGGTAGGGGAGATACAAAAACAAAAAGACATAAGAAATCCTGGCATAATAGAGACAACTTTCTACATTTCACTGAAAAGAAAAGCAATTCTAAGAAAGAAATCTGTGTGCTGAATATGAATATGGTTATCAATTGAATATAGCATGAAAATAAATCATGAAACTAAGGAATGACAGTATTCTAACAGATCTTTAATCATCGTCATTCCATTATTGATTATAAGAAAAGTTTAATTTGATCTACGTCACTATTTTCCCTTTAAAGCAATAATAATTGCTCTTGTTCGTTCCTATCTGTAACAAAGTTACAGGAAAATTCTTGAAAGCTATCTGTGGCATTGAAAATTGTAACGAGAACTAGGCAAAGACATCTGAACTCCAAATGCATCAGAACATTTCAGAGGCACTTCAACCCACTGAAAACAACTACACATTCACAAACTTAAGATGATTCCTCTGCTCTGTATTACAGGCTGCAGACAAACCCCTAGCATATTAAGGAAAATGTTGAGTCCTTAGGACCACCAGAGCTTAGAGTTTACCTTTTTAACAAGTCAAAAATGAACAAGCATTCATACTTACTGCAGGTATTTTTTTAAGAAGCTACTACTTAGAGTCAAAAAGAGATTTTCTTTTCACTGTCCATGGAAAAGTTCAAAACAAGGAATTTAAAGATTATGGACTCTTTTCTGTCATCATTAGATACATCCATTTATTACAACTTGTACTATTGGCTGTGTTGTAGTTAATTTGGAGTAACTCATATAGAGTGACTCAGATTTGTTAACCAAAACAGCGTGGATAACACATCAAAATTTCAGCTAACATCTAACAGTGCTTGCTCAGTGAGTGACTACAGACATCTACCCCGAGAAGTGCTGCATCATATGTTGTACAGAAAAATAGAAAATCTTTATGCTTTTTTAGAAAAATCTTTTATAAAATTGTTCCAGCACAACATCAGGAATTACTGAATTCAGATAACACCATCATTTGAGAAATTCAGCTTTAAAATTAAAATATAAAAATATATTTGTTTGCTACTTGAACATTACTTTTCCATTTAATAATTCCTAATTTCAAAACTTCATTTTTTAAGTCTTAAGTCAAATTGTTTGAAAAAAGAATATTTTCATGGATTGAATAATAACATTAATTAATACATAACAAATATTTACCCATTTTCTAAATAAGAAAAGGAAAGACAGCCTCTAATTCTCTGGAAAATCATTTGGTTTCGAATTATGATTGACTACTCTGTTTCAAGGCCCAACACATTGGCCTTCATTGTATCCAGAAAGCGATGCTTGGCCTTCAATCAAACTTCTTCTACTTTATCTGTCTTTCTTGCATTTTATTCTTGTGTTGACAAACTGAACACAAATTCTATGAGCAGTAGTTAGTTCCCAATTGGTGTTGTGTGCACATGAAAGTGCACATGATATCAGAAGCATTAAATCTCATATATCATTTTGACAAAAAATGCCAAATATGATCAACAGTAATGACACACAAATTTTGAGTCCAATATAAGTGGTCAACAGCAATTTCTACTGTTGTCTTGTTTGAATTTCATTACTATGACATATAAATTAAGCACAAGATTGACATAGGCTGGATACTTATGGGGGGAAAATTGCTAATCAAGTCATTCTGGTCAAGACTATCTTTCATTTTCAAAAGTTATGAGAAAATATGTTGACTAGAAAAATATTTATTCCTTGTGTTACAGCTTTTCTCTTTCCCCCCAACAAACAAACATAAACATTATTTTTCTATGTCATGAAAGCTATATAGCAATTTTTTTTCATTTATGCTGCTGTGGAAGTTTCTTTTGCTGATAATTTACCAATTCATTTTCAGTATATTAACACTTCCAGAAATTTATTACTGAAACTTAACCTATCTTGTCAATTGTGCACACATTCATTATTATTCTTATGGTTAAAAATTTATCAACCCCAAAACAAAAACAACTTTTATTCAACCATTGTTTTGAATCATCTTCTAAAACATCTCTTCTGTAGGTACATATATAAATGCTGCTAATTCATAAGCTAAATTCATAATTTTCCTTATACCAAGGTAGGCATAGGAGTGCTTTGGACCTAAAAACTTTGATACAGTAACTAAGAACAAATAAGAGGAAACACATAATCAGTCATTAGCTACTATGCAATTAACATCTGAATGACATTCATGTTTTGCTAACATACAATTTACTATGAAAAATAAAATATTTTAAATGCACAATGATACAGATGTTTTCTTGTTTAAACCTTCCCAGACAGTACACACTCTTTAATAAATTTCAGCAATACATATACTCTTAAATAAAAATAATGCAGAAAAATAAGTAACTATACTACTTTTTAGAGATCCTATTGCTTTAATAGTTCTCAACAGGACTGAAAACCAAGTAATTTAGAAATAATTCAGCTCAATCAATATTCTTTAGCCATTTAAAGCTAAATTTCTAGTTGAAGTAACATATATGGGCTACCTCTACAGTGAGTGGAGAGTGCTAGGTAGGAAACATCAGAAAGCGCTTTTCCTCAGTCATCTTAGCTATCATTTTAAAACCAGAATAACTGTTTTAAGGATATTCTGAGGATATGGCTCTTACACAGGATACCCAGGTTGACTGTACTCCTATAAATGGACCTAGTTTTATGAAATAAATCTGGTCTAAGTGTTCCAACTACACTTTCATAATACAGGTATCACTTGGAAGCTTGCATTGATGAAAATATTCAATTGCTAGATATCTGAACTGGTAAATGCTGATTTAAATTTATAGCCAGATTTCCTAGCCTATTAATCAGAATAAGAAGAGTAATCATTGTGCTCTCAATTTGAATTGCTTTCAAGTCTAGACTACGAAGGCCACTGAAATTTATAATACTAAATATATTTGTAAAAGGTTAAAAAAAATTGACTAAGGAGGTATGGAGAATATGAGAGTACATTAAAAAGAGGTGTATTACCATGCTTTTCCATGCTCTAAATCTGCAAGTCCATGGACAATGACTACACATACAAGCAAATGAAAGCAGCTGACCACGTACCCACACACCTTGGCAGAGGTGCACTCCATACTCGTCGTCCACCACCAAGACAAATAACCTCTGAAGCTCCTTCTAAACGATATCCAGATGAACAGGAGAAGGTCAGAATATCTCCAACTCCAAAATTAAATCCTATTCTGTTACCAAACTGTGGGATCCCAGGATCTTCACAAGGTTCAAGATTATACTCTGAAAAGAAGAGCAAGTCAGCTTGTATGAGAACAACATGTAATCTTGCAGTCTAGTAATTTCTGTATATTTCCACCTGACTATCAATACAGGCATCAGATTTTAAAACAAAATTACTGTGTGAATGTTAATTGCTAATTACACTATTTCAAAAAGCAAGACAAATTAATACAATCACAATGTTTTAAAGATGCGCAACACAACATGATTTATCATTCTTGTAGGCGCCATAAATAACTCAGGTAAATAAAACAAATTAAAACAATGGCACAACAAAAACTAAATAGTTGACATGTGATCTCATCTGGAATTTCACTAACTGAAACTAGACTAGTTCTTCTTCCTTCCCTCACTTGATAATGTGTCTTACAGTTTACTGCCAACTTAATTATCATGTAGCACAAATGTGTCCTTTGCCTCCATAGAGGCACAGAGATTTGCTTGCTTTGAAATTATTGTGCTTAGGAATCAATTTATATAATATATTTTTTCAATATATATATTCATCAAAATAATTTCAAATTTTTTTTTCTTTATATAACGTACAGAATAAAACCCCAAAAAAGCAATTTTTTCAGGAGCCAGGTATTACAGGCATTTTCTTACCAGAGAAAGAAATATTAAATCCTTCATATGATATTGAAAAATCTGAAATAAAGCGCAACTGAGCCCTGAAATTTCCATAGAGGCCAGCATTGATTGGTGAAGGAAGCTCTGAGCCAGTCAGACGTGCCAACGGCTGTGTGAAACTGCCATTCTCTGTTATTAGCAAGTAGTCATGATGATCCTCCAAATGAAACGTGTAGAAGGTGAACTGCACACCTATTAGAAAAAGTAGAATTAGATTTACAGATCACCCTATTAACATCCATGTAACTAAGCCAAGGTTAAAATTCATGTATCTCATTATGAATCATCATTTAGAAAATTAAGATAATCCAATTTTTCAAAAAATTAGTATCTTTCCTGACTTTAGAATTAAAATATCTTTGCAGCAGATTTTATTTTGACATCATCTTTCACTTTTGCCTTTATCTGCAAAATCTGGACATCTGATTTATAGAATTTAAAGATATATGCTTCCATTTTTGTGCAAAATCCAATGATGCACTATGTATGTTCAAAAGTATGAACAGTTAATGGCAGAATAGAAAAAGTGAAGCTTATTTCTCACAATCATCAGTATCCTTGAATAGCAGAAGTGTAAGGAAAGATTATAAAATATATGATATTAAATTCTAATGGCACACAAAGTAGCAGCACCAATTCCCCCCCAAAAAGGGGAGGTCTCCTAAAAGGATGTGCCATACATCAACAGCATATTTTTTTTGCCAATCATCATATATGAATCCCACATCTAGAAAGGAAGATATCTCCTGGAACACAATAGTAATAAAAAGACTCAAAGATCAAGACAGACGATTAAATCACTTTTATTTTAAACTAAGCATTTATTTTAAACTATGCATTTTGAACTAAGAGTTAAACCATGATCTTTTGGTAGAATGCACAGAAAGGCCAAGAAAAATGAACAGAAGAATCCCTTAGCTGGCTTAAGAGATTACTGATACCTCTAGTGTAATACCATTTTCAGTTTCATCATATAAGTTATAAACCAGTGATTCAGTCTCTTCAAATACATCTGATGATATAATACTTAGGATAATCCATTCATGTTATTGCAGATTAACACAGTAGATGAAGATAAATGACTTTTGGGTACTCTCCTGGCAGACAGATTTTTAATAGTAAACATAATTTAATCAAAAAGCAAAGAAATAGTTCCCCTTCCCACAGCTCCAACACTGCACCACTTGCTCTCCCCCTGCCACCACCAGCCCCAAATTTCCCAAACAGGGTAACAAAATCCAAGCTAGATATACTCTGCTCAACCCATCTGTCTAAATATGGAAACATCGTGCCCCTTCAGGTTTTGTAGGTTACCTTTTCTAGACCTCATGAGCAGCTTTAGAAGCTCTCAGTACAATTGTCTGCTACTCTTTTTGGTTTGGGTTCTTTTTATAATATTTCTGAGGTTGTCTGAATAGCATTAAACATTTATGTTAATACAACTCAATCACACCTAAGAAATACAGCTTGTGTGGGTATCTGGAAGGCAAGAATACTTGGTTTACAAACCTGGTAAAGGAGTTTTCAGTACAGGAAGCAAAGAAAAATGAGAGAAGTAATGAATGGTATACACATTGGCATAAGCTTTAATGAGCAGGATTAAGTGGAGGTACTAAGAAAGGCAGTTAAAGCAGAATTTAGTAATTGATGATAAGGGAGGACAGAATATTATCTTGGGTCTCATGAAAATTAGAAATTTACTGTGGAGTAGTTGAGGGAATTCATGAGCTTATGTGAAACTGACAATGAGATTTTTTAGATGGTAGCTGGAGATGTCAAAAGTTTTTGAGATGTTTTGGGCCAAAGGAAGATAAGAGAAGGGATAATGCTAGGTAAGAGTGGAAAAAGTGTGGGAAAAGAGAGAGGGTTAAGGCTCTCTCACTAATCCCTGCACTTAACCAGCACAGGCTGTCCTCTATTATTTTAAAACTCTATTCCTGACTAGTGAGGAAATGCGTCTTCTGTCTAGAGTGTGAGCACATGGGTGACCACCAGTGGACATTAGTCCATTAGCAGGAAGAGATCAGGAGACAACCGGAAAAAAGGCCGTTGGTCACAGAGAAGGCAGGACCTAGTAGGAGTGGAATCTGGAGTCCAGCTCCTGGGTCAGAATATGGAAGGTTGGGGGAGCAAATGCATGTGCATGTTTGAGTGTCACTTCTAACAAACTCCTTTTCCCCTCAGCCTGGATGGAGAAATAGGATTTGGTTGCCTGTTCTGTTCATGTCTGTTTCAGTGCTGTTGGTGTTTCTATGTGTGCCAATAAGACACTTGCATCTGTCCTTGTTAATCTGTGTGAGCAGCCATATATATTGGCATCTTTGGCATATGCGCATATTAGCATCTTTGGAATACATATTTAGTCTTGCCATCAGCTGGACATAGAGATGGGAGCAATCAGAGAAAAACCTTGGATCTTGGAGACCTCTATCTTTTACTTCCCTTTAAAGAGACTGGAGAACCATTCAGCTTTTTCAAGTAAATACCTCCTTATCTTCTTAAAACTACACACACATCACATACTCCCTCTGGATCCAGAAAAACACATCCTTACTTAGTAGCACTAATATAGAAATTACTGGATGGAATTTTATTTTATGGTTATGGTAAAAATAAACAATCCAAAAGATTTATTCTGGCTTTTAAAAATTCTTAATTTACTAATTACATGAGCAAAGCCATTCATCTATTTTGATCATCCTTTTTATTCTCTGAGATTGTGTGAAAATAAATTGACAAAAATCACACACAGAATTCGGGAATTGAGATTGGGTTGCATATCTTCTGAGCTAATGTGTATAAGTTTAGCTTTGGAATTAATAAATTCTTAAATGTCTGGGATTTTTTAACTTAGTTCATATACAACACAGTGCTGATTTGACATGAAAAGAGCCCTTAAAAACCCCCATGTGATATACAGAGAATAAGACCGAAATTCAGATCATACTTGTTGCATTTACTGTAGTCCAAATTAATTTTGGCCCTTTTTGTGCATGCATGTACACTGAAACAACAAAATCAGAAATGCCAAAGAAAATTTTATGGTAGTAACCCAAAATAATGAAATTCCTGTGAATCACAGCTGAGCTTCACTGAGTATTGTTCAAACATCAGACTCAAGGTTTAACTCAAGGGAATGTTTCAATCAATTTTCCAGATTGCCATGACATTTCTAAGCAAAACCCCAAGGTATATTCCAGCAGTAGCTCTACAATTTAGTTTTCTTCAGAAAATATTCTAATCACATTAATGTATGCTGTGTGACAGATTGTGTCTTCTCCGGGGAAGAATTTTAAAAGATATGTTCAGGTAGATTCCTTCTCATTCTGCCTCACATGTGCCTTTCTTTATAAGGGGAATATTTAAAATCTGAAATAAAGATAGGAAGACATAACACTGTAAAATGTTGCTTCTCAATGTTGCCATCCAGACTGTTGGGGGATGGGTAAATTAACTGATTTAATAATAAATATTTTAAAACATACCACTGATACTCCATAAATTTCATTTCACCATATATTTAAATTGCATTCTAATCACAGACAAAAGGCAATAATTATTTTCATTAGGTGTTTCCTTTTCTCTTCATAATAGTAATTAAGAGACATTAACTATATTTAAAATAAATATTCAATTCCCCAATTAACAATTTTTTTTTAAAATGAAAGAAAATTATATCAAGTTGTAATGGACACTCAAGAATCATACTGCTGGTCCACATGAACACAAATGAAAAACTAATTCTAAAACTTTCGATACACTTGAAAAGTAAAATTTAAAACGTATATTTATATTGCAATATCGTTATTTAAAACAGAATATACAAACACAGAAGTTGTTTTTCCTAGCAAAACAACATATCGAGACATAAAATATACATCATAACTAAATCTATGCCTTTAATTACCTGTTATTATGTAATAGCAGTATGAAGTTGCGACATAAAGATGCTTGTATAAGAAAGTACCTCACAGGGTTGTGGAGGTACAAGTTATGTACTTTTTCTTGGCAGTCTGACATGAAAATACTAAACTTTGTGGGAGAAAAACCCAAAATAGTCTAAAGTAAAAATGATCTCACTAGTTAGTAGCCAGCAGAAGATACTCCTTGAGTTTCTGAAGTTGAAATTATACTAGATATGAAATAGAGCAGAAAATGAGATATCCCGAACAAAGTTTCTTTCTCCCTCCCATTAAAATAACCCATTTATGTGTATGAGATTAATTTTTCTAAATGGTAACGATGTAAAACTTAGCCACTCAGTCTCCCCAGACTCAGACACTTCCTCTGGGGACTGTATTAACCCCCTGGACATTAGATGATAGAGATAAAAAGGTACCTTCAGAGGATAGTTCATTCCATCTGCTTTAGATAGCTTTTGAGGGTGCAATGACTCATATGCTGAAGATATATGCTTTTTTTCATTAAATACAGAAGTCCTAATTGACTAGCTCACTGTGACATAGAACTTTACTGTTAGAAATTTAAATTAAGTAAGCCTGTGACTTACTGTCATAAAAGGAGAGCTATCTTCCTCATGCAGTATAACAGGAAGAGCTTAAAGAATTAATAGCTTTTTGCCAGCAAGTACAAAGTATGAGGATTTCGCACACTATTTCCTACTTAGAGCAAATACACACTCTACAATTTTTTCCAGAAGCTCTTTGAGCAGCAAAAATCAAAATGTCCAAGTCAAATTGTGACATTATGTTCTAACTTAATGTTCTTCCTTAATAACATTTCCATACGATAATATCAACCTTACAGAATCATAGGTCATTTAGGTTGGAAAAGACCTCTATCATCATTGAGTCCAACCACTAATCCAGCACTGCCAAGTCCACTGCTAAACCACATTCTTAAATGCCACATCTACATGTTTTTCTAAATAGCTTCAGGAATGTCACTTCCCTGGGCAGCCTGTTCCAAGTCTTGATAACTCCTTCCATGAAGAAATTTTCTCCTAATGTCCAACCTTTAGACATGCTCCAGCATCTCAATGCCTTTCTTGTACTGAGGAGCCCAGAACTGGACACAGGAAAACCAGTGTTGAGCACAGAGACACAACCACTGCCCTGGTTCTGCTGGCCACACCATTTCTGAAACAGGCCAGGATGCCATTGGCCTTCTCGGCCACCTGGGCTCACTGCTGGATGGTGTTCAGCCGCTGTCAGCCAGCACCCTCAGGTCTTTTTCCACTGAGCAGCTTTCCAGCTACTCTGCCCCAAGGCTGTAACATTTCATGACATTGAATCAAACAAGAATGTGAGTCTATAAATATGTGTGCATATATTTATCAGTGTGTATGTGCTTATAAATATCTGTAGTTGTACTATTATGTCTTCCCCTGTACGTTTTATTTCTGTGAATTTGTTTTCTCAGGAGTCTCATTATATATGGTGGGTTTTCTTAATAGCCTCACGTAAAATGTTATGACATTGAGAATTTCAGCTTTTATTTATCCCAACTTTTAAGTACTTCTCCAGTTGAGGTTTTAAGAAAAAAGATAAATCACAAAAAAGCTACTTCATTTTCTAAAAAAGAAAAGAAAAAAAACCAACCAAAATTCCCAAGTACTTTTCTTCATAATTCCATTTTTAATTTATGAAAAATGAAAGTGTTAATAAAATGTCTTTCAAGAATCCTGAAAAATGTGGCTTAATCTGACCTCCTTTTTACTGCAGAATTCACATCATTTTCTGTCATGTATTACTCCATGAAACTAAACTGTTATCCATCTCTGCTACTTGCCTTCAACTCTCAGATTACAAAGCTTGTGCTGTTATCCAATGACTTCTCAGACAGAGTGGAAGATAAATGACTACAGGTCTAACAGTTTCTTTACACTTTCTATTAGTCTTTCTTGCATATCCAGAAGAAGAAAATATGTACAATCCCTTATATTCCCACAACTCTAAAAGGTAACAAGGGCAAATGTAGCAGGTGATGAAGCATCAGTAAGTTCAGGAGGCTTTTTCACTGTGGATATTTAGAATCAAATTACATTGACATAATGGCATTACTTGGTAATAAGAGAGACTATGGAACAGCTGGTGCAATAATTTTGAGATACACTTTGCCACTTTAACACTTTAAGGAATTTTAAATGGGACAACCAAGTCAGAGTGATTTAACATCTAGATGAGGAACTATCACACTATTTGTACAAAATAGAATAAGGGGATCACAGATCAGCACAATTCTCTAAATGTGAAGTCTTATTTTTATGTTATCAATAACTCTTTCTTAGAGGAATACATCATCAGCATACTTTGTCACATTTTTCATGCCCTCACAGAGAACATTGATGAAATTCAGAATTGAACTTGTCTTCCTTCTTCTCCCTTTCATTTCTTTTTCTGTATTCTTGCCAGTGTCACAAATAATTCTCCCTCTTGTGTTCTTACCAGCTTACTCTCTTTGTATTCAATTTCTCTTATGGCATCTATCTCTGTCTTCTTCCCCTAACATTAAATCTTATACCTCTCTAGGTCTTTCCACCCATAGCACAAGAGTACTATGCAGTCACTCCCATATTTAATATAAATTTAATATAAACCAACAAAAACCCAAAAGTATGATCCACCTCATCTCGCACCAAAACCTTCCATTTGAAAGCAACTAGGACACATTATTCCTAGGAAACTTTGTTATCTGGAAATGACAGCTTCCATTTGTGTCCTAAGCACTATTTAACCTCTCTGAGAAGAGTGAAATCCAGTATTACAGATTTTTCCTGAAATCTACCTTCAAGAAATAACTCCTCTCCATAAAAGTCTCCAGTCCTTCAGCTTCTGTAATCAATCATTATATAATTCTTTCTCACTGACTTTTCATTCTGTGGGAAGTATAAGGGCCTAGTCCACTTCTGGAATTGTAGGAGTTACTACAAGAAAATTAAACAAACCCAAAAATCAGCAATGTGAATCCAAGTGCTTTGACGCTAACCTAGGTCTACTTCTAGAGCCGATAATACTGGACTTGTATATTAAAAAAAAATTAATTAAAAAAAAAGGTGGAAAAAGAAACAAGGATTTATTTACCTTTCCCATGGGTAACATCCACAGTCCATGTGCAATTCAGTGAATTCGGATATAGATCAGGATAACCTGGGGATAAAATTGTTCCACTAGGTCCTCTAACATCTCCACCACATAAAGCTAGAAACAAAGAAAATAATAATAGTAATAATAACAGTAATAATAACAATAATAATTTCAATATTAATAATATAAAGAATAGAAAACATACAGATAAGAGAAAAAGTGAGAAGACAAACCTAAAAATTTCTGCCTTTAAAATTACTTAAAAGTAGTTACTCAGATGATTTAACAATTTCAGATAAAACTACTGGCCAGTTTTATACAATATAAAATGAAATGAAATCAATGATTAATTAATATGTGTTCAATATGCATAAGAAAATCAAAATCAAGTTTCATCAGCTGTTTTTTCCATGTTTTCTGCAGAGTCTGTTAAAGTCGTTAAGTTCAGCAGAGAGATGAAGGCAGATGATACAGAGCCAAACAATATCACTTAAGCAGAAGCCAAGGTTGGAGAGTTAAAATGGTGTGTCTTGGTTATCAAAGAATTATTTACTCGAAATATTTGTCCAGGGAAGGTGGACATGATTTCTTGTATATAATGATAATTATTGGTTATGGGTTTATATCTATGATGTCAGTGATAATGACAGGTTCCAATATAAGAATAAGCTATAGTTTCATTAGCAACTTTATAAAAGTAATCAGTAATCGAGCAATACAAAAATTAAATTACATCTTGAATTAATGCAAAATACAAAAATCTAGTCGTTACAACACTGGCAAAAATTTATAGTTCAATGATTTTCTATTCCAGGATTTTTGAAATACAACATTAATAAAGTAATTTTTAGTAAGGAAGAGCCTTGTACCTTAGAATTATCGTATATCAATAATAGTTAATAAAATTCAGTACCAAGTTATTACATCAGAGTTCTGTGAATATAGATTATCTCAGAAGGGCATACATTGTGAAACAAATGAGTAGTTCTATTTTCTTTTGCTCCAGATTAAAAGCACCTATTCCTTTTATTTTCCTTAGCCTAATTGTACACACTACCAAAATTACTTTGTAGAAATATTTTAGAATAAAGAAAAACAGTGAACTACTGTCACCAGATTAATTTCAAGTAATCAAGACCATTCTAGTAAAGCTGATTGCAGTTCTCCATATGAGCAGTCCTTCCAAAGTAATTAACACAAAATCTTCTCTTCCCTTTAGCACATGTTCGAGGCCTTGAAAGGCAGGTTTGGAGAAATGTAAATGGCAGCTACTTGTCTGGAATTCCAGCTGATACAAATATCAAACCCTCTTCTTTTTCTATAATCTGCCATTCACCTATTTATTGCTCATGTCTGTGCTTCCCACCCTGCTGCCACAGCAATGAGGGTGAGGGAAGGAGCCTGTCACAGGTTGGAGGAGCAATGACTCTTCCTAAAAGACACTGCCTGTCGTGGGTTGAACCTGAGTTGATGGACAGATCTTTCAACCACTAGTGCTTCTCAAAATTTACATATTTAAACCCTGTGGAGACACAGGAAGTGTCCTTTTGGTTTTGGACCTCCTGGAGGGGATGGGGGGGAATATGGGCACCGGGCTCCCCTCTTCGGAGCGGGCACAGGCCCCAGGTGCCTGCGGGCGAGCCCCCTCAGAGCTGCGGGTAGCTGAGGAACAACCATAATGGCTGCATAACTGAATCCACCTGAAGCGACTGCTGAGGAACACCCCCGCCCCCCCACGTGGCTGTGAAGATCCAGCGGGAACTGACAGAAGTTTTCTGCAACCAACTCAGCCTATACTGAGCTGTAAAATAACATCCATGAGCAGCATAAAGGGAGCGAGGCTTTCTCCATTTTAAAGCCCGAGAAATGAAGATTATTCATCATTATGGTGTCTTCAGGGTCAGAGAGAAAGTGAGTGAAGCTGAAGATGGCAGTGGGGAAAAGAGGGCGGAGTCGCACTTTACCGCTCGTAGCTTGAACCTGCTTTTTGCAGACCGTGGTAAAAGCTGTAATATCAAAAACTGTTTTTTTCCTTTTTAATCCATTTAAAGACATGGGGGGATGAGAATTCTGTGTGCAGCTTGTGAGGGAACAAAAGGTGACCACGTCAGTTTACCCAAGAGCTGTAAGAGGTTGTGAGAGACTTTTAAAATTTTCTGTAAAGAAGAGAGCTGTTGTTTTCAGGCTGGAATTTTGTCTATCCTTAAATGAGAATACCCCATGTGTGGCCCATGGGACACTATGGAAGAGACTGTGATTTCTTTCCATGGGAGAGATATTTTTTATGGCTGCAGATTTTCCGGGCGGGGGCTGTTAGCTGGTACAGTTTGGGAAACCACGAGACCCAAAAGAGACCTCTATTTCCTCAAATAATAGAGAGAGACTTTTAAGAACTGTGAATGCTGACCAAATCCCATGTTTTGTTATTATTTGTGTGAATTGGGTGAAAGGAGGTGGGTGCTGGAGAAAAAGGGGGTTTTTGTCTTAATCTCTTATTTCTTTTTGCTCTTAACTCTGTTAGTAATAAACTCTTTTTTCATATTCTTTAAGTTTGAGCCTGCTTTGCATTTCTTCAAATCTCCTATCTTACAGAAAGTAAGAAATGCGAACTAAACCACTACACTGCCCCACCTGCAGTAGCTGGTTTAACCTGCTCCTACCCATCCCATATCAGTAGCAGGTACTAACACAGCACTCAACAGTATGATTCGTAAAGGGGGAAGAAGTTTGGCCTCTCAGTATGTGCTCGAACATCTATATACTTCAGGAGAAAGATGCTGTGAGTGATTTGCTGCATCATGCTGTTTCTTCTGCCATATCTTGATATTTATGCTACTTATGGCAATTTCTGCTATACACTGATGGAGTAAATTATGGAAGTTATACCCATTATGCCTTTGCTTTTAATGTTATATATTTGAGAATGAATATGTTGACATGTCACAATTTTCTGCTTGTAGATGTGCACTCATAACTGATTTGAGGACACAGCAGACAGGGAATCAAGAGACTATCCAGAATGTACCTTCTATCTCACCCTGTACCTAAGCAGACATTTGTGTCAATGAAATACAGACATTTTCCAGACACTTCAGTAGCACTGTGGAATGTTTTCATAAAGATCAAGTATTCTTCATAATGAGGTTATGGCCCTGCATACCTTCACTATGTTCAGGGCACTAAATGAAGTATACATTTAATAATGCTTTTTTTATAAATCAGAAATGGAATTTCATCCTATATCCTAAGATGAAGATTGCCCTATCTTGCCTAGCTAAAATTTGTTTGACCATTCTAACTAACTATATTTCTGTTTTAAACGTGTTTACTTCTCTGGATAGCCTCCTGATTGCTTTGTATGTGCTATTTCTCCTGCCAACTTTCTAGCCTTTGTTGGCCTAGTTGTAAGATGGAAATTTGCAAATCCAGTACCATAGGCTAAAATAAGACGTTCTAGGACCACAATTGCCCAATCTCTTCATTGTTGCCACAGGCAAATAACCTCCTTCCATATTATTTTTCTTCCTCACTTCTCTGATGAAGAGACAGTGAAGGCAAACACTGCCACCCTATCATCTGATTTTGCTATATTTAGACATTAGCAAAACACAATCAGGGCTGTGACAGCATGTTATTGGAGCTTCTGATGGTAACTACTTCATCCATTAAATAAAAAAATATAGTCAGTTTTTATAATCATGGGATATAGAGCAAACAAATAATATATTTTACAGGGGGTGTTTGGAAAACCATTCAGGAATGCAAATAGTGACAAAACGTCTATGACATGCCATCAGGCCCTCAGTGTAACTCTATGAAGGCAAGCAGATGGCAGAAAAAGACATCAAGGGACCAGCCTTTCAGAAAATAAAGCCAAGCTGACAAATCTGGAATAGTAGATGTGCAACTGGCTCTGATAAGACGGCTAACAGCCCAAGCATGTAATATCACTACTAGTATCTGACTGTTTTTCAGAGTGCAAAGGAAAACAGAAGCACATAAAAATAAGAACAGCAAAGGATGAACACACATATTTCCGAATTCTACCTTTCTTTCACTTTATCTAATTATACAGAGACGGAATCTAGGAAAGAGCAAAAGTAGAATGAATGCTTAAGCAGATAACTGAAGCACTATTTTTTTATTTCTAATGTGGAAAATGGAATATTATGTTAACACACTAATTAAAAATTTCTTTCTTTACGCAATCAGAGAAGCTGAATCAAGACATGCCTGCATTACTATGCTTCCAAGTAGTGAGAAACAAAATATGAAACAAACAAACGGAAACCTCAAAACTAAACACGAAACAACAAGAACAAAAGACAAAAAGTAAAGAGAACAAAATATAAAAGTGACTGTATGAAATACAGATAGGTACCTGGAAGTATAGCATAAAGCACCTCCACAACACTGTGGTGATCAGAAATGATGTAACAATTTAAGAAGCAAGTTTTGGATAACTATCAATAAAGATTCTAATTTAATAGTGGAGTTTGGTGACTACATCAGATGTTCAGCTGAAATAAATTCTTACAATATGGGGTTGATTGCTGACACTTTCTTTTGTTGCAACCGCATTCATTTTTCTCAGTAACATGATCAATCACAAAAGTGACAGCAAGCATGGCTATCTTAGAAAATGGCCCAATATATATACAGAAAATAACTTTTGGCCCAAACAATTTCAGAACCTTTAATCAGGCTACTCGTGTCTCAGTGGGAGACATGCAGGCTGTGCTTCATCCCTAAAATACTTGAATAATTGTAATAAAAACACCTGAATTGTGTGATTCATAGCAAAGTTCCACTTCAGGCCATATTTCATGCTGCTATAAAACTGTTATGGGAAACCAATCTTGCAATACTAGAAATAGCCTAATAATTTCTATCTTAAATTTATTCATGATCTATTTTTACCCATTTGATCTTCTGCTAAACTGTCATTATGTTCTATTTCTTCCTGGGGTCTCACTTGAGAAGGCTGGCAAACCACGTAAGAATCTATGATTTCAGATCAGTAATGAGACAGGTTTTTTCACTCTACTTCAGTAAGATGTTTTCCATCTCTATGATCCCTGCATTAACAATTGCAAGTACTTGGCTGTCTTGTCACAGCAGCTAAGCTACAGAAACATATTGCTAGGACACTTCACATTAGATTGTGACGTTTGTTCATATTTGTTTGTTTGTTTGTTTTTTTCTTTCCATTTTATTATCACATGACCTCTGTTTTGGTTTTAACATATTTATATTTTACTGCAGAAGTCAGTTTGTATATTCTCTTCCTGCAGGAGTTATCCGGTATACCTAGCTTAGCACTTATTCACAGAAAACCCTCTTAAATTTTGCTTTTCGTAAATTGTAATAAAACTCAACATCAACTAATTATGTTTTCTGTCACCTGAGGTCTACAAAAACAATTTACTATCTATTTAAAACTAATTGGTTTTGATGTAACACAAGTCAGTCTCAGAGTTATGAAGAGTATGGTGATATGAAATATCAAGAAATCTGTATGTGAGAGAAAGGGGGTCCCCATATCCAAAATGGACAGAAAATATCAAGAAAATGTATGAGTTATTTTAGTAAATCAAGGGAAAAAATACATATGTATATTTATATACGTATATATATATATATAAAAATAGATACACATGTAAATAAATGCATTTTTTGATGTATTTCAACGGAGTGTTCACTAGTAATTCAGAAAAAAAAAAAAAAAAAGCCAGTGTTTTAATTTTTGAGCCTGATTGAAGATGGTGATACCTGTGAAATTAGCATTTTTCACATTTTCAAATGGTATCACCTATAATTTTCTTATGTAGAGATTTTTAAAGAAACTAGCCATGCATCACTAATCACAACTCAGACACTACCATACAATGATGTATCTCAATTTTCTCAGGAAAGATAAAATACTCTTAAGAAGAAGAGAAGCTTTCAGAAAAAAATCCCAACTTTTTTCCCTAAGTTCAGTTTGGTTTTAGTACAAATAATTGAAAATTATTTGGTTTTCAGAGGTAATGGGAAGAGAAAACACACAATTATAATTGATTAGTAATAAAAATTAGTTTCAGATTTCAAGTATCATTGAAGAAGACTAATAACATATGCTAGTTTAGAAAGAAGTTCAGAGGAAAAAAAATCTTTTTATATGGAAAAATGTTTGTGTAAATATAAGTCTAAATACAAATATATATGTGCACAAACACACAGAGGCCTCATTACATTCATTTGCCTAATTGACTCTAACTTCCAACTAAAAATATAATTCTGAGATGATTTTCATTTATTCTGCAATTAAATAATAAGTGGCACATAAAATAGAGTTTGAAATTATTGAAACAGTGAATTAGAGTTTGAATCTTATATACTATGCTTCATAGACCAAGAAACTTCAGCATTTGTCTTCCCTAATTATAGAAAATGTAATGTATCTTAAAATGGAATGTAGTTCAGCAGGGGTAAATAAATAAGGATATGGACATCAAATTAACATATTCAGCTTCAAGAAAGAAACCTTGGACTTGAGTTATATTACACAAGAGATTAATTTAATAGAAACTAGTGTAGCCTAGATTACTCACAATACAAACTTGCATTTTTACCTTCTTATTTAAATCTAAAATAGACCAGACATGCTCTCCATTTCCAATTCTGGCCTCTACGACACTGAATATTTGAAGCAGGTTTTTTAACAGCAGTGTTTTAATGGAAGTATTATTTTTATTTTAGAGATGTCAACAGAAAGGACATAACACCTCTGCATTATTCCCTGAATAGGTTCCTCATGTACTGCATAAGTTATATTTGTTAATTCATTTGGACACCTAGGGGTTTCCAATATAAACATTAAAGGTTTTTTTATCTTGCTTGAATTATTTTCATTCTATTTATTAATTTTCTTAAGTAAATGAAGATCAGGTAGAATGACAATTTTTTTTTAAATTCAAATAATGAATAAGAATTATCTATTAGCATTCAATTTCACATTATGATGAAGGGAATAAAGAGCACTTCACAGTCTTAATTAGATATCTAACTTTTACATTCATTTTCCTGTATTTTTTGATGGGATTAATACAATAATTCATATACTGGGTAAAACAGGGTTCCTCACATATATTCAAAGCTTAAAAGCAAAATTCTCTCGTAGTATTCACATAGAAAGGACATTATAAGACATAATTTGGTCTTTTTAGTTAAGCACTTGGTGGTGATTACAGTTAAGAAATTCAGGGCTTTCCAGATACATACGTGAAAAGTGAATCATATGTAGTTAGTAGATGGGAATGGTATAAATGCAATACAAGCAATATTTTCTCAGAAAAACTCATAACCATCTATTTTAGCTCTTTTTTTTTTTTTTTGTGCTGTTTTTCTGTGCAACATCAAGCACATCATGAAAAAATTAGTTTACACTCCTTCAAAGAATAGAATTTCAGTCAACACCATGTTCTATTTTGAGGAAGAACTTGCTTTAAGAAGTCTAAATTTTTTCCTTTCATACTCATTTCTCCAAACTACACAGACTCATGAGTTGTCATGACCTATCTGCACAATTATCATGGTCTGTCTCCACATCACCACATGATGTAATTATAAAAAAAGAGATGCAAATATCTAAAAGAACAGTCAAACTTGTCTCCTCAGAAACCATCAGAATAACGTATTGAATGAGCAGTAATAGTGACTGATGTGTTTATTAGTGGTATGATTAATACAAACCCATATTTGCGGTTTATGCAAAGAACAGCCCATTTAGCAAATGCCCTTTTTTCCCTGGGTGCAAGGGCTCTGGATTGTTTTAAAAAACATTCCACCAGAGAAGAAATCCAGCAATGAAATTAAAGTTATATCAACAATGAACTGATTAAATTTAGTAGAAAAAGTGTACTCAATCCTACCTTTAAAGCATATTTATTGAATAGACAATTGCCATTTAGCAATGTGCTCTGGAGAAAAAGAAACCTCATTTACTTAATGAATTGCATGCTAGTTCAGCATCTTTAAGAATAAATTTATCACAATATGTAAGTTTATTTCACAACAGAGCACAGTATTCATAGGGAGTGTGTTAATACTGTTTGTTTTACATGGTTACCATCTAGTGCCTATCATCATGAGAAAACATACCGTAGTTTTACGGCCTATTCAACAAAATATAGTCCCGTTGACTGCAAACTGTGGGAACCCTGCAATTCTCCATTGCAAGAACCTGACTGAGCTGCAGAATCTTTTAGAAAATGGGCTTGCAGAACTACAGAGGGCCACTTTCAGGAATGTGATCATTTGCACCCCTTTCTACCACCATGGATTTTGTGTATTGTCATATACTGACACTTTCAACTTACTGAAAAGTAAAAACCCAATACATTTCCTAACTAAACTGTGTGAAGGCCAAGGAAGTCTCTACCATTTTTTAAAGAAAGTAATATAGTGGAAATGAATAGTTTTCCATATGGCAAATCACACATGGTTCAGTGAGCTTCTTCATCAGTCTTCATTCAGATTTTTCTTTCAAAATGAGTGTCCTGAGACTCTAAGAACTGTATCAGAAAAATAAAGTATCATGCACATTATGTACCTCAGAAAAGCTCAGGAGACTTTCTTTGGTTAAATACTACCCTAGAATTAAGTAGTTATATTATTCCTAAAAATATTTTTAACATCAAAAACATGTACCATGCTCCAAGGAGGGAAACTGTTTTAAGAAGCAAACATCTTAAATAACGTAACTTAATGAACATTAAGATCTCCTTTCTTAATATTACATATAATGGATATGACCCCAACTGGGAAAATAGTAAAATGAACAATTCTGATTACGAGAGATGACTGAAAATATTAGGTAATTTTTCAGATTTAATGATATGGTGGAGACCTGTTAATCAATCACGCTTTTGTCTAGTTTAATATCATCAGATATAATGTGACCCTAATAAATTCCCACAGTGATTGAAGGGTGTCAGGTTCTGTTGACAAGCTAGAAACCCATTGATCGTCATGAAACAGGAGACAATGCAGTTTTTGAGTCAGGTACAAATAAACATTTCATGTTTTGTACATCAGCAATCTGTGTCCGTAGATGGATACCCAGACAAAAATATTTGTAGGCTGTAATAGGTGCTTTACAACCAGATATACACAAATTTTGCAATCAGGTAGCTCATAGTTACATAAATTCAGACAGACATACCGTCAGTAATCTGCAGGAATAAATTACTACATATCATTCTCTGCTTTTATTAATATACGTCTCATCACAGAGATATACGATGTTTATTTCCTCTAACTATTCTTTTTCTTTCTGTCGTGGGTTGACCCTGAGTCTGATGGACAGATCTCTTGACCAGTCATGCTTCTCGAAATTTCCATATTTAAGCCAGTGGAGACACAGGAAGTGTCCCTTTTTCTTCTGCTTAAACCTCCCGGCGGGGAGCTTTGGGGGGGG
>VZRV01007776.1:1186500-1275191 GCA_013398115.1 Falcunculus frontatus | reverse complement strand
TTTAAGAATTGTGAATGCTGACCAAAATTCCATGTTTTGTCATTATTTGTGCTGGAGGAAGTGGGGGGGGGTGTTGGAGGAAAAAGGGGTTTTTGTCTTAATCTCTTATTTTATTTTACTCAACTCTGTTGGTAATAAACTTTCTTTCATATTGTTTAAGTTTGAGCCTGCTTTGCCTTTCTTCAAACCTCTTATCTCACAGAAGGTAAGAAATGCGAACTAAACCACTACACTTTCCTAAAAATATGGGTTTTACAGGCTCTGGCATTTAATTCTACTAATAATGTTTGGCAAAATTTGTATATTTTTAAAGAATCTCTATTAAATCTATTCAGCCTTACCATCACAAGTCGGGAGTGAGTGACTCCACCAATGATTTTTTTCACATAGTAAAGGCTCCTCATGACTCAGCCTATAACCTGGATCACAACTAAATGAGACAGTGGAACCTATAGAGAAGTCATGTCCATAACGCCGTCCATGCACCGGTATGCCAGGATCCAAGCAAGAGTAAGTATTAACAGTTACACCTAGATTTAAAAAAAAAAAAAAAGAAAAAAAAAAGAAAAAGAAAAGAAAAAAAGAAAAGAAAATAGAAAGTTAAATAAAGAACCTATAGATTATGTAAAATTAATTAAGTAATTGGTTGTGTTGTGAGTGGAGCTGAAGGCTTCATTATTACACATTTACAGTGAATCATCTTTCCACTATTCTTCTCCATGTCACCATTATAAGATATGGATCACAATTTGAATCTCACCACTGATGCAGAGAAAAATAAGAAAAAGATCACATAATATACACGATATTTAGTTTGATGCTGTCTCAGCAACAACAAATGATTTTGTACCTGATGCTGATATTAAAAAGCTTTGATGATCACTCAAAATTCTGATTTTCAGCCTTTATTTTTTCCTGATCAAAATTTGCTAGCATAGCTAAAATTATTTTCATTTCTTTTGATATTGATATTTTAAATATTTATATAGATCAATTATTTACATAAATCACACTTATACCTAGTGTTATTTGATATGTGAGACATAAAGATAAAGAATACCAGAAAAGAGTAAAGAGAAGTTGACTTGACAAAGGGAATTTCAATTTGTGCTAAAACATGAAACCTTTTAGATTATTTTCCAGTGAGATGTTCATATAAAAGCTCATATAAAGAAGTTCATCATAAAATAATCATGAAAAAATCCCAACCCTCTACAAATAGTACCGAAGTTATTAAATTATAAGAAGTATTCTGTGTAAGATTTTTTTATGGGTGTTATTCCTTTTATTCCTACGCAGAAATCATAAAAAATCCTTCCTTACAAAGAAATTCAGTGTGGAAGGATATAGTTAGCAAAAAAGTTAAGAACATATAAAAGATCTCAGCTTTCAATACAATATTTGAAGGGAGGTGAAATGATGAATAGGAGACCATTGATCATTATTATTTGTATTCCCAAAAAGGAGAACAGAATTGGATTGTATTGGATAATACAAGATGAGAAACCAGTAAGAATTAAGCAAAAATAAAATGAATACTAGAATACTGCTCTTAAACAGAATAACTGAATACTGAATACTGCTATTAAACAGAAAAGCAACTGCTGAAAATTTTTTATTTTGTGTACAGATAGTAAGAATATATCTTTTCAATGTTCTCTGATAGTATAAATTTAGCCTTTATTCTCCAGTAGTGTAAAGAGAATTGTGGGGTGTGAATCAATTTTATAATATATGGGATTTTACAATGAAAGTCAAGAATTTATTTATAAAGAAATTTCAGGTTTGCTTTCCAACTTTATTTAATTGAAACAGTTTATTATTTTTATGAAGTGCAGATTTCCTCTTTTTGCTGTTCACATTCCCAAAATATAATTTTTACCATTTAGCATTATGCAGTCCTTCTACAAATTTAGTAGTCTCTGCTGGCAGTCTTAATCTAGTTTTCCTGACGTGTTAAGATAGCCTCCCTTCAAACTTCAGCACGGATGAGAACTTAACAAAATCATCACTTGTTCATAATGTAGAAGATGATACAAATGGAAGTTTATGGATGAATACTAGGACAGATAGAAATTCTGGAATAATAACAGATTTTCTTTCAATAAACAACCTGAACTTAACATTCACTGGAGTTCATATCAATCAAAAATTTATCTGGCAGCATCACTTTCATGCATATTGTTTTTAATATCCTCATCATTAGTGGTCAGGAATAGTGAGAATTGCAAAAAAAAATGTTAAAAATTAGGAACATCTGAAAAATTTTTAGTGGTAATTCCAACAAGCAGAAGTATGAAACAAGGATGGACAAACAATGTGCTTAGGACTTTCACTAAGCACATCAGATAGTGATTACAGTAAAAATATTATTTCTCATATAAGTAGGAATTATTATAACAGAAATTATATTTAGAAAGACAAAATGTAAATATAATATTTCAAATTATAGGAATTTTAATAATTCATAAAGTATGAAATCCTACAGATACCTTCTGCAGCATTGTTTACATGACCATAAAAAGGACAAAAGAATAGTTATTTGTCAGAAAAAAAATCAGACAGGCAGGTTTTTAGAACCCTAAAAGTTCATAATCAGCCAATTCCATTTCTTGATTTTCAGGTCATTATGTAAACTGCATTTCCCTCTACCTTCAGTTAGAGCTGCAGATACATCACTCAGAGCACTGATTCCGTTATATTATTAGATTTTCATAATCCTTCTGATCTCATGCCGTTTTACACACACAAAAATGTATTGTACAATATATAAGAATATTAAGACATAAAAGCAGACTCCAGAAGAAAGGCATTTGCTTCTCATTTTCATCTTCTGATTCTTAAAGCACAGAGCAGTATATCAATGACATTAAATATAATAAAATTAGTGGTTATCTCTTTTGCAGTGTACCATTACTAAATCTTTCTGGGATTGAGAAATAACAGGAATTTACCCAAGGTGACATCTGTACTAGGGTAAGCATTGAGGGGGAGGGGAAATCAAATAATACAACACAGAATTGCTTACTTTCATAGTGAATTTTGAATCCATTGTTTGAACGACTGTTATCAGTTGTAAAGAGAAGATACATGAAATTGCTACTGCTAAACAGAAATTGTGGGACCTGTGTACCATTGTAAGATCCCAGAAGTGGAGATAATAAGTTTGGTCCATCGTGAACTTCCAAAACATCATAATTGAGTTCAGTCTGAAACCTGGAATTGCAGAAACACAGAGGCACAAATTTAAGAGACAGATAAAACAAATTCTATAAACCCATATTTTTAAACAATGCGCCTTTCCTGATATTTTTTCTCCATGTATCTATTTTGCAATATCAGTGCAATAATATTAACTATCCTATATAGTTTATACAATAATAAAATTTCAGGTTAGTTTCTTAGAAAGATGCGAAATAAATTTAACCTCCTGGAGCTGGTTTGTATGGCAGGAAACAAAAGCCAAACACAGTTTGTTAATAAAGATTAATATTACTTGCATATGCTATTTTATAACTCAAAATTATTTTTCTTTTTTGAATAAATAATTAAATTATATGGAGAGTATGTTGATCCATTTGGTACAAATATCATCAAGGTACTCTGTATCATCAAAGAATCATACTCTTGAGTTCCCACCTTGCAATCATCTATAAGCAGGGATAGAATTACTTGACCCTTGACTCTAGTGGCTTTATGCCAGTTGAGACTCAGTCCAAAGTAGTGACAGAAGTTATGGGGGAAAAAACCCACAACTAAAAATCCTTTTTAGAAAGCACTAGAAAACAAAATGCTGGTTTAAATATACCATGTGTGCTCTCCCTGGCAAGGAAAAGCTGAATGTGATAGTGCTGCTAGATATCTCCTTACTTGTCTTGTTTTAGATGGTATCAGCAATTCCAAACACCCGTTTGGTATTTTGACAGTGGTTTATCTGATTCTTGCTATGACAGACTTTAGATCAATCATACTGCTTTATAATGGACTCTGATGGATTACTGAAAAGCCTTTTCAGAATTAAAAAGCAACGATTAACAGCAGGATCTTACAAGGACTCTTCAGATAGTCTTAATTCTCGCTCTGATTTTCTTAGGTACCTAATTCAGCTTTGTGAAATCCATTCAAAGAACTGCATGAGTAAAGCCAATGTACTGAGGAACTTGATATTTCAGCATTTATGTCCCATGAGTCTGATCCTAAAGATCTAAAGGAGTCTGGCAAAAGACAAGAAGACAAATTAAACCTACAAAATATGTGTTTTCTTTTGTTGATGTTCTGCTCCCACTAAATAATATATAAAAGAGAACAGAACTAAAGTAATAGGGAGTTACAGAAGTGAAGTGGGATAATCCTAGAAGCAGCAAAACCAAAAATTTTGGATTTTGTTAGCTCCCACATGAACTCACAATGGTATGCTGCTGAAAAGCTACTAGGCAATAACCTGCTCTTTCCAACACTTGTTTTTCCCCAAAAATCCATACAACACAGGAGAAATCTTGGAAACAGATCATTTAGTCTTGCTCAGCTTTCTTAGCACCTATATCAAAAGCATACTTAAGACAGAAGGTGTAAAAAGCCACAGACCTTATAAATGTAATGCAACTATCAGGCCAGTCAAGTCAAGTTGAAATTAAGTTGAATCTCCAAAGACATAAAAGAAATCCTCTCAAAAGTACTTGGACTATATGCACCACGGCAAACAGCAGAAAAATATGAAGATGAAAAAAGTTAATAATCACCCAAGAAAGAAAATGTAAGAACCACTTTCAAGTGAGATGAACTGAAACAAATTTGAAGGGGGGATTATGTTCAATGCTTTTGCTTGGTCATTTGGCTCAAACACTGGTCAATTTCAATTTAATTTCTAAATCTTATGTTTACATCAGTTTTTCCTTCAATATCTCTCTTCTTGATGCTCAACATACCTGCTATATTTACATACTGTTTTTTCTCTGGTGTGAGAGAAAATAGTACAGGCTTTTAGGGAACTGAATAAGAAATACCCTATGCTCATGTAAGACCCTTCCAATGTTCCTTCCTACTTAACTGATCACTATTGTTAAATTAACCCGGCTGTCTTCATTGCTATGTGACATCTAACCTTACGGAGGACTCAGAAGCAGGCAGGAGTTAAGCAAGTTTTAACACAGGAGATGCCGCACATGCTTTTTTTAAGAGGCCTTATTTGAAAGATAAAGGTGCCTGAATATTTATAACACGCATCTTTGTTTCTAAGAGACACCCTTATCAACTCAATGCAGTGTCAGGATTTCCTGCTGCACAGTATATGCTTAACAGACAAATGTGACTAGTACTCCAACCAGTAGTTTTCTATCAGCATCTCTCACATTTAAATACTCATAATTAGGATTCATGATGAACACTTCATTACAATGAAGAATGGCATTGCCATTTCTCACTTCTGCCTTTTCAGTTGAGCCTAAAAAGATACCAATTTATAACAAAATACCAACAGATTATCTTAGTTATGCCTGTAGAACAGAAATAAACTTTTTAAAATATACATGCACAATTGTATAACAATAGATAAAAAAAGTTATTTTTGCACACTGAAAGCACAAAACTTCATAGCTATTTTTATTTGCTTTGCCTGTAGATCTTCTCTTCACATGTCTCTGTCTCCTTGGCACAGAAACACTTTAGCATACGGCCATGGAATGCAGCACCTTGCTCCTATCCAATGTTGTAAGAGAAAAGATATAGGAAGATAGGAAGGTTAAAATGAAACTACTCTGCAAGTGGGAAACTTAGAAAATCCAAAATTATTTAAAATTTCTAGATATGTACTATAAATATTTTTCTGTAACAAGGAAATTAAAAATCTTTCAAATAACCACATATATTGTTGAATTCATGGTATTTGCACCAATAAAGGCTAGAAAAAGTATGTGTGTTTTTCAGGACAAAGTTGAAATTTAAAGAACTGGGCAAAATATGAGTTGGTTTTTTTAATCGTATAGGAAAGTGTTTTGGCTACAGTTTAAAAGGGTATATTTCAACAAAATTATCCTTTTCTCTTAAGAAAGTGCAGCTGAAAATTTGCGAGCAGAAGCAGCAGAACAAGAGCAGTCAAAACTAGAATCAGTCTTTAAAAAACTAGTGTATAAATTACTCAGAATGCAAATTTAAACTATGTGAAAAATAATAAAATCTAAGTAAAAAACATAAGAGTAGTTTACAAAATGTTTTCTTTTATTACACTATAAAGATTTATTTCATCATTTGATTGATAGAATAATTTTTTTTTTTCATCCGGACATGTAACTATATATATCTAAGTACATCTGTGTGAACATACATAGATGTATTTTTAAGTGTACTTCTGCACAGAGATACATAAGAGTAAACGTTTATATGTGAGTAAGGCCTCTCTGGATTGCTGCATCTGAGCAATATGCATAACAGACCAATTTCTGACAAGTGATGAGAGTGTCAAAAATGAGCAGCAATGGGAAAAAAATGTGTTATAAAGAGGATAGAAGCTTTCTCTGTGATCCGAAGAGACCACATCTTGTTCTTACTGATCTTACTTACAAAAGTAATAGAGATTATGCGACTTTGACAAGGCATTAATGTATTACAAACAAAAAACATATGCAAGAGACTGTTAGATTTAGTAAAACTCAGGTGCAAAGAAAGAAAATGCAGCCGGCATTGTATTTTGCAAATACGAAGGCAAATGCTTTTTATTTTGAAATGACTGTCCACATCAAATGTGTAGTTTAAATTAATTGCTGAATTAAAAATCAACTATTTGAAATTATAATTTTCTTTTCAAAAACTTAACAGAAGTTTCAGCAGGAGGGAGTTATTAAAATTTTTATTGTATTCCAATTGGCGAAAATTTGGTAAATTGTTATTTTAAGTGATATACTAGTGATTTTGGAAGACTAACTTTCATATGATAGTAAGAATAGAAAATAACTTTGACGTGTACATATTACCTATCATTTAATTGTTTATATTGTCCCATGAATACTTTATTATAGTGTAAGCTATAGTGGTAAAAAAAAGGTTTTAAAAATCTTATCACGATGACAAATTTTGCTAAGAGAATATGAGTTTCATCCCTTGCTAAAAACAACTTTTGAATTGTATTAAAACGAAGAAATGCCTTCTTTTAAGTCAAGTGTGAACGGGCCTAGTCAAAACAAGCTGCATAAATATCAGCTGAAAAGTACTTGTATGATATTTGTACACTATAATTTTCATCATCAATGGCACTTTTTTATTGGATTGTCACCTAATTTTTTTAATATTTACAATTAAAAATCCTCTAAAACATAAGAAGAGTAGTATTCTTTAATGAGTTTTTTGTGTTGTTTTCTGATGAAGCGTTCAAATTAAATGCCAACATCTTGCTACCACGAGAAATGTAAGGTGCTCAGCACATTTCAATCTTTTGAATCAGGAAGAGATGTTAGTAACAGACATCAGTCTAGGAAAAGTGGAATGCTGCAGTAATTTGGGGACACTGGAACTCCATCCTGAGAGCACACAGTCGTTTCCAACACTAGCTCAGCTGATATGATAATTAAATATTCAGAGAGGATAAAAATATGATTGAATTTAATTTAGTTTTCACAGTTGATTCAGACTTTCAGAGTTGAAGATTATGTGATTTTGAGAGAAAAGAAAGAACTTAGCAATTATAATTCATCATAGCAATATAGTTACAAGCAAATGAAACATGCTAATATTTAAAAATAGACAACATTTTTAACTGGGCCAGACAGGCTTAAATATAGGCAAGAGGGTAGAAATTTCAAAAGCTTTTCAGCACATCAAAGTAGAAATTGCACTGAACATAGTACCTATGCTCTGAAGGAGTTTCAGAAAGTCCTACATGAGGACGCAATTGCTTGATTTTAGAGATAGTGCAAATTAATGTTATGATAAAGCTAATAACTCCTGCTTCTCAGTAAAAACTGGAAAACATTAAATAAGAAAAACATTAGCCAAGACCTTTCAAATGTAATTTTGATAGAGTGTCCAGGTTCAGCTTCTATCACCCACTCACAATTCAAGGAATCTTTATAATACCCTGGCCAGCCTGGAGAGAGGATTACTCCACTTGGAGATGAAAAATGCCCACCACATGGAGCTAAAAAGGAAACAAAGAGAAAGGTAAATAACTCAGATTTGTTAGATGCAATTCATAATTATCACTTTTAATATAGGACAATTAGAATGAACAAATGTTGAAAATCCAGTTGCAGTAAGATGCAATGGCTTCAAAGCTGACAGGCTCTGTGGTGTTCAGAATTAGATGGAGATAATTGAATTAACACATTAAAAAGATGAAATAAACTCTTTGATAATTCTGAAAAAGGTTTTTCCCTACTGTATTCTTATAATACATTTTCCTGCATTAAAGAACATAAGCAAAATACAGTCTCTACAAAGTGTCATTATTTTTGCTTTTAATTGTGAACAGAGAGACTCGAAAAACTTTCTAGTTTCAGCTGCGTATAAAGCTAGAAACCAGTGAATTGTTATTTCAACTCTGACATGAATCCACTGTCATACCACATACATTTTGCTTGGCATGTTCACAGTTCAAATTCTTCATTCATGAAAAAGACATACTTACCATTCTTTCAAGATTCAAGGTATTTTAAATTGGAAAATATATATAAATATTGTAATATATACTTCTGCAAACAGTGCTCATGTAGAGGGGGAAGATCACCTGCTTTAACCTGCTCAACAGTTTGCCTTATCCATCCCAGGATGCCACTGGCTTTCTTTGCTGCAAGGACACATGTTTAACTTGATGTCCACCAGGACACCCAGGCCCTTTTCCATTTAGACAGAGAGCAGAAGAATGTTTGTTTGAAGGAAGAGAAAACTGCACCATAGAGTTTCATAACATCATTGCTCCAGTGGTCTTTATGCATACAAGGCTACTCAAAAAAAAAAAAAAAACAAACCCAAACGAAAAGCTATGTGTCACAGCTGACTATGTATATTAGTGTATATCGCAAAGAAGTTGGAAAGGTCATACCGTACTGTTGGCAAGCTAGTGTCTCTACTAAAAATAGTGTAAAATATACAACATTTTTTGACAAAAACATGTCTTGTTATTATATTTTTGGTTGTGGTTTTTCCACCTAATACAGCCCGTAAAACCTTTTGGTTGCTCATTTAGACAAAGTAGCACAGAACATATAATTGTCTATATCATTCTGAACTTCTCCATTACAAAAAACAAATTATTTTTCTCTCTTTGACACAACTTCAGGTTGAAGACCACGAATTATTACACATTTTTCTGATCTTAATTTTTCTCAGGAGAATACCAAGGTCCTATATTAAAGCGATGAATTGTTGTAAATAGTTTTTTTGGGGTTTTTTAGGACATAATGCTCCATCTTTCCCCTACTGTGTAGGGAAAGGAAGGGTTTCTAGAAGTTATAGAGTTCAGTGTTGGGCTAACAGGTATTGGTGTTAGGAAAGAGTTAAACAGAAAGCAACAGCAGCAGCGCTGGCAGCAGCAGCAGCAGCATCTCTGGACAGTGTGTACCTGAGACAGAACTGAACAAGTGAGTTTCTACATCAACACAGAACAGCACACCATCTCCACTAGTCCATGAAGAAACTTGGAACAGTACACACTTCGTGCTCTACTAGCCATGGCTTAGGAGAGAACAATAGAGGATGTCAAGAGGACTGATTTATTGTGGAACTGTGGTTAAGCCTGTGTGTTGTAGCCAAGAGGGGCTCTTGGGAGTAAAGATGTATATACTGATGTTTCTGAATAAAACCTTAGATTAGTTTTCGTCTCTGGTGGTGGGTCTCGTCCCTTCATGTATTACAGTTCAGAATCCAGTATGTTGCAAACACTTCTAAATATGCAGATGTATACTTCGTTTTTTACTCACTGATGGATTTAAAGTGAGTGTTTCTCACCTTTTACCTTAGAGTCTCTTTTTCATACTACCTTCAGTAAAAAGTACCAGTCAAACAATAAGGTATTTAAACTCATATTTACCTCAACAACCAGAAGGTTAACTCCACAGCATTCATAATCCCTATATTTTATTGTATATAACCACTTTTAAATATTCATAATATATATGGAGCCTCTAAACTACAAAATATATTGACAGGAATTGGAACCAGATGGCCTTATTCTGAGCCAGTACACTCCCATTGTTAGAATACCATATAACTAAACTTGTACAAAGTTCCATATTCTCACCAAATTCTCATGACACAGATTGCATTTAGAATACAAAAAGCTCCAAAACTCTATTACAAAAATATTCCTATGAATAGTTCATTAAAAATAATGCACACTGTAAGATTGTCTAAATTTGGAATAGTTTCTAGTTTTCATTTAGGAGTGTTTTGCTGTTGGTTTTCCTTAAAGATAATGTTTCTTAACTTCCTCTGATTTTGGCTCTTGCAGATAAATATTCAATGGATTTTTTTAATTTGACTTTCACCATCACATGCTGGTTTCCTAAATCCAGGAGTCGTTCCCTTCAGAATAGCTGAGCTACTAGGCTTATCTTAAAGAGCCTTGTTTTTTAGAAAATAAAGCTCTCCAGTCATCTTGCCAATGGATCGTTTCCTTGACCTTTTTTACATGATTTTAATCCCGTGTTCTTTCTTGTATTTCTATTTGATGGCTGTCTGACAGATTCATACCCAATGTCTATGTGTTCAAATTGAAACTCCAGAAATATAACATAACTAGAGGTTGTCATCAAGCAGAATCTCTTTATCAAACACAGCCCCATGCCAAATAGTAAAAGACAATCTTAGTCTGATCTAAGAATTCTCACAAAGTCATTTGTATTTATTTCTTTGTATAGCAAGGTGCAGGGGTTGAAAAAGGAAATTTCCATATGTAAGCATGAAAAAAGCTTTTAGGATAACAGGCTATTCACAGAATCACTAATATATCTTGTAGATTCATAGTTATAGAAATGTTTTTTTGGAGAGCTTATCACTAATGCTATGGAACGGCAGGATATTAAACCTTACAGGAGTTATGCAGGAAGACCAAGGTTAGAGCATCAGCATCGGTACAACAGCACAATATTACAAGAGATTATGGGAAAATCCTCCATATAAACCTCACACAGGAAAGATGAAAGACATGACTACAGGAATCCAAAATTCAAAATTACCAGGGAGAAGCAAAAGCAGGACTCCTCCACTAAAGAAAAGAAGCCAGGAACCAGGGATGATCACTTCTACATACACACACACAGACACACAGACACACAGACACACACAGAGTTAGTGCCTTCACAGATAGATCCAGCTCCACCTGAGAAACATGAACAGGACTGAATTGCTTTCAGAAAAGGGGTCTGGGGACAACCAAGTGACTGTCTGAGCTAAAACAGGATCTTGGGAGGAAGTCCCAACAGAGGCTAACCAGGATTGTCCTGAAAAATGAGTATGTTGGCCCTATTCATCTGCACCACGCTATTAAACAGCTCCCTCCCGTGTATTGTAATTTCTGACATTTCTGAAGTGGAAGGAAAGCTGCACAGCTGTCACATTCCTAGTAACTATGTGGAGTTTATGCGTTTGACTTGATATATGTGACAATGAAATTAGGAGGTATATGTGAAGCTTATATCAAACAACTCTGTTTTACAGACAAAGGTGTACACACTCCATAAAACTTCTGAACACCCTAACAGATCAAATTAAATTTTTAATTTAAAAATATTTTCATTTGCCTTCCTTTTTTACGATAAATTTTAAAAATGTATCTAATTCTACAGCTGAGAAAAATCATCTAATTCAAATACACCGATGTCTCAAACTTTAGGATTCCGACATATGTTCCACTCAGAGTCTCAGACCACCTATGGATCACATTATCATTGTGCATGGACTGACACTTAAAAATATACTCCCAGTAATTTAAGATTTTAATGTAATGTTGAAAATGCAACCTTATATTTTATTGGCAATGTTGTACAGATCCATGAACTTTATAATAAAGAAAAGGTATTATAGCCTATCTTGTCTAGTGAAACTGACACACCTTGTATCTATGAAACAATAATCATTCATCATAGAAAGTAAACATGGATGCAAAGCATATTATAAGCAGTCACACTAATGTATTAAAATTGTGCAAATTTTGTCAGGAAGGCAGTTACATAGAGAAAATAGGAACTAAGCTTTTGTTCAAAGTAGAGGCTAACAAACCATATGTGCCAGTTTGGCCAAATTTGGAAGAAAATATCTCCTGAGGGGAAAAAAACAGGTTGCCACCACCCCTCCCCCTACCAGGTTCGGGAAAAAATATTATTTTTCCTCGGAGGAAAGTGAAAGAGATAAAACTATTTATTTAACAGAACACACAGAAAAGGATAATAATGCTAAATAATAAAATCTCTCGCTGTGGAGAGAAACCTGGAAAGATTTCAGAGTCCGGTGCAGATGTTAGTGTCTATATCCTCTTCCCCAGGGCTGTCGGGGGGGAAGGCCCCTACTGGGGCCTGGGAATAAAAGTCTCCCGGTGTGGTCTGATGTTGTGAAACCATCCCGAAGAGAAGACGAAAAGAGGGAAAAAATCCAAAAAGATCCCAGGAAAACTCTCTCCAGAGAAAAGAGTAGAAAGCTGGCTGGAAAGCAAGCGTACTCCACTCCCCACTGCCGCCGAGTATATCCCCAGTAGCCTGTCTGTCCTTGAACACCAATTTTATTTTTAAAACAAAAGTATCTCCATTTTTTCTTCCCTCTCGCAGGCTCAGTTTAAAGGCACCAGAGCCAGCCTCCAGAGCAGATGAAATGGGATACATATTTTCATACCATAATGTTACCCCAGGACATTATAAAACAGAGATTATATTATCATTGATTAAATATTTTTTTTTAATCATTACAAACAGCTGAAATAATTTTTTCCCTTTTAGGTACAAAGATCTTAGAATACAGACAAGTAATGAAGAAAAGATTATATTTTAGTGTCAGTTAGTGTAAACAATTCCAAGGAAATAAGCATAACACTGTAGTTTTAGGTTGCAATGTATGAAAGTACTTATTTACTATAAAAAGAAAAATCAATTGCTAAGAGAATCTTCCCCAGCCTAAGAGTCACTGTGGATAGAAGAAACACAGGTACTGCAACAGAGAGCTAAAGTATCTTTAACAGTTTTAAATACCATAGCCGAAGACCCGAAAAGGTCAACATCTTCATTCTAATCTAATATCGTACTGCCAATAACAGAAGCATTGTGCTGTTCGTTTGCAAAAATCTCAGCTTCATTTGGTGACAATTTGAAATGCCTTACATCAAGTTATTCTGAATTAGAAAGAAATATTATACATACCTCCACACTTAGGAATAGGTCCACTCCACATTACTTTTCCATCCATTAGCATACAAGTAATTGTTTCAGTTCCTTGTGTTTTAATAAATCCTTCTTCACATATAACAGAAATTGAGCTCCCTAGCTGAAAGTTGTCACCAAAACGTCGAGCATTGATTGGCACACCAGGATCTGGGCACTCATTATGTCCAAATGCTTTTCAAGAGAAAAAAAGAAAAGTGTGAGAGGAAACAGAACTCTTGTAAAGAAGATGACATGTTTAAGATTTTGTTCGCTAGTAAGAACAAACAATTTATATCAGGAAACGAAGGGAAAAGTAAGAAACAAAAACTTGCTCAACTGCAGAAAATGTAGAACAGTATAAATAATTGCTTAAAATATGAAATTTTTCCAGAATGAATCTCAGCTTGGCCAGCTTGCTGGTGGCAGATTTCAGCAACGGCTAAATTCTCCTTTCCAACAACACCCACCCTTTTTAATGTTACAGTAGGACAGATTGTTCCTTCAGAAGGGCAGGGCAAGTACCTATGTATGACACAGAAACTTTACTCATCTTTTGTATATGTAATATTGTACAAAGTTCCATATCACCATCTCATCATTTGAGCCATACTGACCTTCATGGACTTGATCCTACCATAGTTTATTTTGTTTCCTTTATTGAGAGCTGGTGAGCAGTGACAAAAAGGGCTATGTTTGCAAAGAAAAAAAAACTTGAAACTTTGAATATTTCAAGCCTTATGTCTGGATGAATTGAAAAAATTTAATTCCCTGTCTACATGTAGATACTATGACAAAGACTGTTCATGTCTTTTACTACAGAATATACCTTACTTTTAGAGAAGGAAGACCATCTTTCTACCAGAAATGAGCAAAGTCATATTTATAACATTATCATTAAACTATATGCATTAATTAGTTATCGCATTTTGTTGTTTTATTGATGAGGAATGCTGAACATACATCTTATAGTTTTTAAAATATTTATTTTTCAGTGAGAACAAATATCCATCTTCCTCACATATGATGACTGCAAATTGTATCTTCATAAATATCTTTACATGTGGAGACATCAGAAAGGACAAAGTCCTAAAAACTTGATTTTCACTTTTTCCCCCTGTTGTTTTACTGGTGTGTCTGCTAGACAAAACATATACAAACCCCCTCACGATTTTTTTTTTTTTTAAGTAATATGTCAATAACTTAGCAGAAAAATTTCTCAGATGTTCCATTACAGAGGTATTTTAAATCATAATAACAGACAAGAGACAGCATTTATTTATCGACATTTTGACTTAGGCAATGCCATATATATTAGGAATGAAAATAGTGCTTTCATTGAATAATTGTCTTCCCTTCAAAGATGGCACTAAAAATTATGCAATCCCATACTTTTTCAGAGGAGTTATAAAAACTTTTCCAATACTTTATTCACAGTCATCACTTTTAGGGAAGGCATTGATTGTGCTTTTCTTACTACTTTCGGACAACCCAGAGATAGATTTTCAATATTGTTATCTATAAATGTAGATAAATGTTGTCTCCAGGTTTAGCTTGCTTGTGTGTGACAACAGTTTATTAAGAGTGAAAAATCAATTCATTGCTCTATTTTTCAGCTCAGGAACTGCTGCCACTGCTGCTCCTATGGAATCAATTGCACTGCATAGAATGACTTTGGGAGGCAAGACAGCGAAAGACAATCTGTCCCACCAACAGCAGTCACTCTCTTAGTCTAGCCTGGCTACAGTTACATTACTTGATGAGCAAAATTCAGTCTGCTGATACTTCTAAAAAGCTTCATGGTGGAGCCGTAACATTAAATACAAGCCTTAGGCTGAAAAGAAGAAGAACACAGGGGTATATAATTAATTACTATTTTAATAAACATAAATAAATCAAGAAACCGTGGAAAGATTCCTTATGAACTATTATATGTAGAGGAGATCCCATTTTCCTGGCATATATACTCATCAACTACCATGACTGTACAGGTAAATTAAGCAATATCTGGAAAAATGCCAGGAAATATAATCATAGACCAGGGTGATGGTGATATTCTGCTATTAACTCAGAATAATATTAAAATATGCATTTTACACTAAAAACAAACCAAATAAAAACAATAAAAGGGAAGGAACTGCAGAGATCTCATGAGATAGGAAGGCAGGAATGTAGCTAATCACATCTCATCTCATCTAAAGCCAGGTTTGAAAGGTCCTTTAGTAGGCCCTTTATATATAGGCCCTCTATATATAATAAATAGGGCCAGAAAGGAGAGGTCCACTGGTGCAGTTAATTGTTTTGGTGGATTGCCCTACCAAGGGTTTTATCTGGTAAGTGTAGCAATAGCTTTGGAGTAAAGGTAACACTTTCAGAAGAAAATATCAGAGAAAAACTAAAAGTTAAGAGAATACAAAATAATTACAATATACTTCATAGTAAACACTATTGTGAAAGATTATTTAAAGGTGTGCAAACAAGTTGTGGCTTAATCAGTACCATCATACTTCTTTGTAGTACACTACACTTTGAAGAATTCTACCTTGAGGAGTACTGAGACTGAAAAAGTCTAACAGGAGCAACTGGCAGGAAAAATATGCTGTGATGAACATACTCTATTACAGCAATAAACCACACTAAATCAGTCTTTGGATCAAAATACATTTTCTGGGATTGTCCATGTCTTGGTCTACTGAGCTGAAATGACTCGAGTAATTAGGCTGATGTCAGAGGCCCATAGTTTGACCTTTGTCAGGCTACTATGTAATTTAAAAGGTTTTTGCTAGCACAATTAAACAGCTGTACTGAAAACAGTAACAAAAAATATCTACATAACTACAAACAGCAGGTCTAAGCTTACTCGAAGATATGTGCCCAGCACGTTCTACACTCCAACCAATGAGCAACAGCTCAAAGAAGTCCACCAGCTAGCATAAATCAAGCAATCTGGAAGATGCTCTCCACCTCAAAATACTCATCCACCTCAGCCCAAAGGGAGGTTACCACAAGTGTGGTTTGCAAAATGCCTGCCCATGGAGGACCCAGCAACTTCTTAGACTCCTTGCATTAACTCTTTTGTCACGGGAAGTAAATACACATTCTTTGTCACATGGCTGCAATTGTCCTACAGCACTTTAAGTGTCCATTTTTGTCTGTTTTAACCTAAACTAGGAAATCTAGACTGAAGCAGAGACTATATAAATTTATAGTTTGTAATTTATGCGATTATATTCAATACTATGTCTAGCTCTGTTCTCCATAATTAAACAGAGATATATATAAAATGGGAAGCATTCATAAAGGAGTCACAAATATGATAAAAGGCTGATACTTTCCCTTGAACTGTGGAGTTCAATCCACATAGCTTATGACTGACTTTATAAATGTCATCACAGGCACCAGAAATATCATTAACAGCTCCTGGGTTTGGGATATAAAGGGAAAACAAGGAATTGGGTGAAAGTATGCATTTCCATAGCAACTTAAACCACTGTAGTTTTAGGTTGCTATGTCTGTGTTCTGCTGCTCCTAGTAAAACACTCTTCTGCCTCATTTTCTAAACAGAAAATCACAGCCTTTTGAGCTCCCGTTCCTTTGGTTATTGGAAGATTCTCTGTATCATCCATTTTCAAGTCACATATATCTGTGGTATAGTCCCAAAATTTAACTAATTAGAAAATCTTTGTGAGACTTAGTGAAATAATTCAAAGATGACACATTTGAAATCTAATTTTTGCTTAATTCCAACAGAAGTTAGATTTATGTTCAATTTTACTGGAAGGAGAGCAATTATCTGAGACCACACATGTTTCCGTAATAGAAGTAAATATGCCATTAAAATAGTTTTTGAGAAATACCATTAAATAATCAGATTATATAATAGTAACTCGGTTTTATTCTTCTCCATCCCACACCTCATAAACATCAATGAAGCTATTTACATTACTAGCCTATATTCTATCAGAAAATATTGACCAAGATGTACTGTTTCTGTGACATACTGTTTCTACTCTTAAAAGGGGCAAAAAGAGACCGATAGCTTTGGAATATATCAACTGGAGTGTTAGCAGAAAATGGATATTTTTAATTAACTTTGGGTTTACAAATGCTAAGACAGAGTGAAATTCTATTCACTCTTTTTTTTATCATGTCTTTTTTGCTTTAAACGATTTAATATGGAAAGATTACTTCTGTAATTTATCAGACTGCAGCTGTCTTCACTGAAGAAATAGTAGAGACATTATTTGGAGATATTGTTCCTTTTCTAAGTAGATTTTAGCTACAGAGTTTAACAAACACATGCATAAACATGCCCATGAAAAGAAAAATATAAATGTGTTAACCAGTTCAAATGTGTAAAACACTTCTTTTAATTCTTTTCAGAGTTAATTGGTTTCATTATACAACTGGTAAAAGTACTGGATTGTTGCTTCTTTATAAAATTAAAACTGCATCACTTGATACTATTGGTGCATAATTTAAGTGACATGATCAGACTACTAAATGGCCAAGGAAGTCTGCAAGTTTTTTAAAGAAGCAGAATTTAAGTAAGGTAAGTATATTTCTGTGTCACTGAAATATTAAATCTGAAGTATTGACAGTGTTTGATGAATTAGTTTATTTCAAAATAAAAACTAAATATAAGGAGCATTCCATGCTAATCTTCTCCATCTTTCATTTTTACTATAAATCTATGTTAACTGACCTATATTAAGTTCTAATTGTGCAAAATGGGATGACTTGAGAAAATCCAATTATACACAGCCCTAATTTTTATCCTAGAAGACCACCTTATATCATCCAATAATTGATTTTCGCTTTCTCATCACGAGATTTAGGCTTGACAGCATTAAGCACACCACAATGAAACTTTAAAGGAAGCAGAACTGTTATAAATGTTAAAAGAACATGAGACAAAAGAAAATATAGAGCAAAGGTTAAAACTTCTGCAAAGAAACATGGATTCAATATCTCATTTTCATTATAAGTGATTTCATATTTCAGTAGCTATGAATAACCCCTGACTTTCCAATATTTAGTTATGGTGCTAAGATATGTGGCTGCCAGTCAAAGGTTAGTTTGCAATGATGACTGGTACCTATAGAAACCACTAAGAAGATATCACATGTTCTTCATGTTTACATTCTACACTTGTGACAAATGATCTGAGGATGAATCAGAGGGCTGAGAGCTGAAATATAAGACAATATCAGAAAAATGATGTTTACAGAAAAATCTGGTGTCAGTTAACTCTTTCTTATTCGGACAGCAGTGTTCGACGTAGAACTTAATAAAGAATTCTCTGAAAGACTGATAACCTAAACCAAAACAAAAACAAAAAAACCCAAAAAAAAACAAAAGCAAAAAAAAAAAAAAAGAGAGAAAGAACAAAGATGGAGAGGTGAAAGACAATGTGAGAAAAGTAAAAAGCCACAGGGGAATTGAGTTCTTGAAATATTATTTATTATAATCTGAATTGTTAAAATTCGTTTGAGAAAAATGTGGAGTCTGGATCTCTCAGTTACCAACCTCACTTAATTTCTCCTTTCCTCTTAAATTTAATGGTTTGTTTAGGCTTTTTTAGAGTAAAAAAAGGTTAAACAAAGAAGTGTTTTTTTTCATGCAGTCCAGCAGGTAACACATTTTTCTGGGATGGAGAGATACGCTTTCCTTCAAGTCATGCTGTTGTAGATTCTGTTAAATCTCAAGTAAGCCTCTGGAATTTTATATACTCTCAGATGTTAGGGAGAAAGACAGGAAGGGGACTAGATACACATGACATCAGACTTTTGGAAATATCAAAATATTTATCATATTTTGCTTATTTTTTTCTATCTGTTGGCATGAAAAACTACTCTGCTACTCCTAAAATCAAAAAGAAGGAAAAAAAAGAAAACATATCCAAATATCCAAATGTGAGGGGATTGATGAGGTAGAGAAGCTCTGGTTGAAGGATATGATGAAGCCCCTACTAGGTCCTCTCTTATTCCTACCATGCTCTACACATAGCTGCAAGTCTAATACTTCAGGATACTGCTGGAGTGGCAAAATTTAATTTTGCATATGCTCCCAGGAAAGTTTCACACTGTATTTTGCAATTATTCATGCTGTGGCCTTGCATCACCATGTCTGCACTAGCTGGGATTATATCCTGGCTGGATTTTAGAGCGGAATAAATGTCAAATCATTCGGTACCAATGCAGGCCAGGTAGCTCTTCATATGTGTTTCAGAGGAAATGTAACAGTTTACCCAGTAAAAAGGTGAATAAATGCTAATGGTATTTAGTACTAGAGAAGATATTTAATATCACCTTCAATTATTATTATGTGGTCAGTAAATAAGGAAGGTAAAACAGGAAAAAAAAAGACAAGTCTATTGTGGTTTGACTGATCAAAGAGCTCCGATGGCTGTTCACTTAACTGCAGTGACTAGGAGCTAGCAAAGGCTGCAGCCATCAGCTCCAGGATATTACATATGTTCACAGCTGAACATATGAGTTTTCAAGAACAACAGTTTTTTTACAGGCAATGATGGTGATTAATATTATGTAGCACAAACTGCACTGTCAGCAAATTTTCATGGTCTTTTTATACAATTTAGAACCGGTCCGATTGTCAGTCTTCCAAACACTCCTATCACAATGATCTCTAAAGCCATAAATGAGAGCTCTATGCATATTTTCAGCCCAAGCACAGTATTTGAGCAATAATCTAAACACCTAAATTAGGAATTTGTAGGTATATAGGATTTCCTTGCAGGTGTATTACCATAGCGTCACTTTCAAATACTTATGCGTATCTCCTAGACTGTATGTTGTAAACAAAATACACACAAATTAAAAAAATACTATTACTCACTGTTATAAGTGATGTTAAATCCACGTCCTGACATTGAATGGTCAGCTTGAAATTCCAGACGCAAAATATGACCATTACTGGTAAGATGAGAAGGAACTTCAGCGCCAGTAAATGTTCCAATTATGGGGGAATCTGGAGAATCACCATCTTTGACTGCAAGGAAGTCAAACTGAGATTCCAAGTCAAAGTCATTAAAGGAGAGATGAATTCGACTCCCAGGGTCTGAAATTATGGTCCATATACAGTTTAAATTATTCCCATATCCCTCTGGATAATCAGGTGAAAGAACTGTTCCCATCGGTGCAGTGAAATTGGAAAGACAAGGAACTGCCAAAAAAGAGAGAGATAGATTAGATAACAGAATAAAACACTTCAATAAGGACTGTTTCAGTGCAAAGTTTTTGCAGGAGATCTTAAAACTCGCTGATTACCTCAACTGAATAATTCATTATTTGTGGTGATATGTGAATCTGGAAAGAAGGTTGTTTTTTCAATCTTTGTATTCCCTTCCTCTCAATAAAACTATCTCCCAAGCAGAGGCCAGAAGAAATAAAGAACATTCTTGCTGCATTGGAAATCCATGGCAGTCCTTACAATTTACCCTTGATAATAATCACTTGGCACCACTTATTTTCTCTTGTAGGGAACTAGTTAGATGAGTAGACCTCCCACTGAGCACGTTAAAGGGGCAGAAATGTCAGTAGTGCCCTTATCATTTGTTGTTCACACAGAGGCACAAGAAATTAAGAAGCCTCAAAGAGACAAGAGATGTTTTGTTGTTTTCAGTATAATGTGTTATTTTCAACCAATTCAGTTAAGCCATATTAAATTGAGTTGCAGAGATGAAAGCAACTGATTGCACTCTCAATATATTTGATCCATACTATTTTAGTGAAAAAGTTAACAAAGGTGCTGAGACAAATAAATATCACAACATTGTATATTCTTATGCTATATAATGCAACTTATGCTGTATAATGAAAATGTTTTACTTATGCTATATAATGCAACTGGAAGAAAACTATAAATATCTGTAATAATTTTAGTGCTAAAAGGTATTCATATAAAATACATGGAGAAAGTGTAAATAATTTAAACCTTTGATTTCAATTCAGCAACTTCTAATCTAAGGAAATATATTAATTTATAAGACTAGCTATCAAAATTGTATCATACATAATTTACATCATAAAATCAACAGAATCCTACCAAAAAAAAAAGCGAATAATAAACCACTATATCAAAGCACACAAAGACAACTGTTTTAAGAGTTGGTGTAAGAGAAAAAAATATCTTAGCAGTTTTAGAACTTGTCCCTTGGGCATGCACATTAGGCAAACCCACCAAAATAAATAAATTCTTCCCATCAGGAAGAATTGTACATTGTACATTGTACTAACTCTAAAATCAATCACACAAATTATTACCTATAAGTAAAAACTTATCAATATGTTATGCCTCAAAAATAATAAGAAGAAAATATTTGGTACATACAAATACAGATTGGTATGTTTGCAGACCACTGGTTGTTTTCTTGGCAAATGATAGATTTCTCTCCAATTAATTCAAATCCAAACTGACACTCAAACCTTAAAACATCACGATTAGAAAATCCATCCCCTTCTCTGATACCATACAATGGCGTTCCAGGATCCCCACAGCTTTCCTTTTCAATTTCTGTTGAAATAAATAAGGAATTTATTTATAGAAGAATAAAAAAACTCACTGCATGTATATGCTGACATGTAGAAAATTCCAAGTAAATTAAAATCATCTACATAAGAACAGTTGTCAAAATGCACTCACTGCACTGAGTCTGATTCTGTACTCCAGCTTCATAAGGAGGAAATTCTGCATACGGAATCCCACCAGAGGGAATAAGTAAGTGGTTGTGTTGGGCTTAGCTGTTGTCTACAGTTAAACCACTACATGAAATTAGAAAAATCAGAACTCTTTGTGTTTGTAAAATACTTGAAAATTAAAGGATATGAGGAAAAGGGTTTCTATCCTATTTTATTTCATAAAATTTTAAACAATAATAACATTAAGTAAAATACTGCTACTAGAACATGACCTCTTAAAAGCAGAAACAGAGACCAATACCCCAATGTGTAAACACTGTCCATGTTGCAACACAGCTCAAATTGAGGTACCAACCATATGGCAAATAAGGGAGTGGTGGCACCAAAAGAATTGCCCAACATAAAAAGGAAGCTAGGCAAAAATACATAGGTATATATACAAATTCCCATTCCGTGAGGTAGGTGATGTGGCCAGAGCCCTTGCCAGTGAAGCTCAAGGCGAAAAGATTCAGCCTTCTCCTTGTTAGTTGTAACCAGGCCTTCTGTTTTACTTGTTGTTGCAGGTACAATTTCTTTCATCTTCCTTTGTTGCCCTATGTACCTCAAGAAATCCTCATTGTTATTTTTCATGCCTCTAGTCAGGTTCAGCTCCAGCTGTACCTTGACTTTCTTGATCCCCTACCAGAGACCTCCTGGATGGGACCTCAGGAGGTCTTTAGGCTCCTGTTCAAGGCAGACTCAGCTCTGAGCTAAGATCAGGTTACTCAAGGATTTATCCAGTTGCATCTTGAAAACCTCCCAGGATGAAGACTGTTCTGAGAAATCTGTTCCACTTATTGACCGTCTGCTTGGTAAAAAGAAGTCTTTCCTCATATCTATCCTTATATCTAGTCTTGTTCTAACTTACGTCCATTGTACCCCCAGCCTTCTATCCTGTACCAACATAAAGAACCTGCCTCTGTCTTCTCAATAACCTCCTTATGGGTACTGACAGGCTGATATTAGACCCTACTTCTACAGCTCTCTAAGGCTCTCATCACAAGTGGGCAAGTGCTCCAGCCCCTGTTCATCTCCACAGGTCTCTGAGGAACCTACTTCAGTTAATCAGTCTCTAAAAACTGGATGAACTGGTCTTCAGTACAGCATGAGCAATTTACTACTACCTTCTATCCTATCATCCAACCTGTTGGGGTATTTTGTAGGGAAGGAATATTTGTTTGGAGTTTTTTTCTTTGTTTTGCTAAGGTTTTTTTCGTTGGTTGGTTGGTTGGTTTTTGGTTGGTTTTCTTTTGGTGTATGTTTTGCTTTTTTCTTCCAATCAGTTCTCTATGATAAAATTCTTTCATTCAAATCAGGACATAATGTTCACATATCCAACTCTGGATGAGTGGACAGAGTGAAAAGCTTTGCTAAGTTTGAGGTAGGCAACATCCACTGATGTCCCCTTGTCCAATGACCAAGTAACTTATTATGAAGGAGGAATCAGCTTGTTCAGGTGTGGTTTACCCCTAATAAATTATCTGTTCACAATCACTTTCTTCACATGACAGAAGATGGCTTCCAAGAAGACTTGATCTGTGATTTCCCCAAGCATTGAAATTTGCACAGGCCAGGCTTCTGTTAAAGGTCAAACTTGTTTCCAGTCTTTGCGTATCTCGCCCAAACTTGACAAACTGCCAAAGATGACAGGAAAGTGGTCATGGACAGAAGATCACCAGTTCTCTCAGCACCCTTGGATGCAGTTTTTTATAGATTAGAAACTTGTAAAGAAAATACTGTGCTCCAGATAAGAAACTCAGGAATACACTCATCATCTACAAATAGAGGAAATAGGGTACATAAGTAATAGAAATTCAGAACAAAACTTTTTTCAACTTGTCCAGTCTGAATACCACAAACTTCTTTTGTGAGAGATGCTAACTATAAAAAGCATAGAAACCTTAAAAAAAAATAAATTTATTACATGTTATGACAGCAACAAATGTCCCCGTACCATAGTTTGAGAATTTCTCTTTAAAGGTCTTGCAGCTATTTTTTTTTCGTATTTCCATATATGATAGTTTGAGTACAAGGAAAAGAAAACAAACATAAATAAAAAGTAGCAAGTGTTTTGATTTTAACTCAAACAATTTTTGTAGGGTAATATTTTCAGCAGCATGCACTTGATTTCTCAAAGCTTTCAGATCTAAGGTTCTAAATACAATTAAAATGTGACAAGAAGCAAATAAAGAACATTCCGTTTTAACAAGAAACTGTAAGAGAGTTGACAATTATTTAAGAAAATACTTCACAGACTTTTGCAGGGCTTTATTATTCTGTTTGGCTAAAGAAAAATCAAAAACAACAAAAGAAAACCATCTAATAAAAAGCACAAAAAACCATGAACACTTCTTATTGGTTTATTTGTATTTTTTTCCAAACAGTTCTAGGAAAGGATTGATATAATTCATTATTATAAAAGGTTAACGCCAGGTTGAATTTCTCCTGAGATCACAGACCTCAAAAAAAGTTACAGCTGTCCTGAAGAAACAACCTAAGCTATCTCAAAGAACACAGAAACTCACTCTCCTGTCTTCAATTTTTGTGAGACTGTTAACATCAAACCTACAGAACTACTCAGTTCTTAACTGCCAAAGAAATACAAAGTTTCCCCAGTCTGTCCTGGTAGACGAATACTATTCTAAGTGTCTAAGTAGTTTCATATTTCATTTGGGAAAGCAAATACATTATATAAACAAATGTATTCTACAAACTAGTTGTCCAACAAATGACTATATCATGCAATCTAATGTAGTTTTCTCAAACAATATATACTAGGCAGTAAATGTTTTTATACCTACTTCAATTTACTCTCTTTTGGGGCTTCTGTTCTGATGTTGCTGGGCAAGGGTTTCCATGCTTTTTTCGCAAATTTGAAAAGATACGTAGCTGACCAAAACTATCCCCATCAGGATTTAAAGGAACTGGTTCTACATTCAAAAAATTATTAGGCAGAGTAAAATCATTTACAGGAGCTAGCTAGAAAAAAATATCCTATGTGACTGGTGCATTTGAGAGATTACATCCACAGTCTTATACTGAATTTGCTTTCATAAACAAAATCAAGCTGAACAAAATGTTATATGAATTAAACCATCCCTAAACCCCATTTGTATTCATTTATAGCAAATATTTCCTTCATTACTTTAAAACTTTTCTGAATGCATTGCTTGCAATACTTTTATATACTCTTTAAATTTTGTATCAGCAGCAGTTAATCTCTGAATTTGAACTAGATTATTTCTGTCATTACTTAGTTTTCCACAGGAGCAGAAATGATAGGGGTTCAATTTTTTTATTTTGTTCGGGGTTTTGTTGTTGTTTAGTTTTGTTTTTTTTTAATTGAAGTGCAAATACTTTTTAGATTTCTTTAGAGAATGTCAATAAGTTTCCTTTAAAACAGACAGGACAAAACCAAGCTGCCTCCTTGGCTTTTGTCAGATAATCACATTTTAAAAAACATGATTTTAGGAAAGCATATTAATATTTATTTGAATTCATATTTATTTTAATTCCTTTAGGAGTAAATTATATTCACATTTTTTTACTGCTGGTTCTACCACTTGTGTTTCAGCTTCCCTGCACTACATATTTGTTTCAAAAATTCCTAAGCGGTTAGGTTCAGAGCCCGACAGAGCCTCTCTTCTTGATAAAGTCATACTAGTCCCTCATTGTAAATAACTCATTCATGATAAATAATAATTTACTGTTGTTTTAAGATCAGCAGAAAACCAGTAAATTTTCAGATAGCTTAATTATTAACGCCATAATTAAAATTTAAAAAATCCACAACTATAAAATTGGAAATTTCAGTGTGAGGCACCAAATAGTGAAGAGAAATAGAAGCTATATGGGCTACTCTTCTGGAACATAACTTGAATGCCTATCAATAAAATGTTTGCAAGAGTTCACTACTTAGTGTATTTGTTGGACTAAAATATTAGTAATTACAACGTTCTCTTTCATATAATGCAGATGTAAAAAAAGGTGCAATTCACAGCAGAAATTGTTATAGAGTATATTTTAATGGAAACACTATTTCTATAGTATATTAGTGTCAACATTTGGAATAAGTTTACAATATATATAGGCTACTTCAAAAATTCAAAAATAAATTCATTGGTTAAGCTTGTTTTTGTATTTTATTTTACATTTTGGTTACTTTGTAGTTTTACGTATTGGTTTGTGTTCTCTTTTACAATTTATTCTGCTGTTTGAGATCTGCACTTCATGTTAGCTACAATAGGAGATGACTAGGATGGGTATTTGTTTTCCTTTGATCACTACCACTGTGATACAAAAGATGAGTATTGCTATTTGTGCCTGAGGAAAAAAAACCACCTTGTGCTAATATTATTTCTGTTAAATAGTCCCTATTTCCTTTGTAGACTTATAAAAAGGGAAAAGAACTTCTAACCATAAATAAAATTTGTTAAATGTGTTAACAATGAATCAGGCGTGTTCTTTTGTTTTTTAAGGTTTTTGAGACAGAAAAGAGAATCCATTTTTGTTTTCAAAAATTATTTCACAAAGAAGGACATTAACAGTAAAAGGAGGCATGATTTCTAGTGATGTTAGAAAGCTATCTTTTTTTTAAAGAAAAAATCCTGTTGAAACTATTTAGGATACTAAGTTTGGAAACAGATATTATCCGAAATAAATTTGTACAGTTTGCAGTTGCACAGCACTGAATTAAGTTAATAATTGCCAAAGTATTTTTTAACAAGAAATATCAAGAAAATATATCAGGTTAAGGGAAAACTGAAAGAATAATGTAAAGAAAATTAAGATAACCATCTCCTTTCATTTTAAATTATCCCTACGCTACTTTTGTATATCTCACTGAAAGATTTTGCAGATTTCTAACCAGTGATGTACTGAAGGGAGAGCCCCAAGCTACAGTAGCCCCTAGTATAGGTATAGCAAGTTAGGAATGTTCTTTTTCTCTTATCCTTTCTCTTTGTGAAAGTCAGGCCCATCTTGGAGCTGACTAAAGGGGGCCTTGGGGAAAAGAAATGGTCACTTACTACACAAGTGCATTTTGGCAGAATTGCACTGGAGTTAGGCTTTGAAGAGGCAACTTGTCTATCTTTCCCTTCTTGTAACTCAAGGGTAAATAAAAGATACAAATGCGGTTCTCATAAGGAAAACAATTTTGAAAGAAAAGAGATCACTGGTGCACACTGGAAAAGTACAATACTGAAGACTTGTTATCACTTCAGCAGAGATTCAAAATCTGTAGTCCTTCAGGGAAACACCAGGCAAAGACCACTCTCTCTTTACTTTAACAACATCTCAGAATAATGTCTATTATTTGTTTTATTGACTTTATCAAAGGAAATATGACACAGAACTAGATTTGTTTAGTCATTAGTAAAAGAGCATTTGAATTCATTACATACTATTTCCTGAAACAAAGAATATTGGATGAACTAAATACTAGTATGTGAAAAGAAACGGTTCAAGTATGTGATTCAAAAAGGACAAAGCTTGCTCTTTGATGTTTGAATTTTTTATGCAAAAGCTACAAGCATTCACCACCATATACTGACACAGTGACATTTTGCACGATAATACGTAACAATCTAAGCAATCCCACTTTGAAACGTCATGGTATGTACAATTTATATACGCATTACTGAATACATAAATCTAACTTAGTTGTGAAATTGTCATGCTAATGTTACCAATGCAGGATTTTCTTATTCAAAAAGTTAGAAGAATATATCATCATATATTTCAGAGAATCACAGAATAGGTAAGGCTGGAAGGGAGCACAGTGAGTCATCTGGTCCAATCTCCCTGCTCAAGCAGGGTCATCCCAGACCACGTTGCACAGGATTGTGTCCCGAAAGTTTTTGAATATCTCCAGTGAGGGAGGCAATTTGTTTAACTTCTGCTTGCAAAGGCCAAGGAACCAGTGTTAGTATAATCATCTGTAGGTTTGTGTTGCAAGATTTTGATAATGGAGGGGCCACAGGGGTGGATGCTGGTGAGAAGCTGCTGGAAGCTTCCTCCATGTCTGACAGAATCGATGCCAGCTGACTCCAAGACAGACCTGCTGCTTGCCAAGGATGAGCTCATCAGCCACAGTGGTAGTTCCTCTGGGATAATGCACTTAAGAATGGGAAAAAAAAAATGCTCCACAAAGAGCAGCTGCAGGGAGAAGTGAGAATACAAGAGAAAATGCTCTGCCTTACCAGGAGCAGAGAGGAAGGAGAGAAGGTGCTTCAGACACCACAGAAGGGATTCACAGCCTGCACACCCTACACTCTGTGGTGAAGACCATGGAGAGGCAGCTGTGCACATGAAGTCCATGGAGGTCCACAGTAGAGCCAAGATCCACCTGCAGCCCCTGGAGGACCCATACCTGCAGCAGGTGGATGCCCAAAGGAGGCTGTGATCCTGTGCTGGAGGCCTGTGCTGGATTAGGTTTCCGGCAGAACCTGTGGGCCCATGGAGAGAGGAGCCTGTGCTGGAACAGGTTTGCTGGCAGCATTTGTGACCCTTCAGACCTGTGCTGGAGCACCTGAAAGGGACCCGTGGTGGAGCACACTGTGAAGAACTGCAGCCTGTGGGAAGAACCCATATTGGAGAAGTTTGTGGAAGATTGCCTCCCATGGGAGAGACTCCATGCTGGAGCAGAGGAAAAGTGTGAGGAGTCCTTCCCTATGAGAAGGAAGCAGCAGCAGAGACAACATGCGATGAACTGACAGTCCCCCTGTACCACTGAGAGGGAGGAGGGACAAAGTTAAGCCCAAGAAGAAGGGAGGAGTGGGGGGAAAGTGTTTAAAGATTTAGTTCTTTATTTCTCATTATCTTACGCTGATTTTGATTGTATCGTGGGTTGAATCTGAGTTGATGGACAGATCTTTCAACCAATAGTGCTTCTCGAAATTTACATATTTAAGCCCTGGGAAACACAGGCAGTCCCCTTTTGGGTTTGAACCTCCCGGCGGGGAGGGGGGAATTTGGCTGGGCTCTGCTCTTCGGAACGGCCCCGGGCCTCCCCTCCCCCGGCCCCGGCGGGCACTGGCCCTGGCCCCGGGAGAGCCCCCTCAGAGCCACGGGCAGCTGGGGAACAATCATTGCTGCATAGCTGAGACCACCTGAAACGGCTGCTGAGGAACACCCCCCCGCTCCCCCTGCCACGTGGCTGTGAAGATCCAGCAGGAGCTGATAGAAGTTTTCTGCAACCAACTCAGCCTATGTTGAACTGTAAAATAACATCAAGTAATGAGCAGCATAAAGGGAGCGAGGCTTTCTCCATCGTAAAGCCCGAGAAACGAAGATTATTCATCATCATGGTATCTTCAGGGTCAGAGAGAAAGAGAACTTGAGTGACGCTGAAGATGGCGGGGGGGAAAAGAGGGCGGAGTCGCGCTTTTCCGCTCGTAGCTTGAACCTGCTTTTTGCAGACCGTGGTAAAGACTGTAATATCACAAACTGTTTTTCTCTTTAATCCATTTAAAGACATGGAGGGATGAGAATTCTGTGTGCAGCCTGTGAGGGAAACAAAGGTGACCACGCCAGGTTACCCAAGAGCTGTGAGAGGTTGTGAGAGACTTTTAAAATTTTCTGTAATGAAGAGAGCTGTTGTTTTCAGGCTGGAATTTTATCTATCCTTAAATGAGAATACCCCATGTGTGGCCCATGGGACACTATGGAAGAGACTGTGATTTCTTTCCCGTGGGAGAGATGTATTTTTTACGGCAGCAGATTTTCCAGGCGGGGGCTGTTAGCTGGTACAGTTTGGGAAACCACGAGACGCAAAAGAGACCTCTATTTCCCCAAATAATAGAAAAGGACTTTTAAGAACTGTGAATGCTGACCAAATCCCATGTTTTGTTATTATTTGTATGAGTTGGGTAAAAGGAGTGGGGTGCTGGAGGAAGTAGGAGGGGGGTGCTGGAGAAAAGGGGGTTTTTGTCTTAATCTCTTATTTCTTTTTACTCTTAACTCTGTTAGTAATACACTTTTTTTCATATTCTTTAAGTTTGAGCCTGTTTTGCATTTCTTCAAATCTCCTATCTCACAGAAAGTAAGAAATGCGAACTAAACCACTACATTTAATTAGTGTTTCCGCCCAGTTAACGAACCAAACCCGCTACAGATTGGCAGCAAGTTCAATTAATTTCCCCAAGTCAGGACTGTTCTGCATGTGATGGTAACTGGTAACCTACCCTTATCTTGACCCATAAGCTTTTTGTTATATTTCATCTCCCCTGTCCTGCTGAGGAGTGGAGTGATAGAGCCACTTTTGGTGAGCACCTGACATTCAGCTGGAGTCAATCCACCACATCATCTATCTTATCTTGAAAATTCAAACTTAAATATTAAGGAAAAAAGGCACTGAAAAAGCAAAAATCAGGAAAATAAAAGTTAATAGCTTATGAATCAAGAACATATATATTTCTCAGAGTAAATCACGCCATATATCTTCATAGTATGTATACTCAAAACATATAATCTTAAAGATACATAGCAGACAAACCGTTTTGGACCAATTTCAGCAGTCTTAGCCTATGTTTACCAATTTACATGGTAATAGATTAGAGATTGTTTACATTTATTTGTAATAGGGTTTAGGTATTGCCGTGATTAGTAAACAAACAGAAATTTGAATCACCTAACAGATGATACCTTCTCCTAAATATTATAACATGCATCTTCAAATAAAAGAGATAGTTTTGCCTATTACCTATTACTGTCAAAGTGTGAGTATTTTTATAAACAAAGGATGGAAGTTCATTTGCAAGAGAACAAAGTGCCTATTGCCATGTGATTTTCAGTTATATTTTAAAGGTTATCAATACTCTTATTTCCTTCTAATGATCAGATTTTTATCTACAGATTCCATGTCTTTGGAAATGTAGATATGTTTAAAAAAATGATCACCTTAACCACTATTTTTACCCAGAAAAGTGTGACTTTCTTGCCCTCAATTGTGACCACAATAGGTTTTATATTTATTTTATATTTATTTTCTTTTTTCTTCCTTGTTTGCCTAAAATATAGGAAAGGAATCTTATCTAATGAATGGTGTGTCTGTATTTTTAGCAATTGGTAAGTGTGAGGATAGGGAATGAGTCTTGCATTGCTTTTAAATACAAACAGGATGGAACAATGCCTGTAGCCAAATGATGAGAAAAATCCAGCTGTGCCCGACTGCTGCAGGTGAGAGAGAGACCCATTACAGTGTTGCAGCACCTTCTCTGTGCTCCTGGGTTCCATTACAGAAGAAACAGATATGCAAAGAGAGGAAAGGAGAGGAGGAGGTGGATTTAAGCATACAGTCTTTTCCCTATATGAATTCATGAGATGTTTAGCCTATAATGTGTTATACAGAACAGCCATTCAAGGGTATAGAGTGTAGTGGGTTGGAATATGGTTGATGGACGGTCTTTTGGACCAATCACTTCTCCCAGTTTTGCATTTTTAAACCCCGGGGAGACGCGGGCATTTCCCTTTTTTTGTTCGAGCCCTCCCCCGGGAAGAGGGAGGGGAAACGGGCCTCGGTCTCCATCTTTTGGAGTGGCCCCGGGCCTCCTCTTCCGTGGCGCCGGGGCACGGGCCCCTGGGTAGCCGTGGGAGACCCCCCTCAGAGCCGCCGGCAGCTGAGGAACAACCATAGCTGCTGCTGCATAGCCGAGACCTCCCGGCGAGGTTTCTAAGGACTGGCGGGCTCCCCTCCCCCTCCGCACGGTCCCGTGCAGACCTGGTGGGAGCTGATGGAGCTTACTGCAACTCACACAGCCTGTATCGAACAGAAGAAGACACCATTCAGCCAGCATCATAAAGGGAGCTTTCTCCACCGTAAAGCCTGAATAAGACCTACTCTTCAACATGACAGCTCCAAGGTCAGAAAAGAAAGATGAAGTCACGTTGAGGCAAAGCTGAAAATGGTGACAGGAAAGAAAGGACAGAGTTGAGCCCAGCACGGAGCTTAAAAACTGTTTTCTGCAGACTGTGGTAAAAACTGTAATATCACAAACTGGTTTTTTTCTCTTTAATCCATTTAAAGACATGGTGGGGTGAGAATTCTCTGTGCAGCCTGCGGGAAAAAGAAAGGTGGCCACACCAGGTCAACCAGGAGCTGTGAGAGATTGTAAGAGACTTTTAAAGATTTTTGTGAAGAAGAGAGCTGTTGTTTTTTCAGGCTGGAATTTGCACATCCTTAAACGGGAAACACCCCACGTGTGGCCCATGATTGCAGTGTGAAAGAGACTGTGATTTTTTTTCATGGGAGAGATGTTTTTCATGGCAGCAGAATTCCAAGCGGGTCTGTTGCTGGTGGCAGTTTGGAAACCACGTGAAGCAAAAAAACCCTTTTTTCCTTAAATATTGGAGAGGCTTTTAAGAACTGCAATACTGACCAAAATCATGGTTGTTATCCTTTGTGCGAGTTAGGTAAAAGGGGGAGGTGCTGGAAGAAAAGGGGGTTTTGCTTTAATTTCTTATTGTTTCTTTTTACTTTTAATTATGTTAGTAATAAACTTCTTCATATTCTTTAAAGTTTTAAGCCTGCTTTGCATTTCTCCAAATCCCTTATCTCACAGAAGGTAAGAGATGCGAACAAAACCATTACATAGAGTCAGTTCTATTCCGCTCAAATTATACGGGGAGAAAAAAATCTATAAAAGAAAAGTTGTCTTTCCCTACTATGTAGGTGGTGATAACCTCCTTCACTCTTGCTGAATTGTGCCAATTGTCAGGGTACTTCTCATTTCCTGATCATATAAATTTATGAGCCAGAATGTGAACATTTCACAAAGAAAAAAAGGGGGATAATTAACTAAAGGGGGATAATTTGTCTAATGACACTCATGAGAAAGTCAGATGAGGTTCCTCTGAGAATGAAGTAAGAAAACAATGGCAGCCACCATTAGAAGTAATATTTTACATATATCACAAGCGCTCAACATTTCTAGTATAAAGAATCAAGTTACAGCCATTCTCCATGACAATAGATTTCTCAAAGGGATAGCAGTTACATCAACATGATTTTTATTGCATAATTTATCGGAAGTTCTCTACTACTAGCATAAAGTATTTCATAATTATGTTCTGCTACATATTTTAGGTACTTAGAGACTTTATGGATGTACATATTCCTTCTCTTCCCATTCAGGACCGTGTTCCATATCTAAAGTTGAGTTATTTACCACTCATCCAGCAATAAGCTGGCCCAGCTAATGAATGACCCCTGTGGGGCTTTAAATAGTACCCACACCTCCAATAAAATACGTTACTCTCTTAAGTTTAGAAAATGAACTGCTGTGTAGAACTCTATCCACACAAACAATTTAATAGCACCATGGGACTTCTCATTTATATAAAAATAAAAAAAAACCTGGGGTATTTCCTAAATTTCTGTTGAAATATTGCTAAATCACAGTATCTTGTTAATTCCAGATTTGCTCGCAAAAACAGCTGATATTTTATCACTTAAAAAATTTTAGTTAAAGTTGTGAGAATTCGCAACAATGTTTGTATTCCATCTATGCTGCCTCAAAAGATTTCTGTTGCCTTCAAACCTTTATTGTCCCAAACCCTATCAGTATGGTCTTCCTCCTTTAGTTGTATTGAAGTAATACTTGCATTGTTTCAGTATAATTTTGATGTGAAGATGCATGTCAAGAGAGACATTTTGTTCTTCTGAAACTGCAGTGTGTATATATATATCTTTACATTCCTCTTTGCCTATTCAATCCCCTTTGCTTCCCAAACACTATATCTTTTAATCAATCACATCTTTCTTCTTCAGCTAATTTCCCTCTACCAAGAATCTGGACAATGGGTTGGAAAGAGGCAGGCTACATTTGCTTTCATTAACACAGCTACTTCAACCTGGAGCAACTACGTTGGGGCATAGTTAACTAATTCAGGATGACTTTTCCTTAATGTACTTGACTTTAGCTGGACCAAAGATGGAACACTGAGTAATTTGAAGAAATTTTCATGTAACTTTTTAAATTTAAAGATTGAAATACAATTTTACATTCTATAGTGCTATATCACATATTTAAACCTCAAAAAATAGTTTTGTTAAAGAGAGAAAACATCTATGAATTTCAGCAGCTTTCCCTTAATACAACTTTTAATAGCAGACAGCTACATTGCAAGCTTTCTTTATGGAACTACAGATACTAGGCACTCTCAAGGAAAAATAAATGGAAAATAATACTAAGGAATTTTATCTAAGTCTGCAATCCTTTACATGAACAGTTTCAATGCGAATACACAGAATATCCCTTAGACCAGTGGTTATTGTTTGGCCTGTCTAAAGGGAAAAACAATGTGTATGAATAATCACCACATGCAGAAATATCTGAAATCATTTTCAAGGTAGCCCTAAACCTAAAATCCCTTTATTAGCAGTTACATAAATTATATAATTTCTATTCCTGAATCATCTTTATTTAAGTGGTGGGGCTTTTCTAATTTTAAAATAAGAATGGTTTTCTTCCATAGACTAAATAAAATGTAAGTATGTTGTTAATCATCATAAAGAAACTGAGCTGTAGAGAATGTGGTCCTTTGATGTTTACAAAATATTCTAGGTTATAATAAGAACACACAATACACTATTTTAATAATATGAGGAGTAACAGGAATCACATTTGTGTCATTGATGATTTGACTAATGCCTTTCACTCCTCTTTAGAAAATCTTTAGGAAAATAAAATGTTTCACTCGACTAAATAGCTTCATTGCCAACTGTCAGTATGCTTTTCAAGAACATATAAATGAAAATTAACTAATTCAGGGGATTTTTTTCTGGCACTGTGGGAGTCAACGTTGTACTAAAAATTTCAATCATTTTGCTATGAATAGTGCTCTTCTTTCTCATCTTTAATGGTAAATGTGTGCAGATAGAAGTCCAAACCCAAGACTGTTGAAGCTATCGAGAATGTATCTCTCGACACATACAGAGTTGGTCTGTGACAACAGTGAATCTATTTGCAGTTAGTATATTATCCGTAGAACCTTTCAAATCTGTTGATCAAAGCAACCTGCACCAGCTCTGCAATTCTTCTTTAATGGCAACCAATAACTTTGTCCTCTGATACCTTGAAAACTGGTTCCCTGCATCATATTCTGAATATACATGTGACTATACAACACCACCAAGGTTTTAATTTGATAGCAACTCTATTGTCACTCAAACTTTTTCAGTTTTGCTAAGCTAAACATCTAGTTGGGATGTAAGACTGTTAGTTCCACCTTGCTTTTGCCTTTTTCAGAAGGTCATAGAACAGAGCAAAAAGGAAAGTCTCTAGAGAAACAGTTACCAAGACGTATTGATATGGCTTGTTTTCTTTCCCAAGCTTCTGGTCCCATGATCCTTCAACCTGCTTCTTTCTAGTTTGATCAGTTATTCCCTTCTGAAACAAGGCAACCATACCTTTCCAAAAGGAAGCTACAATGGAATAAAACCAAACCCACAAAAAACCCTAATCCCAAAACGCAGAACAAATACTGTTCCCTGCCAAACACACACGCACAAAACTGTTCCCAGATCAACTCTATCAACACAAAGCAGGGTTTGCTCCAGCAAAAGTAAGTTAGTGTGTTTGTACTGTGTTTAGACACGAAGGTTTTGGTAGTCAGGGGTCTGCAGAAGTGACCTCTGCGAGAAGAGGCCACTCCCATGTTGGACAGATCCAGCTCCAAAAAGGACCTACTTCTGGTCAAAGTTGAATCCAACAGAAATGGTGGTGGTGCCCTTGTGATAACATATTTAAGAAAGAGTAAAAAAATGCTGCAAAGCAACTGTGACAGAGGATCAATAAAAATAGGTAAGAAACAGCCCTGCAAACACAAAGGTCAGAGAAGTAAGGGGAAGAGGTGCTCCAGGCATCGGAGCAGAGATTTCCCCGCAGCCCATGGTGAAGACCACAGGGAAGCAGGCTGTCTGTCTGCAGCACATGGAGGTCTCTTCTGGAGCCTGTGGATGACCCCACATTGCAGCAAGTGGATAAGCCCGGAAAGGATCTGCAGTGGAGCAGTGGAGCAGTCCATTCCTGAAGGACCACACCCCATGGAAAGGACACATGCTCTAAAAGAACTGCAGATGATGGGAAGGACTCCACAATGAAGCAGGGGAAGAGCATGAGGAAGAAGGAGTAGCAGAGACCAAGCGTTATGAACTGACCACAGTCCCCATTCCCTATTCCTGATCCACCCTTACTGTTTGGGTGAAGGAAAAGAAGAGATGGGAATAAAGGAGTGGAGTCTGGGAAAAAGAGGAGGTGGAGGAAATTTTTTAGGTTTGTATTCACTTTGCACTATTCTACTTTGTTTTTATTTGGCAGTAAATCAAATTAAACTTCCTTTAGTTGAGTCTGTCTGTGACAGTAACTGGTAAGTTATTTCCCATTCTCATCTCAACCCATGAATTTTTTCATCTTATTTTCTTCCCCTGCTCTGTTGAGGAGGAGGAGTGGGAGCAGCCTTGTAGACCTATTGCAGTCCGTCAAGGTTATCCAGCACAGAGATGCATGTAAATTTCATCTAAACCTGGTTGTTGAATGTAGCCTTTTTCCAAGTTAGAAATGGAGTGCTCTCACACCCCTTACCCCCAAAAAAGAAACTAATAATAAGAGAGAGATGTTGCTAGGAGCTCTGATAAGACTGCAGCTCGGACTAAGCTCCTGGGGATTTCAGTTTCTGTAAGCTAAATCCTCTTAACAAGTGAGTAAGCCTATGCAAATCAGAATTTTACAAACTGAATCTGGTTAGATATCCCCTTGCCAAATTTCAGGTCACCGATTCAATGTGCAAGAAAGTTAGAACTTATCAAAAAGGTTGGTTTTTTTTGTTTTTTTTACTGGCTACAATGGAATGCATTTTCCTGAAAGAATGGTCTTTAAAGCTACTAAGTGTTTTGCTTGAATTTGCTCATAAGCATTTCAGGTGAGATAGCCATTGAGTACAGATAATTTCACCCCAAAACCAGTTAACGTTCTGAGTTTCTAAATGGTAAAGAATAAATTAGTTCTTGCCTTACTTAGAAAATGACGATTCGACCTCAAAGTAATGAATTGGTTTTGCCAATAATATATTTTATTGTTTCACTCTCTATTATGGTTAAAATATACAAATTAGATAAATTTGCATACAGATGGGAGAAGAATAAGTAAAATTTAGAAAGGAACTTCCCCACTACACCAGGAAGGTCGCTACTATGACTGTGTGTATAGCTGCAATATTAAAATATTGGAAAAATGTCAGTGTGATGATGACAATAACTTTTCCAGTCCATGTATTAAAAAAAAATTGTCTATAAGTTGCATGTGATGTGCTTTAAGTGAATATTTGCACATGAAAAAAAAATACTAAGAAATATCTAAAGAGCATGAGAGAAAAGTGTACCATTCTAAATTGCATGTAGATCCAATTTAATACCAAATTTTTAAAGATTAAGATAAATAATGACTGAAACTGAAAGTGTGGCTTCTAAACTATGAAGATACTTAATGGATGGTTTTATTTTTTTTCTAAACTATAAGTCTTAGATCAACTACAGGATAGTGAACACAACCACCTAAAAAAATATAGGGGCACCTAATTTCTTCATGTTGTTTTCTCCTTCTCATGTCCACCCCCCTATTGTACTGAACTTTACTGACAGCTTATACAACTTGGAATATAAAGAGTAAAGTTATTTATTGAAACAGAAATATAAGATAAACTAGGATCACAGAAAACAAAAGGACTAATTCAGGCTGATTCAAAACATATTCAATTATAATAGTTCATTAACCTTTTAATTTGCCTTGATACACAATACAATGTCTTTGTCTTAGTTCTAATGCACTGACCTCACTTTTCATAGTCTGTATTAATGGCATTTCCATTAAATCTGATGACAAAAGAGAAAATACAGTTCATATAATTCAGGAAATATTCTTCAGTAACCTTACAGATGTATGATGTTTATTAAAGTACAGCATCACATATAAGTTACAAGATAGTGTCAAAAAATAGCTTACTGCCCTGTGGCACAAAGGCCTGCACACGCTACTTCATTTTGCTTATTAGATACAGCTTTTTATCTGCCTTAGTGCTGCACAGTAGTGCTGATTATGAGGTGTGAGTGGTGTTCCCCAGGACTGGTTATTGAGACCGGCACTTAACATGACATGAACAGCAGGAATGAGGGCATCTGCAGCAAGTTTGCCAACAACACCAAGCTGTGTGGTGCAGTTGACACGCTGGGGAGAAGAGATGTCATTCAGTGGAACTTAACGGTCTTGAGAATTGGGCCTGTGTGAACCTCATGGAGTTCAATAAGGCCAAGTGCAAGGTCTTGCACCTGGGTCAGGGTAACTCAAAGCACAAATACAGGCCGGGGAGAGAACGTATTTAGAGCAGGTCTGAGGATGACTTGGGGGTGTCTGTTGACAGAAAGCTCAACATAACCCAGCAAAGTGCTCTTGCAACCTAGAAAGCCAACCATGTCCTGCGCTGCATCAAAAGGAATGTGATCAGCAGGTCAAGGAAGGTGATTCTGCCCCTCTACTCTACTCTTGTAAGACCCCCACTGGAGTACTGTATCCATCTCTGGGGTTCTCAGCATAGGAATGAACCTGTTGGAGCAAGTTCAGGGGAGGGCCACTAAGATGATCTGAGGGCTGGAGCACGTCTCCTCTGAAGACAGGATGAGAAAGTTGGGGTTTCTTTTCCTAGAGAAGGTCTCAGGGAGACTTTACAGCAGCCTTCCAGTGCCTAAAAGAGCTACATGGAAGTTGAAGAGGGACTTTTTCAAGGGCATGTACTGACAGGACAAGGAGAAACAGCCTTAGACTGAAAGAGGAGAGATTTAGATCAGACATTAGGAAGAAATTCTTTACTGTGAGTCATTGGAACACATTGCCCAGAGAAACTGTGGATGCCACATCCCTGGAAGGGTTCAAGGACATGTTGAATGGTGCCCTGAAAAAGTTGATTTAGTGGGTGGCATCTCTGGTTATGGTGGAAGGGTTGGCACTAAATGACCTTTAAGGTCCCTTCCAAGCCAAACCATTCTATGATACTATAAAAATCTTGTATTTAAAGGAGTTACATCAAAGCACTTGAAGAAGCAATAACTTTTATTCAGATTGTGCATATATCACTTAATAGTCGAGTTAAACAGACTCAAGCAAATGGTAACGTGAATAGCCTGCTGGCCATAAAGATTATTTAGGCTGCCTATTACAATTTTTGTTTACTTATGAAAATATAATACAGATGATGAAGTGAAAAAAGTGAAGCTAAATAGCACTTAGAAATCTGTTTTCTCAGAAGCTTCAGTGATTTCAAAGTAGTGATAAATATTATAAGTAGAGTCAAGAGAGGAACTACAGATTCTTGTTTACTGTTTCTGATTCAAGAGAAAGAGCATGACTTCCTGGCAATGTAGCCTACCAATCTCAAACACCTTGGGCCACTTCTGCTGTAACACTACAAGTACAGCATGAGTTTTCCCCACAAAGTAGCTGGAGATAATTACAGATTTATTATTCCAAGTGATATGCCAGCAAATATAATACACCTGGGCCTCAGCAAATCAACAGACTCTTAGAACAAAATGGCAATTATGCAGCAATTACCCTCATTGTCAGAACTAGATGTTCAACCTGAAGCTGATAAAAATTGCTGTTTACTCTCCCATCTCACGCAAGACGTAGAGCCTGCACTGCTCTTACAATTTCTTACTTTACACTATCATATGTAGGGAAAGCTTTTAACTGGCATCATAGGAAAATTTTATCATGAAACACTTGATTATTGCCCTGCCATAAATGGTAAGAAGTAGTATTTCTGTCACTACCTCATCTGCTATGCTATAGTTCCACTCTTCCAAGCATTATATTCAAAAGAGTCCTTAGTTAACAATGATTCAAAGACCACCTCCTCAGTACAGGACAGTTTCCTGAAAAGAAGAGTTGTTCCAGCAAAATGTCACTATGCTGCTCTCAAGCTAATGCAGAGACTGAAAACCTCACAAGACATTTGAAAGAAAGCTTACAGAACAAAAACTCAGAGAAAATGTCTTGAAAGACATTCACTGTAACTTGGTGTTCTACAGTCATAGGCTTCTTGCTAAATTACACATAGGAATTTCTTCCTCCACTAGGAAAAATTAGTAAGTCAAGAAATATTTTTAAGTTAGAAATTATTTTAAAAATGTACTTAATGATTAATAAAGGTGAATAATATTTCTTTCCAATCTTAAAACTTAAGTTACAATGCAGTTAGGCTGCTGAAGGTCAGCATAGCAACCTTAGGTAAAATAGTAAGAGAACGGTAACACTAAGCTAAAGTTAAAGGTGTGCATGTTCAGATAAAATATTTATGCAGATGCCCACATCACAAGGTAAAATAAACATAGGCATACTTTATCCTAAAGTAATACAAAGGTTGTCAAGCAAGTTTTAAGCTGGGCTTCTGTGATATTCACTAAGTTCTACCAAACTGTACAGCATTTCAAAACTCCTTCTTCCAGAAAAAAAAAAAATAGTTACATAATTTCACCTGCAGTTATTAATCAGCAGGAGCAGTAGGGTTTGTTTTTTATTCTGTAAGACACACATCAGAAAATTATTTGCTTCCCCTATCAGCTCACGCTTTTCAGAACAATGAAGCCTTTTCCTGTATATTTCTCTTCTAGGAAGGAATTAAATCCTCTCTTAGCTATCACTTTGGTGCATATACTCCAAAGAGAATTGTCTAAGAATTTAACTTGGGAACAAGCTGTTTCCTAGTGCAGCAGAATAAACTAATCCCAGTTCTGACACGGAAAAATCTCAGGAGAAAACAGTGCAAGACAGACTCTCTGCACCAACAGTAAGCAGTGTAAAGCGTACTGGGTCTGGCTGGAATGGAGTCATCTTTCCCCACAGCAGACCTCATACGTCTGTGCTTTGTATTGGCAGTTAGAACATGTTGATGACACACCAGTGTTCTGGCTAGTGCTGAGAGGTCCTGATACAGCATGAAGGCTGTCTCTCCAACCAAACTGAAGATGGGGACTTCAACATTCCAGATGTTAACTGTGAACACCACACAGCTGATAGAAACAGGTCCAGAATATTCCAAGAACACCTGGTTGATAACTTCTTGGTACAGGTACTAACAGAGATGACTAGGAAAGGTGTTCTCTTTGATTTATTGCTTGTTGACAGAGGGGCTCTGTAAGGACTTAAAGAGCACAATGAACTGTCTCAAGTATTGCCAAAGAAGGAAGTTTCCATAAGATAAGCAACCATACAGGAACTCAAGCACAGATGGCAAACAGGAAGGGGTTAATACCAGACCTAACAGAGGTGAAGGTTTGGAAATAGCACACAGGACAAAATTCCACTGTGCAGACTGTGGGAAAAGCACAGATGGCAACAACAGGAAGATGCCAGGCCTGGTGAGGCAGATCTGGGTAACCAGTCTGGACAAAAATTCCCGCAATGGCAAACCGTGAGAAGGGATGCAAGTCCTTATACACATACCAGCCCAAGCTGTGGGAACAGCATTTACACTCTGTGGATACCTGGGACTTGGACTGTATAAAAGTGCCTCTCTCCAACCCCCCACTGAGAAGACCAGAAGAAGAAGGTCTGATGGGTTGCTGCAGGAACCCAGGTGGTGGTGATATCTTTTGTTTACACACTCTCTACCTCTCTTCTCCTCTCTCTCTTCTTTCCTCATCCTCTCCCCTCTTCACTCTGTCCTCCACTTCCCTTCCCTTCCCCCTAACCCTTCATTTCCCACTCTACCCCCTTTGTTTCCTCTCTTCCTATCTCTCTTGCTACCTCACATTTATTGTTGAATAAAATCCGCACTATTGACTTTGGCATATGGTCTTGTCTGCACCTTAATTCGGGCAGAGGCATCTCTTAATAATTGTATCCTAACATTATTTTGGAGTAGAAGTGGGATCATAACAGGCTCATGGGTGAAATAGTGATTGATGGGCGTATTTGCTAGAGCAACAATAAAGCATTTAGGTTTATAATCTCTAGTGACAGGAGGAAAACTGTTAGGAAAACTTCACCTCTGGACATAAGAACAGCAGATGCTTTTGAAACTGTTGAGATTCATCAGTGCTGGTCACTTTTGAAATGCCACCTCCTTAGTGCACCAGAGCAGGCAATTTCAAAATGTCAAGCAGGCAAGGCAGAAGGCTGACTTGGTTGAATAGGGATCTTCTGGGGTTAAGGTGAAAACACAAAGTGTATGGTCAGTGAAAGCAAGGTCGGATGACGTAGGAAGAATACAGAGAGGCTACTTGCCACTGCAAGGACAAAATTCATGCTGCCAAAGCTCAGTTAGAGTTGAAGCTGGCCAGAACTATGTGGGATAGTTAAAAGAGCTTTTTTAAATGCATCAATAACAAAAGGCAGTGCAAAATTAACATCATCCTGTTGCAGCATGAGGATGGTCACCTGAAAAACAGGGACTTAGACAAGGCAGGGATGTTTAATGTTTTATTTGCTTCAGGCTTAAACACTGATTATGGGCTATGGGTTTCCCATCGCCCTGAGCTGGAGGGACATGACAGTGGGTATGATAAACTCCCAGGAAACTCCAAACTTATATGGGATCTGCTGCTCCACCTGGATCTCTGTAAATCTCTGGGGCCTGCTAGGATTCATCTGAGAATACTCAAAAGAAATGACTGATGTCATGGGGAAACCTCTCTAAGAGATTTTTCAATCTTTTTAGGAATCTGGAGAGGTCCCAGATGACTGGCAGCTGGCTAATGAACTCCAATTTTCAAGAAAGGCGAGAAGGATGACCCTGAAAACTACCGTCAGTCTCACTTCAGTGACTGGTAAAACTATGGAGAAGACTGTTTTGTGAGCTATTGAAAAACACCCGAAGGACGACTAAACTGGGAGGAGCTGTCAGGTTAGGACAATGTGTTTCTCCTTGATTATGTAACTATAAGCTTGGTCTGAGAAATAAGCATATAGGCAAACTAACAGATACCTGCAATACAGAGAAAGCAAAATTCCTTTGGCCCTAAGGGCTACTGGTAGGCAGGCAGATCCGTATATTGAGAAATAGGTATTAAACATGTATAACAAAAAAAGTCAGAAAGGACTGTAGTAGGGAAAATGTTGAGTAAATTTACTTAACAGCAGTTGCTTAAATACTGGTTTTATGGATGAATACAATTTTATTTATGTCAGTTACTCTTGTTCAAAAAGTTGAACTATGTTTTTAAATCAGCTTGAGGTGTTAATTTTTGAGATATTGTCTACAGAGAGGAGAAAGTAACTAGTAAAATGTCATTCTAGCCACCTGGAGACAAGAGCACACTATTGCAGTTAAAAATGTGATGAGAAGAATCTAAGAAGTTGGAGGCTGTGATGCGATATAAATGTTAACACCATTAAATGGATGATAACAATTAACGTATAAGCCTGGAGAGAATGAAAAAACACGATTTTAACATTTGGTCATCTCCCATGTGAATTTAATTTTTGGAGTGTCTAGGTTGAGATCCTGGTGCCTGAGCAATAAAAAATATTAGGAAAGTACATGAGAGATGAAAGGTGTCACCTAATATTGCAGTCTGGTTAGCAGCAATAAAGCGTGAGTTGGGCATCATGCAATAAGAAGTTATGACAGTAGTTTTACCACTAATTCTGATTTATTCTTATCCCATTTTCTCCATGGATAACTCTAGGATGATAATGATTTTTTTTTCTCTCCTAGAGAAGAAAATATTACAATCTTTCTTATGATTAGAAAATAAGATCATGTATATATGTTAAAACTGATAGAGATTAATTGTGTACTTATTTCAGGCTTCAAAAGAGTGTGCAGTAAATAAGGCAAAGGCCAACACTTGAATGATGAACTTAAAAATATTAAACAGCTGCCACATACTCAAGACACCATTTATCCAATGCAATGAAGGAGACAGGGAGCCTAAGGGAAATACTCTGTGACTCTGTAATTAAAGACTATGCTAATGAATTCATGCACAGAGGCTGAATTATGCTTTCATAACTAACTTACATACTGAAACTTCTTAATTTTTGAAAAATCAACTTTGCAAGAAGACTACCTTCTATAAAATCCATTCCGCAGTTTTTGAATTCAATCCACTCCATAGGTAGGTTAAGAGAAAGACGGAAACATCACATATTGTTTAGATAAACTTTTCACCTCTATCATATTATGTTTCACTAGCAGTTTTTGAAAATGAACTACTGCAGCACAGACTGGACCAGAGGTCTAATGGTAAACAGGTTGTGGAGAAATCCTAATTCTAGCACAGTGGAAAAGGATCACTGGGACCTGTGCTGGTGCATCTTTCAAACACCACCCATTCAGGTGCCAAAATAATATAAAAGTCTTGAGATACTAAACAGGCTACTGTTCCATGCTTTTCCTTCTACAGAAGCAACTCTGATTTATAAAATAGTACTGGATATGAGTCAGCTCTTTACTAAAATGAAGAGGTCACTTCAAATACCTCAAAGCTGTAATTATGGACTCCGTCAGAATTTAAAATATTAATTACATTTGAGCTAAATTTTCTAAACAGAAATAGGGGTTTTTTTTAAATAATGAAAGAGATAATTCTATATGAGAAACAAATCTAAAATATCTAAATTTTAAGAGAAGGAGCACACAGCCAATCTCACATTTAAAAGTTTATTTTTTTTGGTGACAGTTATCTAATGAAGAAATGGTCTTGCTTTCAAAACATTGTTATTCAATTAGGTTTGTGTATGCTTACACTAGGTATTAGTCACTCATCTAGTTAAGGCCTGCAAAGGAAAAACATTCAGATAAAATCAATTTTGGGGGTTTCCATATGCATTTTTATGGTCAAGACCATTCCAATATTTTTATCAAAATTAAGTATTAAAGATTATAAAGATCTGAGAAAAAGATGAGCAGTTATCAGACAAGGTCTGCTTAGATTTTGTAGTTACATTTTTTTTATGTGGCAGGATATTACCAATTAAGATATTAATCATTTTAATGGTTCTAAGGACTTAAAGAGCACAGTTGTCTCTCTCAAAACACTGTGAAGGCCATGGAATGAACTTGCCATAAAATAAACCACCACAGCAGGAACTTGCAATAAGCACAGAAGGGAGGAATTTGCAACAGGCAGGGGCTGATTCTAGGCCTGACAGAGGTACAATCTGGTTGGCACATCCTGGTTAATGCATCCAGGCAAAAATTCCCACTGTGGCAAACTGTGGGAAAGAAAGTAACTGCTCATACAGAGAATCAGAATATTCTGAGTTGAAAGAGGCCACAAGGATCATTGAGTCCAACTCTTAAGTGAATGGCATGCACAGGGACTGAATTCACAATCTTGGCATTATTAGCACCAAGTGAGCTGATCTCAGGGTACATATATTGCCCTAAATTATGGGAGTGGTATCTGCACCCTGTGGATACCTGGAACTAGGACTGTATAAAGGTGGTACCCCCAGAAGAACAACTCTGGAAACCCCACCGCCAAGAAGCCCAGGCTGAAGAAGGGCCAACGGGATGAGGTTGGATCCATGGGTGGTAACTATCTTCTGTATTTTTGACTTCGGCGTATAGTCTCATTTGTACTTTAATTTGGGCAGAGGCATCTCTCACTAATTGGATCATAAGAATGGTTTATGGGGAGAAAGTAGATACCAAAACTACTGCCAGAATGTTTATTGTAACTTTAACTTGTGCTGTTGGGATTTTTTAAGTGAATGTGATATTTGCTGATGTACCTAATGTAGTATATGCAGTCTCTTCAGTCATGTATAAAAAGTTTACTACAAAAGGACAGAACCTCTCTTTATGGACCACCTTTTGAACACAGACTGATTAAAAATAAAGTAACTGTTTCTTTTCAAAGATAGGCAGTATGCAGTTATTAATTTTTTTTTCAGAGAACCCCAATTTTGCCATAAAGGTTGGAAGGCAAGACTGTTACCATGTCTAAGACCTGTCAGAGAGCCACCACAGTTTTTAACTTCTCCATGTTTTCATGGAAGTTAAGTAGATTAAGCAGATCACTTTTTAAGAAGGACACGTGAGGTACTTCAGAAATTATGCAACCTGCAAACCTTCTTCATTTGCTAGAACTGCAAACTCATGGATCATGCATTTTTCAAAACAAAAACTAAATGAAAATTGTCTGCCTAATTTTTGAGCTACCACGTACAGAAAAATCATTTCCACCTACAATAAGGATGACAGGGGAAAAAACAGTGTGACATAATTATCTCTACATCATTCCTGCAATTTCAAAGTCAGAACACTAACATTTGCGACAGTCATTGAGTCATGACAAGGAAATTAAAAGCAGACAATGACCTCAAAGACAAAGCAGGGAAAAGCATATAAAACAATGACTTCCAACAAATAACGTGTTCCTCTTCAACTTACAAACAAAATTATTCCCCTCATGACCACCAAGAAAGATATTTCAATTTAGATGATTTAGACTTCCTTGCATCCCTTGGGACTCCTCTAAGTGCCTTTACTGTTTCTAGTGGTTTGAAACACATGCACACAACCAAAATAATAGAGTCAAAAACAGCCAGGAAACATCTAGTGCTGAGTATTGCATTAAAGTTACACTTTATAACATTCTGTTATAATGAGTTTTCCTAGTGACAGCTCCCTAGAATTTCTAGATATAGAAGTTAAATGGGGATTCCTAAGTCTCATTGAATTGCATTCACTGATTCAAGAGGCAGGGTGGAAACTGGGCTTGCTATGGGTTTAGAGACTAAGAATATACCATGCATATGTCTACTGTCATCTAATGGAAGCCTGAAAATGAACCAAAGAAATAGAAAATGAAAGAGTGAGAGAAGTAAAGCCATAATATTATCATAAGTTGGTCCTCAATGTCACTTAGAAATTCTGCAAGAAATAATTCAATTCCCTTTGTGAAGACAAAAAGAGTATTTTAATGAAGCTGGCAAAAGAAGTAAGAAATGTCCTTTGTTGAAGGGAACCTCTATGGACAGAAACGAATCAAATTTGGCACTCTGTTCTACAGCTGGAAACTATTTTGCCTATTTGAAGACTGATAGGTATTAGAGAAAAAGTACAAGTCAGACACATTCTAGGAGATGCTAGTTGCTCAAAAGCAGGTTCAGCAAGTCTAGGTGACAAAAATATATTCCTACACATTTATTTAATTTCATAAATGCAACTGTTAAATGCAAACTCATGATGGCAGTATTGAACAGGCCAAACTTTCACTTGAAAGGTCTGACAAAGGTAAATGACAATGGAATCGCCAACAAGATTTGGAACCTCTTAGCAAGAAAAATAAGTGTTCACTTCATCAATAATCAGCTCACTTCTACTACTGAAAGTAGTGGTGTAAGTGGTGCTTAGAAGTAGGAAAGTAGTAAAAATGAAATAACACTAGAAATCATGAAAAATTAGAAGTCGAAAGAGTGACATTTATTCTTGGATCTTTTCAGAAGAGATCTAATGGGATGTTACCCACACTTAATTTCACTAAAATACCCAGTAAATTTCAGTTCTGCAAGACAGGTGGACATGGGACACTTCTCTGCGTGAAATGCCTTGTGATCTGCCTTTTACTGATAATTCTCCTTTTCTCTTAAATTTTCCATTTCATATCCACATTACGATTTTGAGAGGTTGTGCTTTACTGGGGGGTGCCACCCCTGCTTCTCAATAGAGAGTTCTATGAAACTGTTGAAGATCTAAATTTGATTGTTCACATCAACTCTATTACTTTAGGAGGACTTTCCTTTACACTGACCCTCACTTTTTACCAATCATTTTAATGCAATTACAGTAATTTGAAATTATGTCTTAAGTCAAATGTTCATTATTTCTCTAAAACTTAATATCTGCCACTAAATATTTCCTTTCACAGAAAAATTCTGAAGACAAGTTGCCTTAAAAAGCTGAAAAGGAGCTAAGAAAAACCCAACAAAACAGCTACCTTGTTTTATCCTTAAGTGACTGAAGCTCTTATCCCATACGGAAACTGTACGTGTACATGCATTTCACAGAACAAAAGAAACCTGAATACAAAGTAAATTTGTACTTGAAATACACTAAGCAATCTGCTCATTAAAAGAGGTTTCTGTGGCAACAAAACCTATCATCATTGAACCACATTCATTTCTTAAGTACATCAAATATATTACTGGTAGTTCAGGAACGGTGGAAGAGGGACAGGAGTAATGTGAAATTGAAGCTGCACTGGGCTCAGATCAGCCTATGCTGCTACAATTTATCTTCACTATCAGCCTGGATCACAACACAGTTAAAAAATCTTCATAATCTTCTTTACCCTCCCCACAATAAATCAGTCTAGGGTTCAACCATACCCTAGAATTATGACAATCTTATAAAAGGAGCATTTAAGTCTGGTAAGAATGTTACTTGAAATACTCCATAAAAATAAATTAATAGAACTACTGTGTCAGCAAACAACAAAAAATCTTCCCTACTTACAATAAATGTGTCTTTTCAGAAATATAACTAATAGAAAAAGTGGGAAAACGAAAGTTTTTGTAAACAGATGCACATCATAGATGATAATAAATAGCACAAAATAGTAGATTTAAACAATAATCCTTTAGCACAGAATAGTAGATTTAATTACGTTTATTTTGACTGCATTAAAGACTGAAAACTAGAGATAGAATACTGTCTTTATGACCAAATCATCCATGGGCATAAAGCCAACCAGAATTCAATTGATACAAAAGTATCATGGGTAACATTAAGTCGTGTCTCTCCAAATGTCTTAGGAATAGCCCAATTTGGGCAAACACCACATTTTTAGGTTTCTTTTTCTTTTTAAATTACTATCTAAGTCAGGGTTCCCCCCCCCGCCACCACTTGCTGAATGAAAAGTATAGCTAAACCGCCATACTTTAAAATAAAGGGAGAAAACCCTGGATTTTTAGAAAACCTCTGATACTCTTAATGGAAAAAGAATGGAAAATATTTATGAGGGCCAAAAGGAACAGAAAGTAAGACAAAATTCTTTAATGGTATTTCTGCTTGATTTCTACTGATTTGGAAGAAAATACTAAGTAAGACGGTGTGGTGAGATATTATGCTATTTCAGTAGTACTGGTCTCACTGGAAACAGGAGGCTTACAGTCACTGAGGAAGACTATGGAATGATGATCAGTTTGTTCAGGTTGGCTTGCTAACCACAGAGACAAACAAAATAAGCTAATTTTTTTGTTGGCTGTCCATACATTACCTGCACAAAGCTTTACACTATGGGAATACAATACTTTTCCACTTTCTAGTCTTATTAGACTAAAATTTAAATAAAAGTATATACTCCATAATTTACCTAACAGATGGTTCTGCTTTAGCAGACATACCTATGTAAAAAGAGGACATCTGCAGGAACCACTGTACTCAGCATTGGTGAGGCCTCACCTCAAGTACTGCATTCAGTTCTGGGCCACTCTAAAAAGGACAATGAGGCGCTGGAGTGTCCAGAAAAAGGCAATAAGGCTCGTGTAAAGTCTAGGAAATATGTCTTAGCAGGAGTGGCTGAGAGAGCTGGGTTTGTTTAATCTCAAGAAGAGGATGCTCAGGGGGGACCTCATTGCTCTTTACAAGTACCTGAAAAGAGGTTGTAGCGAGGTGAGAGCCGGTCTCTTCTGTTGTATCTGCAGTGACAGGACCAGAGGAACTGGTCTAAAGTTGAGACAGGGGAGATTCAGATTAGATACTAGAATAAAAAATTTCACTGTTAGGGTTGTCAGGCACTGGAATAGGTTGCCCAGGCAGGTGGTGGAGTCACCATCTCTGGAGTCATTTAAGAGACATCTGGATCTGGCACCAGATGATCTATTTTGGTGATTTAGGGTTTGCAGTGGTAGTGTTGAATGAACAGTTGGATTGGATGCTCTCGAATGTCTCTTCCAACCTTGATGACTCTATTCTCAGAAAATGCTGTCCTGGCATGGAAAGTAATAACTAGTTACTACTTGGAGAACAGAGAGAAAAGAATTAAAAATTGAGAACACACCACAAACGTAATGATTTTAATTATGGTTCACATGTCTAGCCAGATATCCTAAATACAGCCATTGTTAGATTATTGCAAAAGACACTTAAAATAACTAAATAAACTCTAAAAATCATGGGGAAAACATTTCCAGGACCAGTCAGCTGAGTAAAAAGGCCATGTTAAAGCCAATTAATTTTATAATCCTTAATAACTGGTTGAAGAGATCAAAACTAGCAAACTTCCAATCACAACTCTATATCTTTATATGATTATTTCTAACCTAGAGCCACATTTTGGATAGATAAACAGAAAAAAAAGCCCCATGATACTTGTAGAAAAACTTGCAAAATAAAACCAGTTTTAAATACTCCCTAGAACAAAGGGGGAAGTGGAAAGGAAAAGCAAACAGTTTGAGAAAGGCATTGACAACTTTTTTCAACTCCCTGCTGGGTAATATGAGCGTATCACCAATAGGTGTGGGACCTAAAATTGTTGAAAGTGAATAAAATTTGACCCACCATCTGTTTTCCTTAAAAACAGACAATTAACGATTTAATTGACTTGGCACACTATATATTACAGTACATATGTCACACTAGATGAAGTGATTTGGTTTCTACAGAGTTGTAGAAAAGGTGCCTTGAAGCTTTTGGATTATTCTAATTTCTTGGTGGTAATATTTTAGAGACACTTTTTTATTTTGAGACAAAACTATGCCCAGGGCTTAAATTCTGTCATGTGCAGCTTTTAGTCTTTTTAAATGCAATGCTAAAGTAGCAAATAATGCACCATACTGCTATGCCAAATGTTATTTATTACACTGTATCAGTGCCTTCATTCTATGAAGCCTGCGGCTGGACTGTCAGATTACAGGTGTCCTTTAGGTTGAAATAAAAAGTTAACAGCAGTAATCGTCATGTTAACTGCATACATAGTATCTTCCTACTGTCCAAGTATAAGACATTTTCCCATACACATTTCCAAATACACTGACACACTACATTTTCAGGATTATTTTCAATATAATTTATCTATTTCTTACTATACATTTAAGTGGTTAAGCATATGGAGAAAAATAACCAATTTCAAGAGAAAATAATATTAGCACAATACACTTGAATAAACAAATTGCAACACAGTATCTTTAGACACCCATAGCACTCAATGGTTTCTATCATCAGATATAAAGGTATGTTTTTACTTATATATGATCTACAAATGTCATGTAGAAAGCAACCATAACACTTAGGCTCTAGGGGTTTTTTCCTACTTCTTACTGTTAAGCTTATTATAAGATTTATTATTGCAGCTATGTGCATAACATACAGATATTATATTTATATCTGGTTTGATAAATTGCAAGATAGCAGTCTAAAAAATGTGTGGATGAATGTAATAAATAATAAATTGGTGACAGCCTCTAGGTCTTACCAATAGGAAAGTGACTGTATTCAACAGTGCACTCCATTTCTGTCACTCACAGTTAAGGTCATCATATTTTGTTTTCCCCTCAATTTAGCCAATATTTCAAACTGAAAGCTCCTTTTAATTTTTTTTCCTTCATTACTACTGACAATCTTACTACCAAAAAAACTTTAAATTTTTACATAATTCACTATATTTCAGATAGTTAAGTGCAATTTCTTTCCCCTTTTGAAATTCCTAATTCTTAATGAAACCATTTCCTCTATGCACCTACATGTATTTACTGTAAATCGGGTCTATAAAAACAGTAATTTCTTTAATTATAGTGACCTCTACCACTTGTCTGGCTTTTCCCTCATCCCTAACTCATCATATGTGAGATGTTGATTCCTTTTTTTATCCCCTCAGACTGAAGAAAAAATGTATTTAACATCATTGTTCTCCATGGAACTAATTCAGACACCTATATATATCACAGTTTTTAATATATAGGTATTATATATGAAGAAAAAAGTATATGTGATCTATTTGCTAGCATCACATAGGCAATAGACTGGAGATAACTCTGTATTCTGGAGGCAAAGTCTGGAAAGCAATTAAAGTTTCTTTTTAGGAAAGTTCCATAGTGAGGTTCCTACCCCATTAACATTAAACAGCCACAAGCGTTGCAGTGACATGCCATGGCAGGGTTCAGTGTCCGGCTGGGTTTGCCTTGGCCAGACCTGCTTTTAACTGGTTTGGGCCAAAAAAGCAGTTGTATGGTAAGGGTGTGACCTATTACTTATCCTGTCTGAGCTTTTGTGCCAGTCACCTGCAGTGAAGCTCTCACTAATAGGGCTGGACACTGTATAATATTCAGCAGCCCTTGCTGGTTATGGAAATGAGGGTGCAAGGCGAGGGAGTTAATTCTGCAAATTCAAAACAGTAAATGGGAATCAGAAAAGAAAAGAAAACAAAACAAAACAAATAACACAGAAAACCCAACCAAAAACAAGCTGACTGTTTGAAGAAGTATGTAAGGATAACTGCCTAAGGAGACCCAAAGGAGAAGGGAATCCCACTAGGATCACCATACTCCTCCAAGCATTGAACTCGGGATGCTGATAAATTGCATTCCTCCCCACTGCCCTCTGCAAGTGGAAGGCAAATGTTAATGTTAGGACAGAAAAAAAAACACTGGAAAGGCGAACTTAACTCCAGGGAAAAGGAGCAGATACTAGGAAGGTTATGTGCCATCTTATCTGTATTGATAATAAGGTTCCTATGTGTTAATTAGACAATCTGAATGCTAGACTTAAAATGTGAATTAGACAAAGAAGAAATCCTTAGAACTTTTTATGTTGTGTTCTCTTTTGCTTATGCTTAAGACCGAATGTATCACTCCACTGAAGCGTGAGTTGCTCCTGTATCCCTTCCTTTGGCTATGTCTGGATGAGACAGCTCTCATCATCTTAGTTTCTACATATCACCTCTCTGAAAAGCCTCCTCAAAGAGGAAGAATTTCAAGCCCCACTTTTTGAATTTGAAGATGATTTTAGGGACAAGATGTTCAAAATTTCACCAAGCAAAAATTTTTTGAATTTTCCTTCTTTAAATTTGGAACAATATCAGTTTGTTTCCCTGGCTGTTTCCCAGAGTTGAGTTGAGTTTTAAATAACATCATCAACAGATCTTCTAATTTCCATTATTATTATATGCCTACTAAAAATCGCCTTCTAAGGCTGACTCATAAACTCATTTGTTTCATGTCATCTAATAATTTCATCAGGTTAACTTCTGTATTTGTTCGGTAATTTACATTAATACTCAGAGAAAGTTGTCATAATATCCCTTTAATTACCATTTAATGAAAATATTGGACATGACACCTATTTAGTAAAGTTCATTTTCTTCCCAAATTGGTCTCTGTAACAATCCAAACAGTTCAAATGAGAAGTCTGAAGTGACTAACAAAAGCAGTAATCAAGATCTGTTAGTTTAGAGGCACATGCTCATATCTCTACATTTTTTCAAGTAATTTAAAATGCAGATTTCATTGATTATACCCTGTGGTTTTATATGTTTTTCCACATTTGTAATTAAAAAAAAACCCAAACCCTCTACCATCTCCAGTTACAGTTAAAAAGGAAAAAAATTATAATCTGCAGACATTAAAACAAAGACCTTAACTGCCTTTCTGCATCACTGAAGTTTCTTGAAACAATTTCAAAATTTCCAAGACATGGTAATTTCAAGTGATTCTCTCCTAAGCCCCAGTTATAAGTAGTTCAAAACAGCGTCCCAAGACTCAGTCTAGCCCAGTAGTCAGCTGTAGTCTTCTTTCATTAGCTGTCTCCATCATCTGTCAATCAGCATTAATAAAGTCTTCACCCCACAATTACAACTTCATTCAGTTTTACTTTCATGATGCAGTTGTACTTTCACGTAGGTAAAATAATCAAAATTGCACATACACGTAATTCTAGATTATTCAACTGCAAAAACATGTCTGTGGTTTTTTTTACATTGAAAGGTGTTCCCACTTGAGGGAGTCTAATTTTTTTTTTCCCATGATAAAGGAAAAATATAGAACTCTGGTTGTTACAAACCATAAAGGAACAGGTATTTTCCCAGTAGTTCTCGATGTGAGAAAACTAAACCACAGAAAACTGTCTCCACAGGACACTGGATTAATATAAAATGTTTTTATTTTAAGTCTTATGGCAAGTAATTTAGAACAAGTAAAAACTTAAAATAATTTATAGAGGAATGACATAAAGAAAAGGTGCAAGTTTATATTTCAAAATCCTCATTTTTTTCTACTTAAAAAAAGCAAAAAATATTTGTTTCCCAGATTATTTCCAGAATTATGTAGTATATAAATGTTGACAATTCTATTGCAACTTGAGGTGTTTTGTGAAACCTAAAGTTAAAAACAGAGTAATAGAAGGAAGCTATCATGGAGAGCATAGGGAAAAAGTTTTTTACCTTCTCATTACTTTTTTTTTCCCCACTTAATAAAGCAAGAAATATGTCTCTTGCATTTTATTTTATTTTTCATAGTAGAATCATAGATTCACAGAAATATTAAGGTTGGAGGGGACCTCTGGAGATTATCTGTTCCAATCCACCTGCTCAACAAGGTCACTTAGAGCAGTTTGTACAGGACCATGTCTGGTCAAGTTTTACATGATCTCCAAGAATGAGTACTCTGCAACCTCTCTGGACAACCTGTCCCACTTCTTGACCATCCTCACAGTAAAAGAGTGTTTTCTTATATCCAGATGGAATTTAGTATATTTTAATGTGTGTCAGTTGCTTCTTTTGGGTACTACTGAGACCAGTCTGACTCCATCTTCTTCATTCATTCCTATCAGGTACTTATATGCATAAGATGCTCCTATACATGCTGCCTTGTCTGAATAGCTCCAGTGATCTCACTCTCTTCTCATATGAAAGCTGTTCCAGCACTTTCCTCATCTTTATGACCCTGTGACTTGCTCCATTAAGTCAATACATTTCTTGTACGGGGTAGCTTAGAGCAAGTAACAGAAAGTTACAGAATTCCTTCCTGTTGCAGATGTAAAAGTTAAAAAATGAGATAATATCAGGCAAGTTTTGGATGGCCGGAGGATTCAACCAGTTTTGTATACACAACTAAATAGAGATATATTATTCATATGGGTATATTTCATTAATTGTTTTCATCAGAGGATGTGATATCATTATTATTATTATTGTTATTATTATTATTATTACTGATAATTCACTCATTCGTTCTCTACTTCTCACAAGTGGCCTGTCTATTTAAAGTATGTGTCATAATTAACATGAAAATACTTTTTAAAATTATTCTGTCAGGTAATATCAAATTCAGACATTATCATAGTCTCAGCCTAGTAATGTCAGTTTCTGAATATGTAAGTGCAGAAACTTTCACTTAAACTTAGAGATTCTAGAAAATAAAGTTAATTTTGAATATTCACTGTAATTTAGAGTGAATGGGACCAAAGATTGCATCAGAAGCACTAGATTCCACAGCATGTTGTCTGGAAAACCATTACATTTGCCTAGTCATATCATCTTGGAGCTTCCTAGGGTTACTTTGCCACCCACTTTCTCAGGTGTTCAATCAGACTTCATGAATATTCCTGAAGCTACAAGGAATTTTAGATCAGCTACTTTCATCTCATGTTACTTCAGCTTAGCAGTTCACTTTTTACATTATTTGCAAGAGTTTTAATATGCAAAACATTTCAGCCTAGAGGACGGGGAGAGGAAAAAAGAAAAGAAAAGGGGAGGAGAACAAGATTGAAAGAGAGGGAGAAGGACTGGGAAAGAAGGGAGAGTAAATGAGAGAAGAGAGTGGCCCTGGCCAACAGATCTTTTTGCATAAATGGCATGACTTTTCTAGAATACCTGGAGAATCCATTAATTGCAAATGAGAAAAGATATGACCAGATAATAATAAACAGAAATGTAATAACGATAATAATGACAACAAAAACAACATAGGTATTTTGAGCTGTTGCTTAGAGGAAACAAAGACTCAGTGTTTAGACACCTTAGCATCACCTTGGAGCCCTGGCCAGTCAGTGCAGTATTTTGTTTTCCGATAAAATTGAATCTTTCAGCATTTTGCACATGCTGCTAGTCATTAAATAAAAAAAACCAAAAAGCTAAAGTCAAAGACAGATGCCATCCTCTTTCTTTTAATTTAAAGAAAAAAATTAAAAAGCATTGATTTAGAATTCAAGGATAAAGGTAATTGTCTATTTTTTGATGTGACAAGGCAGAAACAAAAACATCCTTTCTGAAATCAGAGATTGGATTTTTACCTTAGTTTTAAGGAATGCAAATTCACACTATACATCTCACATTAATACCAGATTTGCACCATGGGGATCAACAATGTGTTGTTCTAGCATTTTTCATATGTCATGAAATACTTTATGCAGGGAAATGCATAAAGAACTAAAAGAAAGGGGAAAGAAAAAAAAAGCATTATTACGGATTTTTAATTGAAAAACGCAAATTTGTATTTCTTTTCCATTTCTTACTTTAAATATAATGATGAAATGGGACATTCAATAGATATTTCAGATAACCAACATGAATTTTCAGCATAAATAAGCCTTTTTTAAAAGTTAAAACGCTCTTTGTATAGTCTTTTGCATAATTTTCAATTAAAAAAAAATTTAAAAATCTAAAAGCAAAAAAAACCCCATATCAAGCAGAAATTCACATAATGTTCTTTGTGACAAAGAAACTAGCTTTTAGTAAACTGTTGCTTCAGCACCAGCAAAACATGACGATGATTCAATCATACCAAAAGTTTGGCAATTACAGTGAAAGTACAGGCTCATCAAGTCATAAAAATAATCAATGAATTTAATGCAAGGTACTTTAATGATTAGTGCACTCTCTGCACACCATCTTTGGAAGTAAGCATCATCATATAGTAAGCTGGAGTAATAGTTTTGCCTGGGGTAAGGCTTAGTTTTCTTCACAGAGTCTCATGGCGCTGCTTTGGATTTGCGATGAAAATAGCATTGATAAGATACTGATGTTTTACCTATTGCTGATTAGTACTTGCAAACGCACTTTGATTGCACTTGCAAGTTTTGCCTCGATTGCTGTTAAGGTCTTTGCTGTTCCTCGCCACCCTACCAGTGAGGAGGCTGGGGTGGCACAAGCAGGAGAGGACACGGGCTCAAGAGCTGATCCCAAATGACCCAAGGGATAGGCCATGACATTGGATGTCATGCTCAGCAACAAGAGCTGGGAGAAGGAGGGACACAGGGATTTTCAGAGCTATAGAGTTTACATTCCCAAGTAACCATTATGCATAATGTTGCCCTGCTTTCCTGGAAGCAGTTAAACATCTGCCTGACAATGCGAAATTGGAAATGAGTGCCTTGCTTTGTTTTGCTTCCACGTGCAGCTTTTGAGTTACCTATTAAACTCTATCTCAGCCCATGAGTTATCTCATTTTTTCCCTTCTAATTCTCTCCCCCATCCTGCTGCAAGGGGTGCGAGCACATGGCCTTGTGAGATTTAGCTGCCTGCTGGGGTTAACTGCAACAGCCAGTCAAATCTAAAGCATTATAGCTTATAGGCATTTTCTCTGGAAATATGTTACAGAAAATGCCAACCAACAGCAAACTGAAATAAGAAGCCAGAAATAAGTGCAAGATACAGTCTACTCTAATACAGTATAAGTAATTAATAGAATTTTCTCAGAACATGAAAATATAGGATGAAAAGGCCCGGTGATGTACTTCTTTTCTAGCATAATAGCACTCACAGAAATTAATTATTGACTTGGAGGGAAAAAAAGGGGAAAAGAGAGTATTCTCAGGGCATACGCTTGGCAATATGAAAACCAAAAGTCCAAGTTAGAGAAGTGCAACGTCTCAATCAATCATGCTTATTCTTTTGAGTATTTCATCTGGAAACATTTTGAAAAACCTCTATACATACACACACTTTAAATTTAAGTTCTGACTGTATTTTAAATAGTGCTGACCTGCTTGCAGCTACCCAACATACTGAAATATACAAAACAAAACAACTAGCTTCACTCTTCATCCAAGCTAGTAAGATACATTTTCAGCCCTCTGTTTCAGGCCGTGCCAACAGATGAAGAAATTAAGCAACCACTATGCCATGATGTTACTTCAGTAGACAAACAGATGGAAATATTACTTCTGTCATCCTTTCACAGGCTGATGTAGCAGGAACTGCATCTTAGTGTTTTGAAAGCAGATAGCTCCAGAGACTGCCACACACAGGCCTTCATCACTGCAAGACAATTGATGCAGCGCAGCCAGCAGGGGGGCCTCCATCAACTCAAATTCAAGTATAGTAAAGGAGACTAATCAGGCATGGCAAATTCTCAGTGTTGTAAAATGTGTGGAAAAAAGAGACAGGTTTGAAGTCAGAAATCACAGCCAGCTGGTAGAGAACACAAAAATTATCTACTGTAAATAATGAGGTAGATTCACTCAGAGATAAGAATGATACTAAGTATGGACACAGAACTCTATATTCCTGCCACTTTTTAGAGCTCTTCAAGTCATCTTAACTGCTATTCTGAAATGTTGGGCTTTTAAATTCTACCCTTTGCCCAGGAGAATCTTCCAAAAGCATGAATTGCTTTATTATTTGTGTATTTGTTGTTGCTTTCAGTTACAGAGATAAAGTTCAAAAATGCTTGTAAGAAAATTTTAACTTAAACAAGTTGTCTTGAGTATATTTTTTACCCTGAAACCAAAGATGAATAGGTAGTCTCTTGTAACATGTATGCTTAATGCATAAAGCAACAAAATCAATTGCAGTTAAATATACATTGAAGTACTGCAGAGGACAAATCAGAATATCAGCCATTTAGCCCAATGTCCTGGTTTAAGCAGTAGCTAATACTTAGGGACATAGCAAAAGATGACCTTTCCACATGTAATGTATTCATATTGGCCAGCAGACTAAGGTCAGAGCAGTGAAAATCCTTCCGCTTCTTTATGGATAACACTATCACAAAAGGTTGGATTGCTAAATGCTTTTAATTAAATATTGTAAAGCAGAAAGAATGACCTACAATTTTATTGAACAAAATTAAAAAGTTGTGGGAGTCACCTTCAAATAAAAACTTGTCTGATCGGTTCTCCACTGACAAGAGGGGTGTTGTAGAAAAGGATCATAAGTCATATGCCAACTTCCTTTCAACCAAACAAAATAATTAAGTAGAATTATGAATAGTAAATTGACTTGTTGAAGCAACCTCATTTTAAAATCAACTTGGAGAATATAATATTAAACAGCACTAACACGTGGAGAATCAGAATAGCTAGGGTAGGAAGAGACCTCTGAAGATGGCCTAGTCCAGCCTGAGATCATCTAGTCCAATAGCCAAACCAGATTTAAAACTCAATATTCAAAAAGAAGCAGTAAGTACCAGTAAATATATATTTTGAGAAATAGATAGGTGAAATGGAGAAAAAGCATACAATTTTTTTTCTAAGAACTTGCTTTTAGACTGAAGACCTATTTTCACCAACTTGGGAAAGTTAACAGAAAATTGAAAGTTTCTTAATACCAAAAATACACACCTTCCAGAAATTATTTTAAAAGACATCCAAAAAACCGCACACTCAAATACATTCTAATGCAGCTGCTTTTAGAGACACAGTTAATTATTAGTTTCAAATTACCTGAGACCAATATATTTGCTTTGAAAAATTACAGTTACAAGAAATACTGGTAAAAATTTATTGAAAAGCTAAATTCCAGCGGCTGCATACAATGTTACAATTTTTTAACCCTATACTACATGAAATTCTTAAGACCTTATTTATGATGTACTCTGTATTGCCTTTTAAGTACTCAGAAATACCATTTCTGGTGTTATGAAAGATCAAATCTGATGCAACATTGATATATATTTGTCCCTATAAATTTTATGAATTATGTATGTAATTCAGAATATTTAAAAATTACAATTTACACAGTAACATTTGATTATTTGTTGGATTAAAAGTATATTTGTGTGTGTTTAAATACACCTGTACACAAACAAATTGCATGCAGCATCTTGACTAAGGGTAGAAAATGACTAGTAGAGCAGCAGTAGTCTTTTTGTTCAAACCCTAATGCAAAACTTATATCCTGATAAAGATAGGAAATTCCTTGTTTCAGCAGTACAACAAACATGAACTTTTCTAATAATGAAGATAAACTATTGAAGATTGATATGTTAGAAAAACTTGTTGGAAGAAATTAGTAATTAAAAGGTAATATCCCAACAACAACACCAAAAAAATGAGCAAAAAGGAACAATAAAACCAACCAACCAACAAAAATGTTCTGACGTTATGGATCAAAGTTTTTGATGAACTTGGTTTCTAGGAACAACAGATGATCATCTGTAAACAACCCTCTCATAACCCCCAAAAATTACCAACAACTAATAATGAAAAAAAATAAGTACTCCATCAGAAGAAGAACATAAATTTCCAATTTGCCTAGCTGCCATAACGCAATAGCAGAAAGCCTAAGTAATTTTTCTGTAACCATGATTCTATGAAAAGAACTTGGGTTGTGACTCAAAGTGCAGGTCAAAAAGTTTAAGAAATGTCCAATTTCTTAATGTGATTTTAGTACCGTAGGACAGAGATGCAAATACAATTTCTATTTTCAGAAAGAGTTCCAAAGGACATCTGAAAAGTACGGAGATGCAAACTGAGATGTAACAAGACTGTAGAAATTATAATTAAACTTAAATTCAGCTGATGCACGATTAAAAATGATATCCACAAAGCAGCATAGCTTTTTTAAAGCAAAGTCCTGCATTATAAGTTTACCAATGCTTTCCAGCAAGATTAGCTGGCACAGAGGTGACAGAAATCCAGTTTAGCTATAATATTTGCAGTTCTAAAAGGGCATTAGAGGAAATGGAAAGGGAAGGTTTTTACAGATACTAGGAACACTTTCATAAAACAGCAGGCTTTTTCTGCTGTTTCTATGTTTCCTTAAAATATAGTTAGTTGATGGTAAAAGTAAATGGTCAGTTCTGCCAGAGGAGAGAAGTCACTTCAATATCTAATCTGTTTCACAGAATCACAGAACGGGTAAGGTTGAAAGGGAGCACAGTGAGCCATCTGGTCCAACCTCCCTGCTCAAGCAGGATCATCCCAGAGCACATTGCCCAGGATTGTGTTCAGATGGCTCTAGAATATCTCCAGTGAAGGAGACTCCACAAGCACTTTGGGCAATCTGTTCCAGTGCATGGTCACTGCCCATTAAAGAAGTTCTTCCTCATGTTCAGGTGGAACCTCCTGTGCATTAGTTCCCGCCCATTGCCTCTTGTACTATTGATTGGCACCACTAAGAAGAGACTGGATCATTCCTCTTGACACCCTCCCTTCAGGTACTGATAGAAATTGATGAGATCCCCCCTCCAACATCTCTTCTCAAGATCGAACAGGCTCTTTTTCATTGAGGACCCCAGAACTGGACACAGCCCTCCAGATGTGCCTCACTAGGGCTGGATCGCCTCCACTGACCTGATGGCAATTCTCTTCCTAATGCACCCCAGGATTCCTTTGACCTTCTTGGCCACATGAGTACACTGCTGGGCTCTTGGACAGTTTGTTTTCCACCAGGATGCAGAGGTCCTTCTCCATGGAACTGCTTCCCAGCAGGTCAGCCCCCAGCCTGTGCTGGTCCGTGGGGTTATTCTTCCCCAGGTGCAGGACCCTGCACTTGCCTTTGTTGAATTTCAAACAGTTCTTCTCTGCCCTTCTCTCCAACCTCTCAAGGTCCTTCTGAAGGGCTCACAGCCCTCTGGGGAGATGGTCACTCCTCCAAACTTGGTGTCATCAGTAAACTTGCCAAGGAGGCATCTGCCCCTTTATCCAAGTCATTGAAGAATAAGTTAAACAATACTGGGACCAGTATGGAACTTTGGAGGACACCATTAATGAAAAATCTTCAACTAGATACAGTGTCATTGATTATGACCCTCTGGGATCTGCCATTCGACCAGTTCTCAATCCACCTCACTGCCCACTCATCCAGTCAACACTTCCTGATTTTGTCTATGAGGATTTAGTGAGAGCCAGTGTCAAAAGCCTTGCTGAAGTCAAGGTAGACAGTATCCACTGCTCTCCTCTCATTGATTCAGGTAGTTGTTTCATTGTAGAAGGCAATCTGCTTGGTCAAGCCTGATTTGCCTTTAGTGAATCCATGCTGAATACTTCTAATCTAATACTTCTTGTCATCCACATGAATAGAGATGGCCTTCAGAACGAGGTGCTCCATCACCTTTCCAGGGATTGAAGTGAGGCTGACTGGCCAATAGTTTCCTGTGTCCTCCTTCTTGCCCTTTTTGAAGACCGGGGTGAAATTTGCTTTTTTCCAGTCCCCAGGCACCTCTCCCGATTGCCACGACCTTGCAAAGATGGCTGTGAGTGACCTTGCTATGGTGTCCAGAAGCTCTCTCAGCACTCATAGATGCATCCTGTCAGAGGCCATGGACTTGTGGATGTCAAGTTTGCTAAGCTGTTGTCTAACCCAATCCTCCTTCACCAAGGAAAGGTCTTCCTTCCAAGACTCTTTTATCCTGGTCTGTGTCAGAGAACCCTGAGGGCTGGTCATGTCAGTGAAGATTGATGCAAAGAAGGCATTTGATAACTCTGCCTTCTCTGCATCTTCTGTTACCCTCTGTTTACTCATGGGCCCAAATTAAGCTTTTGTTTTTCTTCTGCTATTGATGTATTTTAAGAAGCCCTTCTGGTTGTCCTGGACATCCTTGGCCAGATTTAATTCCAGATGGGCCTTGGCCTTCCCGGTCTCATTTCTACTTACAGTGACAGTCTCTTTATATTCATTCCAAGTGGCTGCTTCCATCCCTGCTTTCGTCTCCTGTGTATTTCCTGCTTATGCTTGAGTAATGACAGGAGTTCCTTATCTATCCACATATATCTCTTGTCCCCTCTGTCCGATTTCTTACTCGTTAGGATGCATCGTTCTTGTGCAGGGTTGGAAGTCATCTTTGGATATCAACCAACTCTCTTGGACCCCATTTCCCTCTGGGGCCTTTTTCCATGGGATTCTTCCAAGAACATCCCTGAAAAGACTGAAGTCATCTCTCCTGAAGTCAATGGCTGTAATTTTACTTGCTGCCCTGCTTCCTCCTCATCCAATATTGAACTTCACAATCTTGTGGTCACTACAGCCAAGGTTGCCCCCAACCTTCACATCTCCGAAAAGGCTGTCCCAGTTCAGTAGCATGAGGTTGAGCAGTACACCATTCCTTGTGGGGTCCTCCAGTACCCATGTAAGAAAGGTGCCATCAATGCTTTCTTTCCAGGATCTTCCTGGACTGTTTGTGCTTTGCCATGTTGCTTGTCCAGCAGATGTCAGGGTAGTTATTGTTTGACAATATATTAGTAGATGGAAAATAAGGCAAGCAGTGAAATGACAAAGCTTGCTGGTGATAACTTACACAAAACAGTAATAAGGACAATTCGCTGTGAAGAAACAAAGGAAGGTCCTGAAAAACCGAGTAAGCAGTAAAATGGAAGATTAAATACATTGTATTTTCTAGAAAAAGAAATGAAAGCTAGTAGAACTGCAGTGAACAAAAGGAAATACTTCTTCACTGAAATGTCCTTGCCATAAGATATTTAGATTACTGATAGTGTATGTAGGCTTGAGAGGAAAAACAGATGACATCACAGATGAAAAAATCTGTCAAGTTTTACTCACTCTAAATACACCGGAATTAGGAAGTCTCTATGCCACAAACTGTTAGGGAGTACGAAAACATTTTGTAGAAGTGTCACTATATAATTGCTTGCTGTCTTTTCCTTATGTTGTACCTAGTTAAATGAATATCTTTATTATGCCTCTGTACAACTGTTCCCATACTCTTATAATCTAGGGATTACAAACAGGAAATTTTATGTTGAATGCATTGTTTTAAAATTAGATAAAAATATTAACATATTTGGATACTGCTGACTGAGTAGGGTCAGAAAAAGTCAGTAGTGAGTCGTGGCCAGCAAAGCAGAAAGAACACAAGAGTAAAATACAAAAACAATTACTATCTTGGCATTCAGTTAATAAGGGAAAGTAACCCAAGTTTCTGAAATGGATGCACTTTTGCTCAATATGTTCAAGAGATATCTGAAATAGAAATGATCTTGAATTACAAAATTTGCAATAACCTTCAGCAGACATGGAATCAGTACAGAGAAATTTGTCCTGTATTAGTAAACCATTGGTTAGCAGTGCTGCAAAAAAGAAGTCTTTAATTTTTTAAAATCCAAAGCAGTATTTGCATGTAAGAATTTGAACTAATCATGAGACTACATGGATTAAAATAATTTGCATGGATTTTCACCATTAGTGTGAATGTCTGCATGTCATTCTTTCTGTAAAATGAAGTTAGGATACACAAGTAATAGAATTGGGGGTAGAATCCAATAAAATAAGTCATTTATTTGATTCTGTCTAGTTAATGTACTACAAAACACACAAAGAGAACATGATGAGAAGCACAGAGGAGTGGATAGAAAGGCAACAGAAATCATCAGAACAGTGAAAATACCACAAGAGAATATATACTGAAATGTATAACACTGAACAATTCAGAAAGGAGAAATGTGTTGTAGATTTAATTCCTGATTTTGATGTGTAGAAAGCACAAAAGCCTCACTTCCCCCATTCTCACAAAAGGGGGATTACATAGTATTTAACTAAAGAAACACATCCACTGTCTTGTGAAACCCAAAGCTACACAATGAAACTGTTCACAATCTCACTGGCATTTTGTTGGGTTTTTTTAATTAGCCAATAATAAGAACAGCAAGTATTAGAGCTACATTTTTCTGAGTAGAATGAACATGAAGGCATATGTTTCATAAATAAGCTACTTTCACAGTTTGTCAAAATGAGACCTTCCGGAAGTCTGTGTAATAGTAAATGTATCTTATTTCACACATTTGAAATTCATGTTTCTAGATATAGTTACGGGACTAACAATGGATTAAACTATCTGCCTAATTCAGATAATTCAGTATTCTGTCACCAATAGAAAAGCAATGGCTGTTGTGCAGTTAGTCATGGAAAAATATCTCTGCACCATCTGCGACAAAAAACCTCAGATGTGTCTGAAACTCGGTGCTTACTGCTAGGAAAATAGAATGAAATGCGGATCATGAACTCCAGAAGGCTACCCCAGGCTGCACTAGTATCCCAAGCACTCAGTAACACAAGCCATAGTGCTTCAAGCAAGATGAACGTCATGCTTTAAGCAAAAAGAAATCTTCTGAAATACTCGGTGTCAGAGTGTAAACCCATATCCTAAAATTAGATTATTGATGTGGAAAATTGAATAAGCAAGTCTACTTTGCTTCAAATTCCTTTTTACCTACACTGCTATCCATCTTGGCATCTTAAATAATCCTCTCCTACAGCCTATGCACTTCAGTCAATGTAACATTCTTTGTAAACCAATGTAAACTTTGTAAAACAATGTAAACCAATGTAATCCAATGTAAACTTTATTTTCTTATGCAATTAGATTGGAGTATGTCTGATGTATTAATAAACAAATTTTGTCCTAATTGGAGGCGGAACTATCAGGAGAACTGACTGATTTAAGAGGTTTCAAATAGAGAAAAATAAAACAGATACACCAAAAGAGAGAAATTTCTCTCAGATTTGGCCACAGCACAGAAACTGAGGGTGTGATATCAGGACCTAACAGAGCTAGACTGCCCTGAGGTTAGTTTTCTCTCTTTCAGAAGACTCAAATCTGACCTAAACACAAGTTCAGCTTTCCCACATGATGCTGATAGAGGATTGTTTTATACTATGTTTACATTACTGATTTCATTCCCTAGAGTAATTTTTTCCTATTAATCTACACCATGAATATTTACATTATCTGTTAATCCCACAAATTTTGTCATACAGTTTATGTTGAAAAAGTATATAATGAATATTTTGGATTTAATCTTCCATACATGTCCAAAATTACAAAAGGAGACAAGTGTATATGAAAGTTATTGCACTTAAAATTCTCATAAATAATTTTAAAAGAACTATAATATTCCGTTGCTAGATTATATTTTTTTTGTGAATCAAGATAAATTCAAAATTCTGCAAAATCTTATCTCAGAAAAATGGGTTTCTTTGAAGGCTCTGCCATGATTTTGTTTGTCTCATATTTTGTGCAGATGGTTTTTTTTACTCAATTATAGATGAAGACCATTCAGTTCCAGTGTTTGAATATGTTGGAGATTGTTTCTCTACTACCGTTTGGCTAGATACTTCTTTACTCTTCACCATGGCTTTGAGAACAGAAGTATTACTGTGACAGTATGGCACCATTTCCTGAAATATTGAATGATCCTAAGTATTCATGCATCATGTCAACAGTTAAAACGAATAATTTTTGGTTTCTTTTCATAGTACTGATATGGGAAGTCTGCATTATTTATTTGTTTTACTTGGTATTTAAGCAAGCACCAAAGTCTGATTTCATATCTAAAGAAAGGATTATGGTTTTCATATAATCCCTAAAATTAGGATGTGGAAATAAAATAATTCACTTAAAATTTCATATTTCTAAATATTCCATGTTTTTACTTAATAATGCTACACATGCATTTTGAAGCATGAAAAATCCCAACTCAGTTTATATTGCAGTTGATAACAGATAAAGTATTATCTCTAGTGAGGCAGTGCTTGTATTTCTGTCCTGCCTAATCCTGATATTCATTATTCTACCTTTTCAAGTAGTTTTATTTTATGGGATACTGGAAAAGAGATTTCAAAACAACAATGAAAATTTATTTACTTTAAAATAGTCTCACAAATATTTAGATCTATTTTTAACATTTAAATATTTATAATGTTATCTAGCTATCAAAACCATAAAATAACTCCATATGCAACACCTTAATGTAGAAGTAGACAAAGATTTTTATTATTTCACAAAAACTTCCTAAATTCTCTCAAATGGCAGATACATAAAAGAGGATCAACTGTTAGTTCATGTAATAACATAAATTTATAAGAATTACTTAGCTAAAAACTGATAAATACAGATGTATTTAAAAATTAATTTGTCTATTTCTATTACTAAAAATGATGTGGCATATTCAGTTTTATTCCAATGGGAAAGGAGGTGACCTTCAATCTTGCACTGTAAGCAATTATACCATTTGGGGGGACAATGGGTAAAGGGCTCTGGGTGATGACATCCCATAATCTTTTGTTCCTCCTGTCATATTCCATGGACTTGGAACTTATGGACTTATTCCATGGACTTATTCCATGGTAGGGCTTGGAACAATCTTAAAAATGCCTGCCAGAATCAGATCCAAGTGTCACTTAGATTGAAAAATGTCTTTATGCATTTTGATGGAATGGGGCATATATCTCCACTACCTCTAGTTAGCTGAGTCCGAGAAGCACAGAAGCAGATATTTAGGCATCAAAGCCTTTCAGTAGTAAAGTATTTTAGCTGTTAGGAAGTACTTTTTATCAAGTACGATATCAAGCAATTAACTCTAACATAAGCAGATCTGTAAAGTGAAACAATAAAAGATACAGTACCCATACTATCTATTTGTATTTCATTGTGTTTTAGTGGTTTTACTTTGGAAAAGCTTTACAAGTTCCTGAGAAATGTCCATTAGCAGCAGAAGCACTGAAGGAACACTGTTCCTGATGCTATTCAATTGCATCTTATGAATTACCTCAAACGAGTGTAATTTGTGCCTTTCAAGATTGCTCCATGATGAAAACTAAAACAAGGGCGATGGGAATGATCAGAAGAAGATTCAGTTCAAAAATCAAACTGCTGGATCTAATGTAAAATGCTAATGTAATTGTACCTTTTATGTAAGCAGAAACTTACAAGACCTAAACATATAATATGTACAAATAAATACAGTATGAGCCTGAGCTAGGTGTCGAAGTGGATGGTGGAACTTGTGAGGTGGAAGAGGTCAAGGTAAAGGAATATATTTGATCTAGTCAAGAAATGAACAAGTTAGGCATACATTCTAAAGAATTCATGAAATAACTTAAACTGAAATGTCCTTTGACCCTGACTTCTAGAAATCATCATTCTCTTAAGTATTTCTAAGAATTCTCTGAAAAAGGAAAATTCTTTGCAATTTTTTTATTCCAGTAAATAATTCAGTGTTATGTCATAGCCCTGAATGCACTTTTCTAATGCAAATACTCAGTTTAACTCACTGGACTTTCTCCCTACTTCTAATTCATAAATTCCAAAACTTATATTGCAGAACAGCTGCTAATCCAAAATACTACCCAATTACGCATCTCTTTTCAGTGCCTACCATCATGACTAGAAAGGACTTGAATATAAAGTTTTAAAAACAGCAGCAGAAATAGCAACCCCCTCAAACCTAACTTGCCCTTGTTACCATTTCCATTTTACTTTATGAACATTGCCCAATTTCTGATATGTCTAATGAACGCATCCTCTCAAGGATCAAAGTGAAGGCTACTTAGATCGAGGGTGAGGTGTTGGGGGGGAAACCCACAAAATAAACTCTAACCAAAACAAAAGGGAAAAATAAAAAGACAATCCCCTCCCCCCACCACCACCACAGAGCACCTATCCACTGAGCGCTTGCTGCATTCAAGTACTATTTAGTGAACTAATGTAAAGTACTATTGTAGGGCAAGAGAGAAATAGATTCAATACCTAGGCACGCAATCACAGAGTTGATTATATGGAGATGCTGTTGTGAATGTTCACCCCTTCTGTACCCTTCTACCTATTCATATTCAATTAATTTTATTCTTGCAGAATATAGCTTCTAAGAATAAATGTAACTCATGAATAAAAGAAGACATAGCATATAAGAATAGACAATAATCATCTGTCTTCTGCAAACTAAAATTGTTGCATGTAAAATTAATTTTATCAGAAAAGAATCGTGTAAATAAAAGAATTGACAACTTGAGCTCTGCAAGTTAGAGTTCAGACCTAAAACTCATCCTTTTCCACTCAAATATGGTTCTAGTTTTGCTGTATTAGGAAATTCTTAAACTTGTTTACACTAATAATTTTCTTGCCCCTTTCAGCAGCCTGAATGTGGAAATCCTGGGTCTTAATGAATAGCATGCAATGAAGTACTAAGATCTTCCTATCTTAGTCCACTAGATCTGAATACCAAGAGTGCAAAAGTGCACTCATACCATACCACTATGAAGCTTTACTTTACACTACAGGAAAGTTATGCGCAGAAAAAAACCCAGCAAGTCACACTGTGTGCGTTTATTCCCAATATGCTTCTTCACTCCATCTGCTGATCCTCAGCGACATCAGCTCCATTTCTAATACACACAGTCACTGGTTTAACTTTTGCCTCTCCTGTCTCATTTTCTGATGGATAGTCATACTTTCTATTACCTGGTTTTGGTGCAAAACAGAAACTATGCAATTAATAAAATTCTCATAAGAAAGACATGCATCTATGTTAAATGTAATATAAAAATGAAAAACATGACTGATCTGTAATAATACAGAAATGCATATATATGTATATAAATGTTGTACTTCTCTTTTGTTGATTTTGCTGTTCATGCTCTATAAAATCTGTATGTTCTTCCAGAAGTATCAAATAGCAACAGATGCTTTATATAGTGCATTACACACTTTAAGACCATAAAGAACAACATTATTGGGTTTTTCTTTGTCTTGGCTCAAAAATTAGCAGTAATTAAAATTTTTCACTTGCAGTGGTTTTTTTTTATGTTGTGATAGGCAATAATTTTCGAAAGATTGTAGGAAGTATTAATTTCTTTTGCTCATTTATCTTTAAATAATCACAGAATTATTTCATTTTAATAGTTGGCAATATTAAATAACAGAAAATAAGAGTAAAGTCATATGCCAAAACCCGACCGCTGTAACAACACATGAAACAAAATGTGTGTCGTTTCATGTGACGTAAGATCTTTAAGAGAACATTTTTTAATTTTTTTTTTTCAATTCAGCTTACATTTTCCTCTTTTTAAAACTGACAGAACTGGAAATAGAATGCATCAACTAATATGAAAGAAAAACATTTCACAATACTGGCCTAATTTTTGGTACACCATTACATTTGCTTCCAATGATGTATCATTACCTTTGTAGTTAACCTTGAAACCAATTGAGCCCACACTTTCATCTGTTTGAAGGTGCAACCACATCTGATTGCTCATGCTCACAATTAAGTCTGGTACAAAGCTCCCGGTTAACCTATAAATAGAAAAAAATCTGTAAGGCCATTAAGCATTAATTCTTCTTTTTTTTTAAAGAAATCTAACTAACTATTAAACATTTTTTTAATGTTTGCTTTTAAATTCATTGCATTCAGCTCACACTAAATTAGTTATTTACTGGCTGGCTAGTCAAGACAACTCTCACGTTTCATGACTGAAAATTTGATAGTAGTCTATAAACACATGCAACTGCTGTTTCTGTTGTATTGAAATATTTCATCTCACTTTCAGTTGCTGCTCCAGAGAGACATGCAACTTCCCTAATCCTTAACCTTATCTGGCAATCCTGTGTCCATTACTCAGGTACATGAAGGCATATCCATGGCACTAGAAGACCATAATGAGGCATTACAGTGATTCTTAGATTTTTCTGGTATGCAACTACCCCCTTTGGAATACATTCCTTGCATGTTTAAAGGAAAGCTGTTATTTTTAGGTAGCATTATTATGAAAGTCCGTGTGTTCCCTGTACTCTCTCACCTCCCCTCATCACCTCTTCTGCAACAAAGGAAGAACAGCCTGACAAAACTCAGATGCTGTCTATTCCTTCCTTAAGAAAACTAACAGATATCAAAACAGGGTGCTGATTAACTAGAAAAAACTAAATTTGATTTTCCTTTTTTATTTTTTTGTATTTTAATATTGTTTGAAAAAATCTGCAAATCAGTGCAATCCTAATTGTTGATTCTATTTGCTGAATGAACAGTGTGATAACAAAAAGGAAATGTTGTGAAAGCTGCAGTTTTATGTTATATTGCATTTTTTTTCCTGAAATTCTGTCTCAAATTTGGTTATAGCTTATTATCTTAAACCAAATGCTGAAAAGTTTCCATGTATTTTTCATTCTTGTAAAGTGGAGCACAAGCACAATACTGTATAAAAGTGAAAACTGCTCATTTTTTGAAGTTCTAACCATTCTTTAAAGCTAGCTGAAACTTAAAATAGACTATTTAAAATGTATTTTACAGTTAATTTTAGTTCTTCCCTCTGGTCTTTTTTAGCTTCCTTCTGTATTAAATAGTCTGCTGTGGGGAAAAATTCATGTCTGTTTCCCACATCTGTGTTCACAGATGGAGCTACTAGAAAGACTCTTGCCAGAACTGAACAAGTAATTGCCTGGCCAAAATAACATATTAACTGCTCATTCCTGCACTAAGGGAAAGTGTCTTCAGTGAGTTCAGTCTTTGCCAAATTAATAGATTAACAGGATGTTCCTGAGAAACAACACTGTAATGGCTAACAGAGTTTTGTAATTGTCACCGGTGACTGACAGTACGTATTTTGAATATTAATGGCACTGAGAATATTAATCTCTCTGTTATGTCAGACAGAATAATTCCTATGATAAAAATCCATCAAAACATTCAGCATTTCCATTATCTGAAATTAATTATAAATACATTTTTTTAAAATCCATAGTCTTCACGAGAAATACTTTCCAATTAAATAGTACAGGAGGAAAAAAAAAACATTTGAAAATACATTTTTGAAAAAAAAGAGAAAGAATAAATCAACAGAACACAAAAATCACTTGTTGCTCTATTTAAGGCCTTAGGGATCCCTGTAAAACATTTGGGAAGGGGCCACAGAGCAATAAGATCCAGAAAAAACAATATGAAGGAAGCTATTTAAGATAATAACAAAACTCTGCAGTTGAGAATTATTCTTTTTGTCCTTCTGGGGGTTTATGTGGCTTCCTCTACCCTGGATTCATTACCTAGATTCTTCTCCTGGAAGCACATGTTCCCTTTTAAGAGCTGAATAGTGAACACTGACAGCAGTAGAAATGGAAGTATGTGATTATGATGTCTCCCTTTTTATTAAACAGCTTAACAGTTACAACACTCAGCAGGGTGTTTTCCACCTCTTTCTCTATGACTCCAGAACTACTCCTCCCACATACTAGTGACATATATTCTCCCCCGATAGAGTACTCTTAAGACTAGGTTTGAGGATATTCAGAAGATCGAAACACTCCATTTGCTGAAGACAGCCTGGAATACGAGATTGGACATGCACAGACAACACAGCAAGCATACTAAAATATTAAGAATGAGTTTCATGTCTTGTACACTGGATTTTCCAAATGCATGTTACAGGAACCAGTGCCTAGACAGATATTGTATTAAAAGTCACCTGCAGCAAATGTCAGACCAAACTGCTGAAAGCAAACTTCCAAACATCCTGAAAGCGTGCTGTGACTGACATATGAAGGAGAACCCACCATTTCTTTTCCTTCTTCCCCTCTATCCTTTGGTAATAACACTTAACATTGTTCCACCTTGCATCTTAGTTCCCTAGCAAACAACTAAGAATGCCTTCATATTAGTCATCTTGTCAAACAGACTAAAAAAATTATAGCAATCAGGTTTGAGTTCACTTGGTTGCCAGGCTCACCATGCTGGAGCAGACTGCCACATTGCTGGGTGCATGGGTATACAGGCTCAGAATTGCAGGCACCCGGGGAAACTCAATGGCAAGTACTGAAAAGGCTTTGGAGTTTAGCTACTTCTGTGATTAACATCAGCAGAATAGGAATAATCAGGACTGCAATTATCAATTTAGGAAGCATAATTCTATTGAAATGCCGCTTAACTTCACTTTTTGCTTCTGAACCTTCCTATCAAGCAGTGCCCAGTAAAACTAGAAGATTAAACACTTGGCTAGGTTTCCTGATTAACTCTGATAAATTGGAAGATAAATGTTTTCACATTATTAACATGTAAACCAGACATATTTAAACTAATGTTCTTCAGCAATTTTCTGGGGAAAAGATAATTATTTTAAAATTTAAAATCCAAAAATTAAATTATACAACAGCTGATTTGTTTGCTATGCATCATATCTCAGACAAAGCCTGTATGGCTCACAGGAGAAAAGATTTACATGGTTTTTATAGTACTCAATTACCTTCCGTCTTCCACGTAATTTTTTAATGCATTTTAATCCTAATAACTTCACCATTGATACTTCTGATCACAGAATAATCATTCTACTGGTAAACAAAAATAATATACTTGTGGCTTATTGTATAATGCTACTTAATATTAAAACCCCATAAATCAATGGGTTATCGTCTTGCTTTTCCAGGATCTTCATAGTAATAATTCTTTAAAATTAATTACTTGGTTATTTACAGAACAGATTCTCTTATTGTATGTTAACACTTGACAATTCTAATACCTTTTTTAATTTAAAAAAATTACTCCGGATTCTTTATATTTATGACAATTTTAATAAGGTAATTCCATCATTTCTCCCCAACCTAAGGTACGTCATCAGAAATACTTTTATAAAATGCTAATATCTTCAATGAAATACAATCTGGACAGACTGTTCTACCAAGACTCAAAACTTAAAATATTATTGCACTTTGCCTTAATGCATTACTGTAATTCAGTAACACTACTTTAGTTAAACTTTAATAAGAACTTATGAATTGGCACTTAATAAAGTGAGACTTTCCATGAGAGAATATTCCATATAGTTTAGTAATCTAAGAATAGCTGAGACTGAATTCCAGCATTATCAACAATATTTTTTGAAAGATTGGTACTGCTTAAAAAGTAGAAACTACAGTACTTCCACACTTCTCAAATTTATTAGTAGTAGCAATTAACTCATCTACAAACCACTAAGAGACTGCATTATCTTAAAGCAACTGCACCATAAATACCTGGCCAAATGATGATCTTTTCATTGATAGTAATCCTAGAATCAGATATTTAGGTTGGAAGAGACTTTTAAGATCATCAAGTACAACGGTTAAACCAACATTGCCAAGTCCACCACTGAACCATGTCCTTAAATACCACGTCTATACATCTGAACGCCTCCAGGGATGGTGACTCCAACACCACCCTGGGCAGCCTCTTCCAATGGTTGACATTGGAACAATGTCCAATCCTTCTGACACTGGTCAGAAAAAAAAGGTCAAAGAGAGTGTTTCCCCCCCGATAAGCGAGAGCAGAGAGCTGGTGACAACAGATATGGAGAAGGCTGCAGTACTTCAGTGAGTTCTTTGCCTCAGTCTTCACTGGCTGTCAGGCTTCCCATCTCTCTCAAGTCCTCGATCCTCTACATGGGAGTTGGGGGAGAGAGGTCACTCATACTGTAAGCAAAGAGCAGGTTCAGGACCATTTGATGAAACTGAAAAGTCACAAGTCTAGGGGGCCTGGTGACATGCATCCCAGTATCATGAGGAAACTAGCTGATTTTGTTATCAGGCCACTCTCCACCATTTGAAAAGTCATGGCAGTCACATGGTTACTGGAAGGAGGGAAATATTGCTCCTGAGAGAAAGGAAGATCCAGGCAACTACAGACCTGAGAACTTCAGCTCCGTGTTTACCCTCCAGCAGATCGACACTCCTGTCCAACTTGGTGTCATCTGCAAACTGACTGAGGGTGCACTCAAACCCCTTGTCCGGACCATTGATAGAGATATTAAACAAAATAGAGTAAGAAAGGATAAAATGATTACAAAAACCCCTAAAAATAGGTCAGAAAATCTATTCTGTGGATGATAAATCTAAAGGGGAAGTCATCAGAAAAATCTGTAAATCCTAGAAAAAACATATGTTCTGTCCAAAGTTTTGATATTACTGATATTAATGAGGTGCAATTAGGACAGAAAAAGAGACAAACCTTGGGTTTAGTGTACTCAAATTAAACTAATTTGTTATATCATTCTTTTGGTGAATAATGAAAAACTAAAATATATAAAATTGTTTTAATACATTTCCAATAAATATACTGCAGGGAATATCATTCTAAGGAATCCTAATTTTATTATTCTTTTGTTTTATGATTAAATTTATTTTGTACAGTTGTATCACATTCTTATCTGTGTTTCAATTACTAGGTCATTTGAACTAATGATAACATCAGGTACTTGCCAAAAGGTCAGTTTATTTAAAATTAACAGCTAAATATTATTTGGCCTTTAAAAAAATATTTTCTAAATACCAGACAATCCCTTACAGGCAAAGCATGGTTTTTAAGCATTAGATAACTTTTTTTTTTTTTTTAATAAAATTGACTCAGAATTGAAAAAGTAAATCCAATGTTCTTTAAGAGACATTCATTTCTCCTACATGAAATTTATTTATTTAGACTAGAGCTATAATTACATAAGATGATGAATTATGAGTAAGGCCTAATATGTTCTGCATATTTTCAAGTGACTATGGAATGAACAGAATCACTGACTTATAACATTATCTTGAAAATTTTACAAACTAAGCAATAAAATTCTGCATTTGTCTTCTTCAGACAGTTGTTAGTAGTATTGCCACAAATGAAGTATTTGAGAAATATGGATTTTGAAGTTAATCAATGATGGTTAAGAATATTATATAACTAAATATCTGGGCTCACATATCCTATAAAAATGTCTGTGAAAGACAAAAATCTCTTTCAATACTCAATGCTGGTTTTTAGTATGTGGTATTACCTAAACCACAGCCTATTCAGCCTTTCTCTGTAGTAATTTTCTTCACTATATTAACTTGCTCTTTTGAGTTATCCATAATAGTCAATAAGCAAATTAAGGTCAGGATGCTATAGTACATCTTTTGTCATGCTAACCTTGCTAGGAGACTGTAAAAGTTTGTGGACAAGCTGCTCATTTATCTATTTTCAATTACGTTCTTATACACTTTTAATTTGAGAACACACAAAGGGAGAGCAATAGTCCCTAACATTTACGTGTCTTCTCATGAATGTCCACACCATGTCTTTCAAACTTCTGACTCTAGCTCATCTTTTTCTTTTGTGATGTCTGGGTCATCTCTTTCTGACTTCAGAACAGTAAACACATAACAATGTATTTAAACTGTCACCTTTAGTAATCTTAGAAGCTCAGTGAGATAAGTTTTTGTTCAGATTTACCTGATCCTAATAATTATTTAGTCTCATCAAAATCCATTAATGACATTCTTCAATGTATACAAACTGTAAATGCAAAAGACTTACACTTGAAGCACAGTTTTAGGATCACCCACTTCTCCTCCATCACCAATTGTCAGTGTGTCATAGCCAATCTCCAGATCAAATTCTTCAAAATTTATCTGAATAACCTATGAAATAAAATAAGTAAAAATATTTTAGAAAAAAGTAAATGTACTTGAGAGATGAATCTGTAAATTAAGCTTTTCAGCAGAGTAAATAAAAGCAATCTTCCAATTAATAATAGCATGTAATTTTAGCGTATTTCACAATAAATTAGTGTAATTAACCCCAAAGATTTGGATCATGAAATATGAATTATAATAAGTTTTAGGTATCATCACTCTGCTGACCTCCTCAAAGTGCCACAATTTCACTTATTTATGTAGTTGTTACATGTTTATTACAGTTCTGGGTAATTGCATTACATTTTGATTACTATATACTCAAAGGGCAAGATAACTAACTGTATTTTGTGCAATATCACTGTCTTCAAATACCAACTAAATAATTATATCTCACTGAGTAAATGCAGTGAAGGTGAAGAATATGATTTACTCCTGACATCTATAACCTGGCTCAAGTAGGATAAAGATGCATCAAAGGTAAAAGTAATTTTCTTATTTCATGAAATTGAGTAAAATACAACTATCAGAAGCATAGTCATTCTTAATATCCTATAAATTAAATTTATAAATTAAATGCATATTTCTGCTGAAGGATAAAAATTTAATCTGTGTTTTAAGAAAATAATGCATTTTTAGTTAGAACAAAATTCAATGAAAAGAAAAAAAAAGAAAAAAGAAAAAAGAAAAGAGAAAAGAAAAGAAAAGAAAAGAGAAAAGAAAAGAAAAGAAAAGAGAAAAGAAAAGAAAAGAAAAGAGAAAAGAAAAGAAAAGAAAAGAGAAAAGAAAAGAAAAGAAAAGAGAAAAGAAAAGAAAAGAAAAGAGAAAAGAAAAGAAAAGAAAAGAGAAAAGAAAAGAAAAGAAAAGAGAAAAGAAAAGAAAAGAAAAGAGAAAAGAAAAGAAAAGAAAAGAGAAAAGAAAAGAAAAGAAAAGAGAAAAGAAAAGAAAAGAAAAGAGAAAAGAAAAGAAAAGAAAAGAGAAAAGAAAAGAAAAGAAAAGAGAAAAGAAAAGAAAAGAAAAGAGAAAAGAAAAGAAAAGAAAAGAGAAAAGAAAAGAAAAGAAAAGAGAAAAGAAAAGAAAAGAAAAGAGAAAAGAAAAGAAAAGAAAAGAGAAAAGAAAAGAAAAGAAAAGAGAAAAGAAAAGAAAAGAAAAGAGAAAAGAAAAGAAAAGAAAAGAGAAAAGAAAAGAAAAGAAAAGAGAAAAGAAAAGAAAAGAAAAGAGAAAAGAAAAGAAAAGAAAAGAGAAAAGAAAAGAAAAGAAAAGAGAAAAGAAAAGAAAAGAAAAAAGAGAAAAGAAAAGAGAGAAAAGAAAAGAAAGAAAAGAAAGAAAAGAAAAGAAAAGAAAACATTGTTTCCATTCATGTATTAATCATGGTAACTCCGTCCTTAGTTCCGCAAAACTTCATGTAGATAAAAATGACAGAATACTTATATATAGGAATTTTAATAATGCAATAAATTGTCTTTTATTACAGTTAATAATTGAGACCTGAGAGCATTTGTGTTTAAAGATGTGGATGCCATTCTGATGGATTATTATCATGTCCTTGAAAGCTCATATTACTTTGTTACACTGGGGTTCTGGGAATTGAACAAGGACATGTTTCTACGAGCAAAAGCCAGTACAGGCAAGTCGGAAAACTGACGTGTGTTCCAAGGATTGCAATTTATTCCGAAGGGAAGAGAAACGCTTTCTTTTACAGGTGTAAACGGTGATATAGGTACACTGAGGAACAGCCAGTTTGGCATATTCGCATATACAAATGTGTGTGTACATGTATATCTGTGTGCCATACCCCAGGGACTGCAGTCAAGTACAGAGAGTTAAGAGGGCACAGATGGAAAGGACATGGAAAATTGTGTAGGCAAGCAGCTGATTTGCTCTAATTGAGTAAAGAGGAGAAAACCACACATAAATCTTCTTAATCTTCTTAGTTTAAAAAAATATTCTGGATATTTTGTGCTGTTCTGGCCACAAAATTTGTAAGACAAGACATAAGATTTTAAACTGAAATCCGTAACTAAATTTAAGGCTGACATATATTTCATTCAGTACTTAAAACCCAACCAACCAAAAACAAAACACAAAAAACCCCCAAACCAACCAAAAAAAAAAAGCCGTCATTTTTGGTCCCCTTTTAAATTCTGTGGAATTAGATGTGCAGGTACATCAGAACGAACAGACTCCACAATAAAAGATGGGCAAATAATCTAAGTGAATTCAACTTGAAAGTATATTTCACTCATTAACAGTGAAATACATTTTGAAATAACATTGCAGCAAAACCATCAATACTATATTCATAACAAGAAGAAAACCAAGGTAGTATAAGAATTGTATAACTAATTCATGCTCAGAAATCTTAATCCTGCTTTCCATTAAACACATGAAGAAATCTAATCTCATTATCAGATTTTTTTTTTTGTAAGTGTAACAGTAATATTTTTTAAAATTAATATCCTAGATGTTTTGTATAAGTTGAATACCACTAAATTGATATAAGACATCTGTCTCTTTGTAATTGAAGTACTTGTCTTTATAAGTTGTTTCAGAAAGGTAAAACAGCTTTTCTTTAGTACAATCAACATCATCCCATGTGATGTGTATTTCATCAGAGGAGAAGACAGATGTTAAGGAAAGTATAAGTTTTAAGATATGGTTTTTTTAATTAAGAATGACAAAAGATTTTCTTTTTTTCACTGCAGAAATGTAAGATTTTTGTCATTCCTTTTTAACAATGTTCACAAATAAAAAAGTAAGAAAACTCCCTGTAAAATATCTGTCTCATTAAGGAATACTGTGGAACACAAAAAAATAACCAAATTTGATTTTTTGTTCAAATAATAGGCTTCAGATTCAATCTTTCCACTAGTCTCTAGGGAATCCCCAAATTATTGATGATTCTGTTGTAATCTGGCTGTTCTGATATAATCTGTCACTTTTCTACACTCTGAAATTCTTTTCTGAGCTAAAGAGAGCTTTTTTTTACTTTTAATCAAAAGAGATGTACATTTAAAAAAAAAGTTTATAACTTGTTTTTTCTCTGTTATTATTTTTCAGAAAAGGATGTTTAATTGCAAGATTTTTACCTCAATCTCTCTGTAACTCACCTAAAACTGGTAATGAGATAGGTACATCAAAAATGGTAGTTTTATAAAGCTACATGAGCATAGATTAGTCTACATTTGTCTTGTATCATATTCTGTGAAACAATCACATTTTTAAAACAAAAAGAAGCGGTGATGTCATTAATGACTTCAGAAATTTAAAACTATATAAAAAAATGAAATATGTTATAGCAACTGGCTATAAGAAATTTGAAATATTTACATTTGATAATCTTATTCTTGTGGGTCTATTTCCACAATTTCTTCTTAGAAGTTTTTGATTCAACTGAAAATTAGAAAATGCTTCATCTTTGTGCAAAATTAACACTAGTAAATCAAAATCAGAAACAGCAATTACCAAATAGAAGCATATTTTATTTATAGTGAAAAGTAAAATATTATTCCTTGAGACAGTAAATAATTTTGTTTACCATGCATACTCCTGCTGGAAGAGGGTCAAAACCAGTTGCTAATGGCCACTCCACTCTATAGTATCAATGAAGTATTTCATAACTCCAGGTCATTAAAAGGTAAACAAGTTGTATGTACCAGTTAATACACAATCCATTTCAAACTTAGGTTTAACATAACATAACATGATTTACAGCACAAATTTTGGAATTGGTAAAGTAAACTTGCCATTTATTTAACAAATACGCTTGTCAGCTGACATTGAAGACATTTAATTTTAAGGAAAACTGCACAAATAGAACAAAACTAACACAGAAACAGCAGAGCTGTCAATACCCAACATGCAAGAGACAGGAAGCTAATTTACTATGTGTGTACTGTACAAGCATTTATATGTTGCAACTGTAAAAATAAACCCTGTATACTTTGTGGAAATTCATCCTTTGAATGCAAAGTACATACACAATATACAATAAAAAATGTACTTTAAATCCTTCTAAATATGCCAACAAGCAAGAAATAAGTAGTCTTAGGGCTATGTTTTCAGAGTTCTTGTTTTACAACATCAGCTTTAGTTTGATCACACTCAAAGTCAGTTGGACTTGCTGTGTTTATTATATTGACTATTCCCTTTAGAATACTGAAAAGGTGTTTTGATGATATCAGCATTTAAAGTTGATTGTACTGGAACCTTTCAAAATAAAAACTGAAATTTAGGTAAGATGAGTGAATAACTTAAAGCTTTTTAATAAACTTTGCAAAAATTCTGCTTTTACCAGTTATCTAACAGTGTCTTTGTTCATCTTCCTGAAAAATTTATAAATGGCAAACCAAAGTTGGGTGGCATCCTTGAATTAGTTTAACATTAGAGTAAAACCTTAGGGTAATTCTACTTTTTAGTCTGTTTTTCATAAGAATAAACACTTCAGGGACAGCTGTGATGATTTATTACTATATTCTACATATTTTTAAATCAGACTAGCATTACTAAAGTGTGCTATTGATCTGGTTAGTAGGTGCATAGTAATCAGAATGACAGGGGCAAGTATTTTTCTTGATCTATACTTTCCAGTAAAGTCTTTTTTTCCAGTTTCTCAGAGCAAGATTAAAGCATTAATTTAAATGAAATAAGATCCATAGGTTTTATTGATGCATATAAACAGTGATCTTGCTATAATATATTTATGTATTTATTGAATTTATCCACTGCCCTACAGTCCCATTCAAAGCTGAATGGAAAAAATGAGGGACCACAAAGTATTTTCAGATGACAAGGTATAACATCAGGGAACAATAGTACGAACAAAAATATTTCACCAGTGATATGCCTGAGCTACAAGATTCTGGATAAAAGGATTATACTAACAAAAGTGGGTTCTGGAAGGCACAAGGAGAAAATTTCAAAGATTCCATCTCAGACAATTTGCCATCAGTCTTGATCTATCATTTCACACATAATGAGTCAACTAATGGTATCAGATATGTATCTCTATGGCTTCAGAACTGAGAAGAATATCTTAAAATTAGTCAATATAGCAATTATTATAATTTTCTTTTTAAGAAAATTATATTCAGTAGTCCCTAAAAACGTTGTGCCTTTATAGTAGCATTTGTGATAAATTCAGAAGGTATCAGACTACTATAATTGTTCTGATATATGCTAATAATATCTTGAATTTTGTTTCAGAGGATATTATTAAATACATCCCTATACACTACTATGAGGAAAAAGCAGTCTTGTGCTTTGTCTTCCCCCATATACACATTATATAAAAAACCAAATTATTTGGAATAAAATATGCTGAGCTGGTCACTCTTTATTCCCTGAAAAAAAAATACAAAAGTAGCTAAGCGGAAGGCAATAGTCTCTCTACCTCTGGGTCTGCTCTTGCTATTTAAAAACTCGAAAGCAATGAACAACTTTTAATGTCTGATTTAAATTTAAGTTACAAACCCAGAAGCAAATAGTAATAAAAGGCAGTAATGTAATAATTATTATCCAGTTTTTCTGGAAAAAGAAAAAAAAAAGCCCTATTTGAAAAATAACTTTCTGAAAATTATAATTATGTACTTTGGTCTCCAATTATTTTGTAAGAACTTTTTCAAAGGAACCATTGGGGCAGAGATCTAATTTCTAACAAATTTCAGTAGGTGTACCTTCTTTCTGCGCCTCAGAATATATCCTTTAGAATGCACTTGTTGGGCAAAACTCCAGCTCAGACGTAAAATGGAAAAAGGTTTTATTGAATAGTTAATGACTACCTTGAGCAATTCCTACAGTTTTCCAGAGAGAGCATGCTCAAAAGGATGTGTTCCAGACAACAGGTTTTCCAGACAGTTGTTCAATATGTGTATCTAGTTCCTGATGAAATTAGCTCCCTCAAGATTTTTCAAGGAAAGTAGTGTTTCAGGTGAAGTACTCAACTTTTAAAAATTGTATATGTTCTTCAGAACTGCTGAAGGGGAAGTGTAAAGATACAAAGTTGCATGTACTTCTATATGTGCATCTGTTATCCTGAATCGTCCAATGCAAATGTAACTCTAAAACTATTTTCAGATGTATAGTAACATTTTCACTGCACAAAATGGGACATTCTATCAGTAAAATAAAAGTTTCTAAAGGTGTTATGAATCTTTTCTCCTTACAAGAGTAGTTAAGTATTAAGCTAAGATATAGCTTAGCTGAGCTATATATTCGATAATATTAAGAAATAAATATGAATTAAATCACCCTTCCAAGAATGTAATATATCTAAGAACTGTTGTGTAACATAAGAATAGTTTAATTGGTTCTTTTGCAGTTACATATTATATGTACAGAACATAATACAAAATGAAACAGCCTGAATTGTAAGTACCTCTGTTCCTTCAAATTTAATTAAATCTTTGAGTATTAGACTGGATGAAAAAAGTGAGAGGGTGGAAACAAGGCAGAATAGAACTTGGAGGTTCACAGAACATTAGAGAAAACAAAGATGCAAGGTAAATGCTCGTTATTATTACAGGTGATAAATGCTCACCAGTTGAAATGGATAATCACTTTGTTGTTGACTCCCTTCCTTGGAAATTCACCATATTTAAGTTTAGACATCTACAGTGCAAGCAACTATATTTGACGCAGGCTTCCTCAAAAACAATGCAAAAACCTGCCAAGAGTGTAATCTATTTCATCAGAAGGTAGATAATTCACACTAGATCAAACAGCTTAGAAGTACGTATTTGTCTTGCCTATAAAGTGAGATTTGGCATTTATATATGGATATCTATGCTGAGGACAACTGAAACGTACTTAAGCCACATAAATTTATTATATTATTATATCATTTTGAATCCTTTAATTTTGAGCAATTATAGTTAAAAACAAATGGATAGTCCTCCCTTGTCCTGAGAACAAATACATTAAATTAACAGCATAAAGAGATTATAATTTTATATCTCTGTTATAGTTTTGTTATAGTTTTCTGTTTGCATAGAAGTATGACATGTTTTTTTGGCTTGAATTCACAATAGGAGTTTCTGAGATTGATTATTCAGAGCAGTACAGGATTCTACAATACTTTCAATATTTCCCCAACGGAAAATGAATGAGTGCAAATAAATCATTAACCAAACACATTGTCTTTTACTGAAGTTTCTTTTTATCATGTTCTCAACAATAAAAACTGTTAGATAACTTTTATCTTGGGAGACAGAATATTGACCTCCAGGTAATTATTTCAGATTGGATTTTCTATTTTTTTCTCACATTAAATATCTTAATATTTGCAAATGCTGTCACATTCTAATTATAAAAATTACTAGTAGTTGTACTTAAAATTAAGTTACTTTCACTTATTTTTTTCAGCTACTAGAAAAAAAGATAAAATTTTTGATCTAGACATTGAAGGAAACAACTGGTTAGTAACTAAATTTAAGATGGTATAGGAACAGCATTTGTACCTAGAAGATAGCAAGAGAAGAAATGTTAGAACTTGAAAAGTCATGGCACCTTTCTAGTTCCAGGACATTGGTTATTGGTCTACTATTTCTGCAGACATTATCTTGCAAAACCCTATGGTATGAAGGATCCAAACATACTAGCAACAGCAAGAAATCCGCCTCACTGAAAAAGATTTACAAAAAACCTATTTTCTCCATTTTTCACTGTTTACTCTAGCAAGAAAAAAGTTACCCAAAGGCTGCTAATGATATCTGGTTGCCTTTGTCACTGGTAGAAGTGAAACTAGGCAAGGAGAAGAAAACATGTCCTGTTTGTATGTGAGTGTCCTCATATGCCCTCAGGATGGTTAATTGCTTTTGTGCTGAGGATATTTGACTACTTCCCAGAATGTAAATGAGGTGCATTTATATCTGATGGTACAAGCTAACAAAATGCTGCTGTCTGATTGATCAGCTTTACCTACATAATTTTCCATAGAATTGTAGGTCCCTCCATCAAAATAATTGTGTTATCACACATCTGATTACAGAAGAACAGTTTCAGCAGGAAAATATATTTAATCAATCATTTATTGTAAGACTTAGTTATCATTTTATTTAAATTATTTATACTAGGTATAATTTTATTTATTATTACTGCTACCATGGAGCAGCTAATCCTGGAAAAATTCCTGGAAAATTATGGGCCAGAAAATCATCAGGAGTAGTCAGCATGGCTTTACCAAGGGGAAGTCATGCTTGACACATGATAGACTTCTATGATTAAATGACTCACCTGGTAGACAAGAGAAAAGCAGTGGATATTGTCTACCTGGGCTTCATGTAGGCCTTTGGCATTGTCAAGATATTAACAGACAAGCCATTGATGTGTGATTGAGCAGAGAATGAGGTGGACTGAAAACTGGATGAAAGTCTGGGCTGAAAGGATGGTTATCAGTGACACAAAGTCTAGTTAGAGGCCAGTAACTCGTGATGTATCTCAGGGGTCAATACTAGGACAAGTCTTTAACATCTTCATTGGTTATCTGAATGATGGGGCAGAGCATACTTTCAAAAAGTTTGCCCCAACACCAAGAAGGGAGTAGTGGTTTATATGCCAGAGAGTCATGCTGCCATGAGGAGGGACATCAACAGGCTGCAGAAATGGTCCATTAAAAACCTCACAAAGTTCAACAAAGGGAAGAGCAAAGTCAAGTCTCTGGGCAGGAACTAACCCACTTACCAACATCTAGTGGGGGACATCCAGCTGGAAAGCTGGTTTGCAGAATTGTACATGGGGGTTCTTGTGGACATCCGGTTGAAAATGAGCTAGCAATGTGCCCATGCTGCAAAGAAGGCAAATACTATTCTGAGCTGCATTAGATGAAGTATTGCCATCAATATATTTTGCTACTTTCAAAGGAACTATATTAGGAAAACTCTAAAATGTGTTTGTGCCCTTCTGCTCTAATAACTTTTTTTTTGTTGTTGTCACAGATATGGGGATGAAGATGCTCTAGATAGCCTGGAAGAAAGTATGACTCACCAAGACCATTATAAAGAGGTGGTAATATGTATAAGCAGGAAAAAGATCAACTAATCTATAAAACCACAATGAAAAAATTGTGCTCATCCTTCCCTCACTAAACTAAGCTCAGTGTCAGAGTTTACAAAGAGAAAAAAATTATTATTCTCAAATAGCAGGATGATTAGGAAGGGACTGAGGACTGCAAATTGACTTGCCCCTGCTCCAGTTCTTCCTTTCAGTAGTTACCCAGGAAGAACATCCTTGCATCCAGCATAGAAATCTGCCCTTTTTAATACCACAGAGGGTAAGCAATCTGTTCCAAAAGAAAGCAGAGAGGTCACTAACTGATCTCAGCTTCATCTGATGGGCAGGCACACATCCTGAAAGGGACAGAAACACTGGAATCACTCTGTGACTTAAGTCTCAGTGCAAACCTTCAGTTTGCACTAAGAATGTGTATTGGGTTTACATGGTAAGGTTTTGGGAGCAGAGGCACTGCAGGGTGAGGGGAAGGTCCTAATTTAGATTTTAACTATTAACTATTCTATTCTAATTTAATTGGCAGTAAATTTCAATAATTTCTCCAAGTTGAGTCTTCTTTGCATATGAGAATTACTAGAGAGTGATCTCCCTGTCCTTATCTTCACCTGTGAGCTTTTCCTTCATGTTTTCTGCCCCTGTCCTTTTGAAGAGGGAGCATTATAGAACAGCCTGGTGGGCATCTGGCAGCCAAGACTAACACGCCATAGAATGGTACCATGAGCCTTTGAATGAGTCCCTTCACAGAAAACAGAGAAACAAACAAATAAACTACTAGCAGCTCTATTTCCCAGTCTAATATCACAAAAAAAGATATATATTGAGCAGAACAATAACCTGTAAAGATCACTCGCAAGAGCAACCAAGTGAACTCAACCATGGAGAAAAATGACAAGATTCTGTGCCAAAAATTCATCAAACAAAAAAGACTGAAACATCTCAAATGCTCACAGTTCAAGCACTGGAAATTTCCTATCAAAGTCTCTTAGTCATATGCATATATTTTTTTAGAAGTTCTAACTTGGCTGTGCATATTCATAAGTAAAAGTAAGAGAAAATGTTTGCATTCAGAGTTGGTGGGAGACATAACTGAGACCCAATTTAGGAACTTAGAGAAAGTCAAACAGAACTAAAACTCAAATTTGACATTTAATTTTATCTAAAGTTTTATCAAAAGGTGGAGTTAATAGCTGAAGTACAGGCAACGGCTAGAATCTAATATTGCTAATGGCTTAAAGAGAATTGCTTTTGTTCCAGCTATTGCAGTAAGCACAGTCTCACCTATTCCCTTTGGGTAGGTCATATTTTCAGAGTGTGAAACGTCACTCCTATAGTCACAGACATGGAAGGAAAAAAAATTACAATTTTTAATTTTACAATTTTAATTGAGATAATGAGCCTGTCCTCCTTTCATAATGAAGGCCTATAGCAAAATTTCAGGATGGAACTACAAGCCATTTATCCTTCTACAACTGAACATACCTCCTGACTCCAAATTCTCTTATTCAACAATTTGTTCTGTTCCCTCACAGCTAAACCTGTTAATTTCCTATCATAGGAATAGCTGGATTCCCTTCTATACTCTTATTCTGCTGAGAGAATCTCCCCTCTGTCCACATATATTTCTAAGACTTCTTAAGTGTAGTATATATGTGACTCAGATATTTTAACTGGATCAAAATGTACACGAACAAGATGGAAGAATAGCGTAGCCAACACTACAAAGAAATTTATTGTGTTTGGAACAGAATTGAAATATATTTACACTTTCTAGTTTCATGTAAGATAGAAATGCATTATCTACTATTGATAAGTACAACAGCAGACTTTTTAATCTGCAGGAATGAAGAACTCAATTATGGTTAAAATATATAGTTCAGAGTGAGCTTAAGTATGCTTATACTTTTAATCATTTCACTGACTGTAACATCTGCAGTACAGCTTCACACTAGGCTTAGGAAAAGCCAAGTTTGAGACATTTGCTTGCAAAAAGAGGTGCAGTGTGGTTTGTTCCAACAGCCTGACCAAAAGAAACTTCATGAAATGAGTTTTTGAATTCATGCTGAAGCACCCTGACTGGTTGAGATTTATACTCTTAACCTGATTAAATATGGATGGCAACTGGGTTCAGGCTTAACAGCAGGCTTAGGAAATGTTCCACTGACAGTTTTGACATGGTTAACATAATAACACAGCTGTGGAGAATTAAACATAAATAGTCAGCACTTTGCTGAATTTGTTTTGCTTATTTTGGCTTGGTCTGAAAGCAAAAAACCTCAGAAATTAAAAGATTCATTTTTTTTCAGGAAGAAAACAGAAACTTAATGACATGAGGAAGGAGGAAGGGAAGAATGGAATGTAAAAACATATTAAAAAAAGACTATTTTAATACAACGTAATTAAATTACAACCATACTTAATATTATTTCAGTAACAGTCGCAAGTTACACCCTCAGTATAATTCTCCAGACTAGAAGAAAATGTCATGTGAGGAATTTCTCAAGTACTTTGAATTATTTCAACAGTTTCTTAGAAAGTAAAGTACTACAGCAATTGGAAACAGATGTTATAAAATTCAGTGAGGCCTGCCATTTCAACAAAATTCAATTATAGATTTCCTAACAGATAATTGACATCTACAAAAAAACCCAACAAACCAACTCAAAAAACCTAAAAAACCCTAGCAAAAATAGTAATTTTAAAAAACTCTAAAGCCAAAATCAAAAGTCAGCTACCTCCCAGCTCTCAGGCATGTCGTTCTTGATTTCAAAATTATTTCCAAATGAAACAGATAAAAGGATAAGAATGTGAACACTGCCAAACTTACAAAAACCTATATTCTAAAGAATGCATTCTAAAGAATGCATTTATGCAAGCAGTAAGAAGACTTCTATGCTTGAAATACACTCAATATAAAATTTAGAATATGATGGTGACAAATGAAAGATAACATACATGTAAAATTTCTTTTTTTTAAATTCCTGTCATATAAAATTAACAGACCAAGACCTAGTTTTCTAATCCATCTAAATTTAGCAGTCAATTCACATATTAAATTTCTTCTTACAATTCTGAAAAAAAAAAAAGCTTGATTTTTTTTATTTTTAATGAACCCTTTTTCTTATTTTTCTCCTTCTTGATGCTTTGTGATGAATGATATGTGGTGTGAATGTGGCTGAGATCTGTTAGAAAGTCTGTCATTCTAGCACTGACATTTTCCACCTTGTTTCTGTCACTGTGGATTAGAAAAAAATCAGCAAGTATAATTCATAAGACTTGAACTCTGGTTAACTTTAGCCCTTATTCAGATTTCACTGGTATTTTAGCCTGGCATGTAATTTAAAATTAATCATTTTGTAGTCGTTCTTTTTTTT
>VZRV01007776.1:1133556-1186468 GCA_013398115.1 Falcunculus frontatus | reverse complement strand
TTTTTTTTTTTTTTTTTTTTTTAATAAAATGGTGAAAGAAAAAGAGGTTTTAATTTTTTAGGAGAAAAGAAGCACCGAAAAAATGCACTGGGGAGGAGATGGGAATTAAATCTTGAAAATACAAAGATTTACTACTCAAAATGTAAACTTAAAATTTTCCCATTACCTAGTGTCAGAATAAATTACTGGCAATGCATAACATGGTCCAGAACCTAACTGATCAGTTTATACAATAACCCACAAGACATTCAGGTATCATTTCCCTTACTAGATGTGAGAGATGTAATGAAATGGAGTCCAAACTGGGAAATCCTTGTTCTCATTTCTGTGCAGATATTCACAAGAACGTTTTCAAGCGACCCAAAGATTTAATAATATGTGCATCACCGTTGAGGACAAGTAAAGAAGCTTAAATTTTGTTGCATCTTCAGAGTTCCACATAAAGGCATGACTTTCTTGAATGTTCTTTCAGGTAGATCCCTGGAACTATAGCTTTGCTATTTTTGATCAACAAAGCTCTAGTTGATTCCAGAGTAGCCATGGATAAAAGTAGCAACAATCACTTCATTGGTGTATATAAAACACTATATGGAAACCACGTTAAGACAATCCAGAAATGGGAAAACAGTCCACGAATTTCCTCCATCATGTATTGTTAGAGAAGCGTTATATGTGCAGGTACTGATCCTCACAGAGAATTTCAACCACTCCTCCTAAGAGGGCAACAAAACAATGTACAAGCCATCAACGAGGTTTAAAGAATATGTTGGTGTGATTCCATACAGGCAGCTGTACATATTTCACTGTTTCAAAGTTATGCATCAATTGCCCATATTTCTTCCTTCAGTGAATCACCATTCAGAGCTTTGCACATCAGAGATTATAATTATTCTAAGCATAATGTTAACTATTGAAAAAATTAGTTGTTTTCTCTTTAACAGATCAACTCCAGAGAACAGGATCCTGATATAAGAATAAGAATGCAAAAAACATGAACAGGAACAATGGAAATGTGGGCATCTCACTGATAACATCAGATGTGTCAGTGCAACTTCATCACTGAGTTTTATTTTTGACTCCATTCACATGACCTTCCTTTCACAAACAGTTTTTATTCTACTTTTCAATACCAAACTCACTGTCATCTCTGGCCATGTTTGGGGTTTTTAACTATGACCCTACTCCACTGTCAACAAGGCTTGGGCATGAAAAGTGTATCTGATTAACTGTAGGAGGCAAGAGACCAACTATAATGCAGTAAGAAGCTAAGGAGGCAGATAATCGACTGAGGAAATATTTCTTTCATCTATATGGTGCTGTCATCAAACTTATTTCTGAAATCAGTTAGGGAGAAAATTAGCCAGGTTCAGTTCTGGATAAAGCCATTTACACTAGAGTTAAAGAGTCTTTCAGGGTCTTTCATCTATTCCATTCTCCCTTATAAGAGTCTCAATTTCTGAGTTATTTCGCTGTAAATGATGCAACAACTAGCAGCTATGAAATACCAGGATCAGTAAGTCCTGGTGGTCCTCACAGCTGTGGTATAAAATGTTGTAAATATTGTCATGTTATAATGAATACCATCACATTCTTTTTTGTAGTCATTATAAATAATTCTTAATGGCAAATCTTTATTTATACATCGATGAGGTTTTTGACTTCAAGGCACAAACCATCATTAAAATCCATGTTCAACGTACAATCTTCACTTAGAACAACAACAAAAAAACTCAACTAAACTAAAAAGAAGGAAAAAGTTCCCTACACCAAACCCAACAATAATGTCATCACAAAAAAGAACAAAAGAACAAATTATAAAAAATACACCACTTGATCCTTCACTTCAATTATGATACAAATTCTCCACTATCATTCTACTTCATAACATTTAATACTTGTTTTGCCCATTATTTTTCCCAATTAATATGCCTTCTAGCAGTCATGCAAGGCCAGCAGTATTGTCTTCAGAACAGTAAGGCAACATTAGCATGAATCAAAACTAAACACGTTAAACCACTGATGATATAATCAAAAACTTTATACATGCAAGTTCCTCAATATATCATAAAAAGAAGTTGTTCTAACTTGTAAAACGATCTCAGTAAGTTTAGGTTCTTCTAATCAATGCTAGACACCTTTGCTGAAAACTATAAACATGTCTGAATGTTGTTCCATACAACACTGTAAACCTTTTTATCTATTCCCTAGTTTAAAAATTCCGTAATTCCTGTGTATCTGCATTTCATTGCAATATCAAAGAGTTATAATTATTCCAACCAATACCATGGAAAGAACAGTATTTTCTGGGTAATGTTGAAGCTATTATAATATAGCTCCTAGCACTACAATCCATCCATGATGAATCTAACTCCGAGTACAGAAATTTTAGTGGTACATTACAGAAGTTCAGAAAGAATGTCCAAATTATGCTTTGAAATAAAATTACTTACTTAACCTAACATTACTTCTTTGCATTCTTATTACTGGTATAATGCTAATGTACCATCAACAAACAGGTATTCCTGGTCCTAGACTTATCTAAAGGTTCATATTTAGTTTTAAATAAGTGACCTGTTCTTAATTATTGTCTTCACTCTTTTACTATATCTTCACAGTATCTAAATACTTGAGGAGACCGATAAATATGCAAGGTAGGGTAATTTAAGTTTGGCTGGCTGTCAGATGCTCACCAAATCACTCCATCACTACCCCTCAGCAGGACAGAATGAGAAAACAGGACAAAAAAGCCCATGAGCCAAGATAAGTACAGGGAGATTGCTTACTAATTACTCTCATGGGCAAAACAAACTCTATTTAGGGAAAAATTAATTTTATTTACTGACAATTAAAAATAGAGTAGGAAAGTGACAAATAACAAAACTAAACCCACCATCATCCTGACAACTTTCTTCATGGGCTCAAATTCACTTTTTTATTCCTGACTCTTCTGCCCCCTCTTCTCTCTCAAAGTGGCAAAGGGGAACAAGAAATGGTGGCTGCAGTCAGTTTGTAACACTTCCTCTGTGCTGCTCTGTCCTCCTCGTGCTCTTTCCCTGCTCCAGAGTCAGAGCCCTCCCACAGGAAATAGGTCTTTGCACCCTTCTCCAGCATGGCTCTCTCCCACAACGTGCAGTTCTGCAAAATCTGTTTCAGTATGGTCCTCCCATGGGGTCACAGGTCCTGCCAGAAACCTGCTTCCCCTTGGGCTCTCCACGGGGTCACAGCTTCCTTCAGGCACACCCACCTCTTCAGACTCAGGTCCTGCACAGACCACAGCTGGATCTCTGCTCTACCGTGGACCTCTGTGAGCTGTAGGGGACAACCTCCATCAGTGGCACACTCCAGAGGCTCCAGGGGAATCCCTGCTCCAGCATCTGGAGCACCTTCTTCCATTCCTTCTGCTCTGCCCATGGTGTATGTGGGGTTATTTGTCTTGGGTATTCTCATTCATCTCCTTCAGCTGCTGTTGTACAGTGGTTTTTGCCCTTACTCAAATAAGTTATCACAGAGATACCACCAGCTTGCCTGATTTGCTGAGCTGTGTCCTGTAGCAGGTCTCTTTTGGAGCCAGCTAGAACTGTCTCAGTCTGATATAGGGGCAACTTCTGATCTCTTTCTAGAGAAGTCACCCCTGCAGCCATCCCTGCCACTGAAACCTCTGTAAATAAAATCAAAACACACGTACTAATCAAATCAAACTGAAGCATGCATACACTGAAGTCTCTTACTGAACCAGCAGAGGTTAAACCTATGAGTTCTGATTCATCCCCGGGTATTAAAACTTGCATGTATGCTTATATGGTGTTATCATTCAGGTACTAGAACAGTTTTCACGCTATGGTCATATGCTATTTTGCAGTATCTACAGTTTCAAAGAAAAAAAATCAGTGTAGAATAACATTTAAGTACATTTTATTTCAACTATAGCAAGCATGATCTCTGACTAAAGACAGGGTCAATTTTATTTTCATTAGAACTGGAATTTTTGTATACGGAATAACTTGTTCTTTCAAGTGCTTTGAGAGAAAGGAAAACAACTGCACCTGCCCAGTACAAGCAAGATATGCCGCTACTGTAAAGAGTCCAGTGAAGGGGCACTAAGGAGATTAAGGGATTGGAACTTCTTTCATATAAGGTTGAGACAGCTGGGCTTGCTTAGCCTAAAGAAGAAGAGGATCACTTAATCTCAACATCTATAAACTCCTGATGGGAGGATGTAAAGAAGATGAAACCAAATTCTTTCCAGTGGTGCCCAGTGACAGGACTTGAGGCAATGGGCACAGACTAAAACACTGGAGGTTCTTTCTGAACATCAGGAAACAGTTTTTCCCTGTGGGGGTGACTGAGCACCAGCCTGGAGAGGTTATGCAGTCACCACTTCCTGAGATATTCAAAGACTGGCTGGGCAGCTGCCTCTAGGTGGCTCTGCTTGAGCAGTGGAGTTCAACTACAGAATTTCCAGAGGTTCATTCCAACCTCAGTCATTCTGTAACTGTCAACCACATTGACAACCAGAGACAAAGCATTTGTTCATTTAATTTTCTGCAGTTCTTTAAATGAAGAAACTGGAAATTTATAAGGAAAATAATACTGCGGAATAATGTTTTCGAATATTCTCATAAAATATTTTTGTTAAAAACAAAGTTCTGAGGTTTTGAAAATAACACTGCATCACCGTCTTGTGAACGGAAGGAGGAAGGCAACATTAAGACATGAATACCACCAGCAGAGTGTAATCCTTAACAATCTCCAAGTCATCAATATCTTAAACCTGCAGTCACCTGTGACTTGCCAGTGCATACGGACCAGTTTGTGAGCTTGAAGTTTCGCTTCTACCATTGGTAGAACGTCTAAAATCTTATTTGGCTTTTTTTGTTATGTAGGCATGCCCTTGGTGCATTTAAGAAAGGGAACTATTTTATGCAAAATATGGCCATATGGGTTTTAAATCCATCCCACCACTCAGTGGAGATTTTCAGGCCATTTAGAGAACTTGTTTGAAGTGTAGTAGCTGTCTTTCATTTTCTCAAATAGTTTGATACTAAATTCTATCTGCTGGCACATTTGACAAAACTTTCAGAAATTCTAGATTTGTACACAGATTTCATCTTGCTCATAAATAGTTTTTAATTAAAGAAATAAAAATATGAAAATTCTTTGGGATGAGGAATGGATTTTAACTATTACTTTTGACCTTTTTGCCCATCTCTGGAACAGAGACTGCATCATTTTACAAGGACTTTTCATACTTTTTTTATGATCTATAAGTTGGATAAATTGGATTAGCAGTCCTTGGAACAAGGATCAAACAAACATCTTCCCCCCCAAACACATTTATAATCTTCATTATCAAATTCTAATCAGCTGTATAAATATCCTTTTTTCGTCTACCAAAGTGGAACATAAGGATGCCTTCCACACAGGACTTTGTAAAATTAGAATGATGAATACACCAGTGTAGGTATATGGTTCTTCAAATGTAGTCGGGTTTTCACTGAGTCCTCTGATGAACTCAGGTGCAAAGGAGTGGGCCTTCTAGGCCTGTCTGATCAGTTAATGGAGTGTGATGCAGATGGCAATATAAAACAGAAATTAGAGGTAGAATATACCCCTGTACCAGCAAACCCAGATGTTGATAGTCTTTCATAAAACATTCCTGAGCTGCACAGCTAATTTATGTTTTATCACATCTAAACAAGTCCATTACACTCTGTTCAGACAAAATGATACACCTGGAAATAGAATACAGCCATTGCTGCCAGGTGTCTAGCTCTTGAAATCAAAGATGACTGGTATCATAATTTAGCTTTATTGCTCTACTTTGACTCATCTGACATTATCAGAACTGTCAGTACTTTTGCTTTAAAGTGTAGGCATAAAGTATATGGGATTTTAATACAGTGGTTCAGACAATGAAATAAACATCTTCAGAACAGCTCCTCATGAAGGGAAAGCGAATTCAAGAACTTCAGTGATTTCTCACACAGTCGAAGGCCAAACATGATATAAATAGTCTTAAACTAGCTCTTCTGGTTATAAAACAATACAAGTGGACCCATGACATTGCCTCATACCATTGGATAATTGCTTCCAGGAATTAATTTAGAGAATCACGTAAACAAACATGATAACATCCACTTGGCATACAAAAAGTAAAACAATCTTAGGGGAAACGAGGTTTTATCACCTGTCCATACTCATCTGATATCAGATATCTTAAAAATGTCTGAAATGCACCTAGTACAAAAGCTGAACTGCAGAGCTAAATCATATTAGTGAAAAATGTTATGCTCTACATGTGCTTTTGGTTGGTTGGTTTAGAGGTTTTTTTTTGGGTGGGGGAGATGGGGGTTTTTTTTGGGTTGTGGTTTTGTTTTCTTTTTTTTTAAAGCAAAGCCAGAATATTAAATTTACCTTATTAGTATTGATAGCTGTGATGACCCACACACATTGAGCATTGCTGTCATACTGAAATGGAAAATTGGGTGATGTGAAAGTGCCTCCAGGTCCCTGAAGATTGGATCCACAAGTTTTGACTGCAAAAAGAAAGTTCACCCTTTAATTCACACAGAAAATACATGTAGCAGATTCATAAACCAATCTCTGACTTATTCTAATCAGGATGTGAAGAATTAAAACACCATTGAATGAAAATAGAACCACATCTTATAAGAGAATAGAATATTCATGTTTAGTTATTCTGACAAAATAAAACAAAACTTCTCTTGGGTCTAAGCCTATAATCTTAAAAAAAAAAAAAATAAAGTATTTGGAGCAAAAATAATAACAACAGTAAGAGAAACTGCCCTATTTATTTTTAAAATACTTCAAGGACTAACTTATGCCACCTTCACTAATGTCTTGAAAGATAAATTTTAATAGTAGGAAAAAAAAGGTCACTTTTATCACTGTGCATATGTGCTTCTTTTGTGCATATGTGCTGGTGTAAGGCATGTCAGCATTTTTATTCTCCTATAACTTCTGTACAAGCCATTGAACCAACGGCTGAAGCACCGAAAAGTTTAAAGGAAACCTGTAAAAGCTAGATTAATACAAAACAGTGTTATCTATTTCTAAAGATTACAAAGGCTATTCATTTTCAAATCAAAGTCTGTATGGATTTTTACAACAGCATGTCAGATAGAAAACAAATATTCTTATTTACGTAGCTTGCATCTCTATCACAAATAACACAAAGGATATAAACTGTGTCCTTTGTGCTTGCAAATGACACTTTTAAGGCACTAAATTCCTAGTCTGTTGAAGTCAATAACACTTTTATTGTTCTTTCCTTGACATTCAGATCTTTGCTGCATGCTCTACTGGTTAACTTTTTCTGTATGAAGATGTAAAACTGACAAGCAACCTCAAGTAAACATGAGCCTATCCTATTTCTCCAGTGATTGTTATGACACCACATAAACTGCAAAAGGTAAAGAACTGTTTCTTCCACTGCATTCTGACAGACTATCTTGGTAATTGAATAAAAAAATTTACACTTAGATATGTGAAATAATCCTAGAGCTGCATAACACTTTCACAAAGCATGTTTATCTGACCGATACTGAACACAGGAAGATTCAGCTGCTGCTGGGTGAAAGCTTGCTCCTTCCCTTGCATTAGCCTCTAGAAAGAATGTTACTTTTGTACCACCCTCAGAGAAACAATACCCTGGTGATGAGTTTGTTCAAAGTCACACCAGACACCTGGACACAAGTAGAGGGTAGAGAGGTGAGAGGAAGGCTCCTCATTTAGGATCAGTAGCTGAAGACATTAAGGTCATGAGTGAGACTAATGCCAAGCATGGCTTTTTCTCTGTATATTTAATAAGAAATCATATGACTCCATGCAGCTTGTAACTCTTGTGGGAAGTATGTCAGAAGGGGGAAAACAGTGAGTGTTCTAGACAATTTGCGGCTCCATCTGAACATGTGAGTCAATCCTTTGGGGCAGAGTTGGGATGTAAAGCACAGCTCCTTTGCCTGTGTGCTGAAGAAGAGTTATGAGCTCTGTTTGCTGCCTTTTCTTGGTGTAGCCACATGGTGAAGGTCTCAAAGGAGCCATGTCATTCTATACTGGAGTGAAATCTAAGTCCCTGACTTCCAATGTCTATTATTCACACTAAGTTGAAACATTCCTAACAAACGCTTGTTTTCAGTACTACAAGTTTGAAATCCAGAAAAAAAAGGTTGTAGTTATGACAATTTCTGTGTATTTGTGCAAAGTAATATTTTTCATTATATATATTAATAACAGATATGTACCTACATACTAATGCTTTCATTCCTTGATTTAGTTATTCATCATACTATTTGCCATTGTATTAGGTCATCGAATATATTAAATAAAATTCCTTTGCGCTTTTCTTCTCTTACTGAATTTTTTGCCCTTTATCCATTTGCTCGGAGTCAAAACCAGTCGTAGACTTCTTTATCCACTACTTATCGATTACAAATTCAAGAATTTCTCATCTGTTTATAAAATGGGTAATGAAGAAGCTTCATGAACTACTGATTTTATATGAAATCACTGCAATTTGATATCTATCTTGATACGCCCTAATATTTAGCATGTGATAGATTTTCATCACCTCCTTATGAAGCAAAATTCATAATGTAAGTTGCCCAGTTAAACAAGTATACTGAAATACAAAGTTCATGTTAAACAAAACAGCACCGGTGAGTCCTTTTTTACTAAGAAAGTGGGGATACTAGGATTAAAATTTCGGGTACTTACAAAAACTTTAACAGGATTGCCTATCAAACAATGGATAGATGCAAAATGGAAAAATCACTGTCAGGGTAAGAATTTGTTTACCTTTACACACAGGTCTATGATCACTCCATGCAGCAAAAACTTCAGCTATCCTCTGACAGGTGATACTCTTGGAACCTTGTAGCACATAATCTTCATCGCAGGAGAACTGTACTGTTGCTCCCAAGCTAAAATCAAACAAGGACATAAAAAGAAGCATTTTTTAAAAAATAGATACCTGTCCATTTCTTCCATTCCTTTAAATATGACAGTCCTGACAAACAATACAAACATGTAATCCAGAAATTTCTGCTCTCAGTAGTAAAAGGTTGGAGGCTGTGTACTAGCCTAACTGTGCACAGCGTTCAGCCCTCTCTGGGCCGACTTTGGCTGGAGCTGGTTTACCTCTTTTAACAGTCATTTGTAGGTTAAGTGACTATTTTACAACCTAACGTCAGACCTCCATATTGTAAAAATTTGACAAACCTCGACACTGTGTAACTAAAAGTAGTTCTTTATGTTAAGTGAAGCTAGGAAAGAATGTGAAAGCTATATAAGGGAATCACCTAGAAGAAAAATCAAAAGGTCAACTACAAGACTGAAAAAGAAATCCCTATTATAAACATTTTATTCCTCTCAGTGAAGACCTCAGGATACAAATGATTTGCTGTGAATATCTCCCACCCCTGATTCTTGAGGAAATCTGGAGCTTTTGACATTAAAACTGGGGGGCATTGAAAGGGGGACCACAATACCAGAGAGAAGGGCTAGATATGAATAATGTTTCTTGTAGTTAAAAAGTAGTATATTATTAATAAGAGTTTTGTCTTATTAATAAGATGAACTATTAATATTATTAATAAGAGGAATATATTAATTTGGATTATTGTCAAAATACTAGAATAACATTGTTTTATATTTTGATTAGTAGGTTAAGATTTTAGTTAAGCTTGCAGTGAAATCTTAACTTCATAGAAGTGATCTCTGTACTCTTGCCAGTAACAAGATTCTGAATGTAACACATACTGCTAGATAATGAAAATTACAAGGTGAACATGAGGATTTGCTCATTTAACTGGCATATGTTTATCAAATTAATGGAAGAAAATAGAAGATTTCTAAAAATATATTTCTACATGTTTAGCTATCATTATTTATGAAGTTATAATATTGGATTGAAAAGGTTTTGTACTTTTTCATATGAATCTGCCATCTGGTGTTGGAAACTTAGCACTGGACAAAACAAGAAATAAGTCCAGAAAAACAGTTTTGGCTTTTTTTTGGTTGTTTGTTAAGTTTTTCTGAGAGGAGGATTGGGGGCTGGAGGGGGAAGAGGGGGAGGAAGTGAAAAGTTGAATAACTCAACACATAAATGCATATTCTTGAGATAATTCTTTTCCTTTAATATCATTATGGTTTCAAATCCTGATTACAGCTGAAATAGACAATACATCAGGTCTGTCTCTGACACCAGTGTCTTACACTCCGTAATTTCAGCTTGCTGAGTTTAAAAGCTTGTCTGTCACAGCTGTAATGTGTAAAATGTTTCATAAATACACGACTTACAAGGTCTTGGCTACACTGCAGATGCAGTTCTCTGGGTATTTTAAGATTAAATGTGCAGTAATTCCCCAAGAGTTTGTTATAGCAGCCTTCCTGTATAACACTGAAAGCCATGTAGTTACCTGACCCTCCTCAGATGGATGACATTTTCTTGTCTTTGATATGTTACGTACTTGTGAAAAAAAATGTTTGATAGATCTCTCTAAGCAAGGTACCAATATTTACTTGGCTGGGATCTTCAAGTCTTTATTTGATCCCAGAAGGTATGACATTCATTTCTGCCAAAACATACTAAAATTAATTTTTCTCTGCAGGGTTTGGCTTGCAAAGAATGAGCTCTGTTTTTTTCCCTTATAGATGGACATTTTAGTGCTGCAATTCTTCAACTCACAAAGTCAGGGAGAAAAATAAAAAGGCTGAGCACACATTCCAAAGAATAACTTTTGTTAGGTAATCTATTCAAATACATTTATGATGGAAAAGGCTACTAGAGAAGATTGATACTTACCAGAACAAGTATTAACTTAAGGGAGTTAGAAATGTTAGATGTTTCAAAAGGAGTGGTGTCAGAAAAAAATAGCTGACGGAATCTGAGAGGTACCTGGGCCTTACAGAGACATAGATAATAAGAAATGAGGACATGAAAGATGATATAGTCATCTAACCAGACATATTGGAAAAGGAAGATTTGATAGTGGATAACGGCGCTATAAACTATTCCAAAACCAGTTCCTGTTTATGTAAGAATGTTTGTGAATGAATGAGATAAAGAATAGTTGCAGAATCCACCAAAAAAGAAAGGGAGATACAAAAGTGAAAAACTAAAAAAAAAAAAAAAACAACCAAAAAAAACCCCCCAAAAAACCAAAAACCCCCATAATGTAAAGGCCCTTGCAATGTAAGGATAAAGGGCTTTTATATACGACTGAGGAAAAAGAGCCATCAGGTAGATCATAGAGTCGGAGGATATTTCAAAACTGTGAAACACAAAGATTATCTATCATTAATATAAAAAATTATGCACAGCTGCTACAAGGACTGTATGGTTAGGAAAGTTCAAAAGATAGACACTGGGAACACAAGAGTATCTTTCTCAAGATTAGAATTTTGTAATAATCTATCTGTTTCAGAAAGCCATGTTGAGCAAATTTGAGCATCTTTGATTATTAGGGAAAAAAAAGGAACACTTGAAGAACAATGACGTAGAAATATATTTCCTTTAACTATTTTAAAGACTGTTTTAAAGAGGAAATGTTGAGCAGGAAGTACACCATTTACAAATAAATTTAAACTCATGGTAAAAAACCTGTAACAGCCAAAAATCCTAGAGGCCTGAATGATTATGAAGACTGTACAAATATGATAAATATTTCTATCACCTACAAAAGTATAAATAACACTCACATTACGATGTCCACTTTATTTGTCCAAATCAGTTTTGATATTAAACTGGTATTTAATACCATATGACTGTAAGCATATGACCGGACTCATAAACAGAGTGAGATTGGATAATTTACAAAATCTGTCACATATATGCTGTGTGAGTGAGACCTACTAAGAGCAATTAGATAAGCAGATGATAAAGTACCACTCTAAGAAAGAAAATGGAAAAGTATGGGATCAGTTCCTATGGAAAATCAACTAAAAAAAAGACAGTAATAGAGAGTTTGTCAAGAAAATGTTAAGAAAATGCATCTCTTGGGAATTTAAAATCATAGTCAAGATCACAATTTTTTAATATTTTGCTGTCATTATCCATCTATACACCCTTAAAAATGGAAACCCAGCAATTCTTTCAAAATTGTCTAATACCAGTGAATCACAGAATCATAGAATATTCTGAGTTGGAAGATACACACAAGGATCATGGAGTCCAGCTCTTAAGTGAACAGCCCATACAGGGGTCAAAGGAGAGATCCTTCTTGTTTCTGATGATTATACCTTTTTTTCCAATGCCTTTCATCTGTGACCTAGAAGAATTCAGTTTGAAATTCATCTTTCTCGAAAAAAAGTTTGATAACTTGAGTACAAGAGCGTAAAGTGCCACTTCCCTCCGTCGGAGGGTGCATGAAGCACATGAGGTGAATATGATGAAGATTCAAAAAAAATATACAAATTACCAAGAAATAATTATTAGCTCTAAGACAAAATGAAAAAAGGATAGGCCAAAGGTTTGATGAGGGTTTGTGTGGTGTGGTGACATAGCAGAAAGTTCAGTAGGGTTTTAAGTTCTTGGGTTTTTTTTATTTTCTTTTTCTTTGACAGAATCCCAAATTATTTAAGGATCGTGTTACAGGACAAAGGGAGATTCTTGATAGATCTAAAATTGATGATATCTATTACATATCCAGAGGTACTGTAGGAGGACATGTGAGAGATCTGATCTCAGCCTTCTGGTATGTAAGAGAACTAAAAATTGTGGAGTGAGAAAATCAGATCATGGAAGCTGGTTTTAGGGGAACCTCTGAACTGTGGGCAGGTATTATTTCAGAGAAAACTGGCAGAGTAGTCTGAAAACAGATTGTGGGAACAAATGACCAAAAATAGTGTGGAAAAATAAGGATGGTTTGATTTCCTGACTTACATTTGATCCAAACAGCTTACCAGATGAAGCCCCCTAAAAGTGTGAGTAGACTATATCTCCTTTGTAAATCTCAAGAGAACTGAAGCATGATATAGCTATGAAGTTGTTCATTGTTGTGTACAATACAGATATACATCACCAAAAAAAGAAAAATCTCAAGGATAGCACGAAAATCTCAAAAAATTTCAGAAGCAGAATATATTAATTAAAAAAAAATTCTGTGGATGCAGTCAATGGCCAGACTGGTTCATTTAGTTCAGTATGCTAACACTGAAAATGATGAAAAGTTAATGCTTAGAGAAAATCTTTAAAATACAGGAAACATTTATAGTTCGTCTTCTGATAATTTATGATTAATGAACTTTCTGAACTGGATCTACTAATTTAGAAGTCCCTGGCTGACTAAATTAGACATTTTCAATGAGAGCCTAGCTAAAGCTAAGTGGTAAGGCACATCGGTAAGCAAAAGAGCTTCTTTGGGTATATTAGTCACAAAAGGAAGGTCATATACAATGTGGGTTCATTTGTAAATGGATGAAGCAGTCTTGTGGTGCTGAAATCCAATATGGAAAAGGCAGAAGTACTACATGCCTTTTCTGCATCCATTTCCACAGCAGATGTACTCCTAGGCTTCTGTATGTACCAACACAATTTGTGAAGAAGAGGGACAGACAATACTGGGAAACAATAGGTAAAAGGAAGTAGCTGTATTTAAGGGCAGGTGGCCAGATATCTTTCACCAAAAGGTGCTGAAAAATCTGACGGAGTCTGCAAGGTGAGTATCATCACTGAAAAACCATGAGATGCTCCTACTGACAGTAGAAAGGCTAACATTACATGAACTTTTAAAAAGGGCAAGGAGATGCTAGGAATCTTACATTGATCTCTGGAAAGAACATGTGCTCTATTAAAGCATGAACTGGAAATCAAGAGCATGTACACAGATTTGCCAAAGTTGAATTTTATCAACTTGATTGTCTTCTATGACAAAATGACTGGCTACATGGCCCAGTGGTAGATGTAACAGTGCTTAGTGTAGCAATACTCAACATTAGCAGGGTTTCTGAGAGCACCTTTTATAGCACTGTGTTTTGAGAGCTGACAAAATATGCTCTGAATAAAAACATATTCAAAACTGGCCTGGCAGCTGTGTTTAAAGGGTAGGAATCAATGGCTTCCAATTCAGCTGGTGGACAGTAATAAACTGAGCATTAGGAAATCAATATGGGGTCTGATGCTGTTTAACATTTTCATCCTCAGCTTTGATGGTGAGACAGAATTTATGCATCCATATATTTATGGATCATACTAAACTGGGAAAAGTAGCTGACACACTGAAGAGCAGACCTTCAATCCAGAAGCCTGACAGAGTCCAGCACTGGGCCAACAGAAACCTCATGAAACTAAACAAGTAGAGGTACAACGTTCTGCACTATTGATCAGTAATATTTTCTCATCCTGAATAAAACAAACTATATACTTAACAATACTAGAAGTGGTGGCAGTAGATCAAGTGAAATTATTACTCAGCTGGTGAAGCTTTATCTGCAATATTAAGCCCAATGTTTTGCCTCCCACTTCAAGAGAGAGATTGGTAAAAACTCAAGAGTTTGGAGATTAGTCAGAGGCTTAAAGCACATGTCCTACAGTAAAAGGTTAAGGCAGCTAGGCTTAATTAGTCTGACAAAGAGAAAGTTATTATCTGAGAGCAGACCATAACTACTTCAGGAGCCATTACAAAAATAATGAAGCCAAACTTTCCTAAATGTGCCAGATAATATACAATGGACAGCTTAGAATCAGATTTTACTTTACAAGAAATTTCCTTCAATAAAGCCAGGAAGATCTGGAACAGCATACTCAAACTCCTGCGAAATCTTCAGTTTTGGGAGTTTTCAGGATTGGCTAAACAAAGCCACAGCTGATCTGACTAGTCGCGCTTTGGGCAGGAGAATGGACTGGATGCCCTCTGAAGGACCCTTCCAATCAATATTTCTATGACTCACATAAGCTGTTTAATTTGTCCTGAATTAATGCAAAGCTTTTGCGTATACAACATAATGTGCTCAGGCAGTTCATAATTCCAAAAATGAATGCTAGACCTTTGTCTCTCAGTACCTTTATCTGCAAATTTCTAATAGGACAAAAGATGATTGCCATTAGGTTTGCATTTTCATTAAAAAAACCAAATGGGATATATTTTTATTAGGAAAATGTATTAATAGATATTAAATAAGGAAGTTAGTATACAAATTCGACAAATCATTAATTTCATATCTGCTTTTAAAGTTTTTGTGTGCCTCAAACTTTGGATTCCTCTTTAAAAGACAGAAACTAAAAGTAGTAATGAGTCCAAAATGAAGCTATAGAATCTCTAAAGGATAAGAAAGCTCAAATTTAAAATTTTGAACTTCATATGAAGTTTATACTGAATAGTATTATTTTAATAGTTGGCATTTGTGTAGCAAACTGCCCCATTTTAGGTTCTTCTCCTACATTATTTGACAGGTTATTTAAATTATTGCTGAAAAATAATCAATCATGCAAGGAATCAAACCATCTTTCTGATGTATTAACCTATTCTGCTCATACCTGCAACTGAACAAATTTGAAGAGACCATTTTTGGCCATAGAAGAAAATGTACAACCACTAATAACTAAACATCACCTCTTAAAGTCCATGTCTATCAAAGTGCAAATTTAACATTATGATATATTTTAATGCTAGCATAAAGAAATAATCGGTATTTCAGTACACGTATTATTTCTTCCACCTGCAGCAAAATAAACTAAAGATATGTAAGCTCTCAAGATTATGCAGAGTGCATGATCTTTTTTTTTAACCTAGCAACTTTCTACACACTACTGATCCACAATTGTTTATGTGCAAGCCACAGATAGGTTCTACAGTCGTCTCTTTGAGTCACAGTATGAGAACTGAGCTAAGTCACAGAATCTCTCTCAAGTTAAGAATATCCATAGAAACATTTTCATAGATCACTTGATACATTACTTGGAAATATTACTGCAAAATGATAGGATTCCATGATATAGTGTTAGAACATCCAAATCTTCCAAACTTCTGATCAAGAAAAATCCTTACTGTGTGCTCAAAAAACTAAAGTGAAGACTAAATTTCAGTTTCAGAGGATTTCCTGACACTTTAGTGGTCATTGATAATTCATCTTTAAAAAAAAGTCATCTTGTCTCACAAAGCTTGTACTGTCAGACACTTGTCCTTGACAAAGGAACCACTTAACTGTTAAAAAAGTGATAGGTGCACAGATCCCCTATAAACTAGCCTCATATTTTACACTGCAAATCAAGTTTTGTTAATTTTTCAGGATGTTTGGCTTCAAGCTTCAGAGTCTGGAAGCTCACCTTGCATATCTGCAGAGAAGGATAGGTGATTGAGAGAAGATTTAAGGAAAATCAAGAGTGAAACTTCTAGTCAATCTACTCAATTAATGTTGAACTTCATTCTTCCAAAGAAAACAACTATAAATTCATTTATAATATTAAATGAAAGAAGATATTATCATTAGTTATACTATAAGTCGACCCGTTGGTAGAATAAATTGTCCTTATCGTAAATTATGTATTTTTCCTTCTCTTAGTAGAATATGTATTTTTAAGACCACACCAGCATTTTTTTCCAACAGTATTCACTGCTTTGTTGCGATACAAGTTTGATAAGAATCTCATCTTTAAATCCTAGTTGGACCACACTAGAGAGGTAGAGGGATAGAGATGGGCTCGTTCATTCGTATCATGAAGACAGAACTTTGAGATGGTGGTGGAAGAACACGTCTCACAATAAAACACCTGATCAAAGACAATTCAGTCTGGATATGTTTATTACAGTAGATACAAAGAAAAATAGAAACAAGACCACATGAAAACTTTTTCTCTTTATCTATCACATCTTATATTTTACATAGTGGCATTGATTCTAAAACTGGACACATGGAAAAGATGTTTATTTTACTGGCTGACAAGTAAAGTAAAATTTGAAATTCCAGCAGAATAATCACTAGTGTGTCTAAAATTTTAAGAAACTCCCAGGGAATGGAAGTTTTCTTTCTGAAGTAGAATGTTTTTCTCAGTACAGGAAAAACTGGCAGCTATAAGTCTTCTTGACTTTTTTTCCACATGCAAAACCTTTTATGCTCAAAATAGGCATCTAGCATCAGAAACAATGCCTTTAATACTCAAAAATACAGCTACAGGGAATTTTCACATTAGAAGAATTATCTAAAAGGGTAAACATGGAATTAGAGGCTCCAAATAAGGTCATGGAATACTCCAGTTTGCCTTAGATCTTGCATTACAGATTTTCTAAGTCTGTGTAAGAACCACATAAGAGAAAATGAATGTGCTGAGAGCAGAGAGTGTTTGTAATCAGAAAAGAAGTAAAACTGAAATACAATGCTTCCAAACCTACATTTTCACATGAAGAAGGCTAAGGAGATGTGACAAGAGCATGCTCTTCTCTAAAATATATTAAATTGTACAGAAAGTAAATGTTGATTGATCTTAGCAGAGATAGAACTAAACCCTTCTTCAAAATACTGAGTTTTCAAATGAAGGCATTGGAATTGGAATTGTCACTTTCTTTTCAGAAAGGAAAGACAGAGACAAGCTTGAAGTAAAGCTATTTCCTTTGTTACAGAGAGAGTGACTTCAAGAAGGGAAAGGTGAAAGTGTTCTATTTTTCTGTCTGCCAGGTATAAGACAGCCCAGAAAAGATTTTCCATAGCACTTGATGTTTTTAACTAAACGTAAATGTCCAAGTTATTTATTTAAAATAATTTGTAACGTTCTTACTTTGGAAGCTTATGAAGCAATTGAACAACCATTATGATAATGTCAAGAACTGAAACCAGGTTAGCTCAAAAAGGAATTTCATTAAGTCTGCTTAAAATTTTTAGTCTGCTTTTGTTCTCCATAAGACCTTTAACAATGTATGAAGTGTTCAACCTGAGACAAATGTACATGTTTTTCTAATGTGCACCAGTGCTGTTTTTTACTAGTGTAAATCACAACAGATAATTTGGGGATTTTTTTCTTTTTTTAAGAGAAAAAAAGCCAGTGAGATTAGGGAGAATTTAAAGAAAAAAACCACTATAAAATATATTGACTCTTGTACCTGTATATCTTGTATACTATTTTTCAGTAAGTTGAATGCCTTCTCCTTTCATTTTCCCATAAATGCATTTGAAATAGGAAGCCTGATACATCATCCCAGTGTACAGTGAAAAATAATGCTAATTGAAATCCTAATATTTCGGTCCAAAAAGAAAGATGAGGGCATGATCATCATCATATCTTCTCTGAGGTAGTGCCCTCGCATAAGTTTAACTAGAATAATCTTTGCAAGTAAGTCTTTCCATGATCATTTGCAGAGATAACTCTTGAAAAGAACTGTCAGGCTGTCTGTCAAAGGCTGTTGCTCTCAAGACATATTTTTGAAGTCAAAATACAAAACACCAGCCAAAGTAATGATTCTAGAAAGTATCATTAGAATCTAATGATCTAGAAAGTATCAATTCTAGACAGTTAAATACAGCTATTTTTTTTGAAAATATTAACTTTTTTTTTGCCAACTAACATCAGAAATTACATTTTTATAAAATCAGTTATAAATCTTTCTCTGATGCACATTGAAATTTTGCTTTTCTCAAAACTAGAGAAACAGGGAGACTAGTATGACTAATTGAGAAATTATAACCATTTGCTAGCTAGCACATTTACTTAGGAGGCAATTGTCAATCCTTTCTTCTGCTCGATTGCAAGGAGAAAACATAAAACACACACACAAAAGAGTACAAGAAGTTATGTAAAAGAAGGAAGTATCATAATTTTGTAAAGCCTTTGTACATCCCGATTAAGAGTTATCTTCAAATGCTTAGAAGTGTGTTGCATGATATGTACAATACAAAAGATATAGAAAACAAACCTGAAGGTAATAAAAACAAATAATTTTAAAATTATCTCACTTCTACTTCTTATGTCTTTTTTCTTTCATCATTGAGGTGTTTTGAAGAGTTTTGTAAATATAAAGTGAAATTAGCATATGATGTGAAACAAGAACATATCTTTAGATTCATTTTTTTATACAGTCTAAAGTGTCTTTATATGTCAAAAATAAAATAATATGCATATCAACCCTTTAAAATAAATGTTCAACAATTGAAAAGGAAAAAAATCAGAAATTTAGAAAAGAGGCTAAAATTAATCCAAAACATTCTAAAAAGTTCATTGTGTATATATCCCTACTCATCAGCCACTGGTGATACTGAAATTAGGAATCATGTTCACTGAGAAAACAACATAGAATGTTTTGAAAGAGTATTGAAAGCCTTTTTTGTCTTACGAGATAAGGACTTTGAAAGATAAATGCAAACAGAGGAGTATACATAAAAATTAATAAAAAACCCAGTCTGTATTAAGAGTGCTAAACCAGTGTGAGGACTATTAGGGAAATAGGTCTGCATGTATCAAACTTCAGGGTTCCTGAAAAACATACTGTAGGAAATGCAGTATTCTCTATCAGAGTCCAATGAATATTTCTGTAAGATTTGAAATTTCTTCTCCGAGGTTTTATTGTTCTTGTGTTATATTCAGCTTTGCTTTGTCTTTTGCAAAAACCTCCAGTACAACATGTATGCTCAATATTTATAAATCTAACAGAGTATTTGCAAGAGAAAATAACGTAAACTTACCTTCAATCCAATTTTTGCCAGATTTTCAGAGATATATGATCTCTTCTAAGTAGGTATTTTATCTTTTTCCATACTACCTACAAGCTGTATTGCATTACATAATTTTATACAAAATTCTAGTGCACTTTTTACTAAGAAGGTCAGTTTTGAGAGAGTACTCAGCAACAGTAATACATTTTTAACATATTCATTTTCCAGGTTCAGTATTAGAGAAATGATACAATGGTAGAATTTATGTTTTACCTAAAATCTGAGCCTATCCGTTTTCCATTTTCTGGTTCTCCAGGATCTGGACACAAATTGGACGCCTGTTTAATACCTCCCTCATTTACTGGAAAAAAAAAAAACAACAACAAAATAAAATAAAATAAACAACCAAAAAAGAAGAGATAAAATAATGTAAGCAATTAACAAATATGAAAGAGTATATTTTTTTCATTTTACACCTTTTAAAACATATTTTCTCCAGAATATGATCACCCATATAAACTCTAGTTTCAATACATATGCTTATCCTCCTTATAATAAACAAAACATGTATTTTCTGATTTTTTTTTTCCAAAAAATAACACAAGTTCTTTATCAGATGTATTAATCATCTATTTTGTTTGTTTGCAATATTATTGCATCTGAATGGAAATGTTATTGTTATTTCTTTAGAAACATTAACATTTAAAGGAGTGTTCATCAGGTTTAGGGCTGTAAGATTTTATTCTGAACATACGCTAATAAATGTCATCTCCACTAAGAGCTGACCTTTTCTCCTTGAATTATAATAAAACTTGAATACATAAGCTCCTGCTGAGAGAATTGTCCTTAATCAGTATTGAAAATGTATATATTCCCAAAATACGGTGATCTGAAGGTAAACTCAAAATGCCAGTTTGATTTGCATAAATTTATCTTACAATAAACTAAAATGGATCTTCAGAGAGAAACTTCCTGTGAAACATTCTCTGTATTTTTCCAGAAATTTGTATGTAACTGTCTAACCCTCAGCATATTCAACCCATTCACAAAACTGAAAAATTAGCAAAGGATGTTAGTCTGCAATTATTTGATAAACTCATGGCTTGACAGAAAAATATTTTTTTAAAAAAAACCAAGTTGACATGAAGCCAAGCAATTTGTATTAAGCGGAAAAATATTTTAACCTTTATTCATCTTTGTTACTGATGAACTAGACCAATGGATTTGCAGTATTAGAATTTTACTTCCCTTTAAGAAAAAGGTTTGAATACAATCAGGGTACCCACACTACTGGATTAAAAAAAAAAAACTAGATTCTAACTATACTTCTAAAGGGTGTTCATTAAATTTCAGCTCTTAATGAAGGGGAATATAATTCAGAATACTTGAGGACTTCTCTTCCTTGAAATTCATCTTCTTACACACACACAAAGGGAGGAATTGGTTTGGTACCCCTGAGGAAGCCAAAGGCCAAAGGCAAATGTTGTAGAGGCTTAAACAGAAAACATCTCAACAAAGCAGACTGCTCCAAAAACCTACCGAGCTCAGCGCTTGTCAGCTGGAACCACAATATTTACTCTCCTCTGTCCCAAAACACCTTTAACATGTCAAAGGTTGCTCTAAAAGCAAACCGAGGCAATCTCTGTTCATCTGGATTTCTATGTTCAGGGGACTTTTGGGCCAGGAGGAGTCTTCTTCCTGGTTGCAGATTTCAGTCTTTTCCTCCTCCAAGAAGTGTACAGGTCATGAAAGCATACTAGCTACATAAACCCATGTTCATGCTAATGTGGGAATATATCTATTTCTCTGACAACTACAATTCCATAGACTGCATTTAACAAGGCCATCTTGTTGGATAAGCGTTTACAACTGACTCTCTGAAATATCTGGGTGCTTCATTATGAGACATGAGAAACTCATAATCACCAAAAGTAGCCTGCATATATATAGAAGACACTGAAACTTTTCTGACATTAAATATATATTAAAACTATACTTAAAAAATATTCATGCTGTCTGATAATAATATTATAGAAATTATAATGGTGCCATTTGGCCATGCATTGTATATCAATGCACACAGAAGAAATTTTTACTGTAAAAAATAAAAATAGTGTTTAAACAGTATTATTTCTACTTATTATAATTCATGTTTTAATATTTCAAATAATTATTTTATTTTTGTACATTATGTTTCCCCACACACAGGTAATAGAGCAAATATCCACATAAAAAGAACATTCTACTGGATTGCAAGACACAAGAACTACTATACATTTTGATTTCTACCAGAAATGGAAGCTTGAAAATCCTATTAATTTTTGACAACTTCTGTATAAGGTTTAATTCCTAGAAATACTCTACAAAATAGAATTTTAAATATATGGAATTACCAATATTCATGAATAAAAATATAAAGGCTGATGTTAAAGAAAGTCAATAAAGTAATTAATTTTAAAAATTAATACATATACTGCAGTAAAAATACAGAGGGAAATGTTATAGGTAGATATTGAATTCTGATTTGATCCCAATTGCAAAGTGCATTTACACAATCTTAAACCCATTCTGATTTCTGTTAAGTACCTAGTGAAAAGTAATTTTTGTATTCATGTTAATTTTATAGACATAATGCCTGAATTTTCCGTCTACAGCCCTATGTAATTCCACAGATATCTGTCTATATATTTTTGGTTTACACCCCAGATGCTCATATGATAATAAGCAATTAAAGGGTTTCCTGTAGTAAATTAAATGCATCTAAGGAAAGAATTCATTCCTGGTCTGGTCATGAAACTGGTATCAAGAAACTCCAGAGTTCTAATCCGGGTTGAATTAAATCTGCCGATTAATTCATTTGTTAGTGTCAACACTTCTAAACTGAAGCTGATGCATACTTGTTTCAAAGTGTATCATCATATCAAATATCACCATTCTGGCTTTAATATGTGCAAATCACCTGTGCATTAGTATTCAAAGTTATACAACTGATAACATCAAAAAAAAAAGAGATGTAAAATAATGAAAGGACATACAGATGAGAATGCTAGATGAAAATTTCTAAAGGCATTTTTACTACAAGGCATAATATAAAATAGATATTCACTTATCCTTGTTTTCACAAACAGTTGAATGTTGGTAGTTGTTTTTTTTAAAGGACCCTATCTGCCATTGTAATGCAAGTACAGACCCAGCTGGGGCCACACTGAGAAAATTATCTAGTCAACAGCCAAATACATAAGATTCTTACAATATATTATCTATTCAACATCCTTAGCTACCAAAGTGACTAGAGAATCAAATGCTAGATTACAATATAAAACCTTAGTTATCTATTTATGACAAGATTATGATCAATAAAGGTACAAATCACCAAGGTTTTCACCTTCACTTATTATTGACTCATGTAGGTAATCTATTCTGCATAATCGACAACAAAAAAGATAAAGAGTTTAAAAGACAAAAGATTCCAGCTTCACATAAAATATCATAACAAATGAAATTATCGAAAGACCTTCAAAAATATGTAGATAAATTTCATTGCTTATTTCATAACAATGAGCTTTGGATATCATGAGTATCTGGTACTTCATTATAAATATGGAATTCCTATTAAAGTTTGTAGAGTAGAAAATGTAACGATTAGTGCAAAATAAACAATCTCTTTTATCAACAATTGTATTATTATTGTATTATTATTTGTAACTACAGAATCACTGATGGGCCATCAGACAGAGACCTCAGTGATGTACTTTATAAACACTACCGTAATTATCTTACTGTTACTTCTTCTACATGATCAGTCTGTTTTCCATTCACCCAATAGGCATAAAAAGGATATATATTTTTAAATATCTTGATACAAAGTTTTCAAATAAACCAGAAATGTCTTACAGAACTATTTAGGTGATGCAGTTGAAAGAGAAGTTGGATATGGCAATACATGATATTACAAAAATTGAACAGAAGTTTGTTTTGCTCTATTTTTCTGACTTGGTAAATGTTAGAGAGTCTTCCTGCCTAAAGACATCTTTCTCTAAAAAAAAAGAAATCATATCTAATACCTTGAGAGTTTATAATCTAACACCGAAAAGTAAAACCTATGCTAATGTGTCCTACTAAATTCTGCAAACTGAATCCATCACCCATACTTTAAACAAATAATTGCTGCAAGCATGTCCAACCTAGAGAGCTTCAAAAGCAAGTCCTTTCAGTCCTGTGAAGAATAACGAAACGTAGTATAATCCAACATATGCTAAACATTTAGTCCACTTTATTTACTTCTAAATATTTAAAATGTGGTTCTATTCCAAAAAGGCCTCTATAAAAATGGCACATTCTTTTTCAGAAGTATCCTTTTAATGTATTTAGAGACACACCTATTTAATTTGTGCTAGAAAGTTGCCTGACTCCTCCTTACAATTTAATCAGGACTTTGTCCACTGAGATGTCAAGCACTTTCAGTTTCTAATTTCTGTAATTAAAATTGAAGGCACCAAGCATCTCCAGAATTTTTAAAGCTGCAGCTAGTTAATCAGTTAAAATGTAAAACTTAATGAATAAAAAAAATTTCAAAAAGTGACTTCATATGTGGTTGTGCACTTGTCATGAGGATATACTTTAGCTTGCACAGCATTCGATGTTACTACTAATGTTCAATTAAAGTAATAGATCTCCTATTCACAGCTAAATTTACAGCTGACACCTAGGAGGCTGAATATTTATTTCCTTGCGAATACTGTAAATTTATTGTGAAATTATTGATAAAATAACGTCCTTCAACAATGCCAGATTTATAGAAAGTCTGTCTTTAGAGTAGAACCATACTTAAAAATTCACCATGCAGACTGGAGAAACCAGTTCTATTATCAGAAATACATAGATAATTACACACAAACAGCACACCACAAACTTCACTCTTTCACTAGAAAAAAGTAACGAAAAAGGAGTACACTCACAGATAGAAAACTTGTTGCTGTTGTCTTTCCCTGGAAACAATTTAAATCCTCTAGATTTAAAATCTATGGCCTTTTTCACTAGTTAAAAAAACAAAAACAAAAACATGTATCAGGCAATACAATCTAAAATATTTCATTTGACAAATTTTATCATGGAAGTATATACAAATTAGAGTACTGGCTACCTCATAAGTTCAGATATTGTACCTTTGGTGTGAAACAACTTACAAAAATAAATATTGTGACCAATCTGTATACCTGACAAAGGAAAGAAGTGATATTTACAAATTATTTTTTCTCCCGCATAACTAATTAAAAAAAGTATGGCCAAAAGTATTTATTTCCATGCCCCACATAATTGTGTAAAACTTTGTCACACATTTATGGAACTTGGAAAATGAAAAGAATTATAAATATATCTGCTCCAAAACAGCTGTTTCTTCTGTGTTGAGAACAAAAAAGAAGAAAAAAGATATTTGAATATAGAGAATAAAATACAGTCTGCTGTCCTGCCATTGGTTCTGCAGCTGGTCTTCTTCCTAGCTTGAAAACTGTTATTTGCAGAATGTGATACGGAAGGTAGCTGTCTCCCACCTCTCCCCTAAGCCCACAGCTCATCTGTTTCTGTAAAAAATCCTTCTTGTGGGCTGGCTTTATGAGAAACACAATTAACCCGGGTCAACCTTGTGGCCTCAACATATCTTTGAAAGAAAATAACTAATAAAAAGAGAATAGACCCAAAACTTGAAATATTTTAAAAATGTAAGCAAGAATAAGCAAAAACACAAGAAACTTTCCTTTTCAGTCAGTAAACTAAGTGCCTTTTATCTCTAATATGCTTGGCCTGTGAGCGGTGAATTATACATTAAAATGGACCTTCTTAAAAATTTTTAAATGTTAAGTATAAATTGATTTTAGGTGGCTTTATATGTATATATAATTTATCTATATAATTTTTATATATATATAAAATATACTTAAGTGGTTTTATAGTCACTATAGCCACTATATATTTTTTAAAAACTATATGGAAGAAGATATTTTATCTTGGCTACAAGCAAATACTGCTGATAAAGACAGCAAAGATTAAAGGAACTACACCTAGGAGAACTTAACATAAGAAGATAGAGTGTACGTCATCAAAGAATTTTTCATACCCATTACTTCTTATAGAAAATCAATGGATATTCAAAGAACCTTTACCTTAGTTATAAATACCACAGTAGCAAAATAATATAGTTATCTTTTTATAAATAAAACTATCATTACTCATCACGAGAGCAGAGCCAGATTCAGAAGAAAGAGGGTACTACTAAAAAAGACAATTTGTAGGATAGATACAGGATATGTTAATAAATATTTTTATGCTTCTGATTGGAGATTGTATTTCCTTATAAATACAGAAACACTATTATCTCAAAAGGAAAAATGTAAATTTACTTGTGTGTTACTGCGATGTAACCTATAAATATTGATGGTATATATTATATGAGAATTTCCCAGAAATAGTATCATATAATAATATCATATATCATATGATAATGGTTCTGGGAAATACATTATTTGGAGCACTGAAACATATGCTGCCACAAAGTACAAGATTTTGGGGTTTTTTTTACCCTTAATAGGACAAGCCCCTCCCCCACTCCAAATTAAAAGAAGTCCATAAGCAATTCTATCCTCAGTGGAAATCACAGACCCAAGAACTCTACCTTCATACAGTGGAGCAATACTGGAATAACAGTAATGCTCTCTTGTCATTATCTGAGCTTTCTAAAATGTTATTTCTATGTAAATAGGAAGGTTGTACTATAGCTCTAACTCTCTTTTGGCTTTCTTTGAGGATCAGTGTAAAATAACTCCTCATTAATCAGAAGATAGGCTTAGTTATTCTTCCAGCACCTAAGCAAAATGGGAGTGGTCTTGAATATATGACCTCAGGTGCTTGAATGTGTTTAAATGCTTGAATTAGAGACATGTTTGTCCTTTCTTTTCAGAAGTCATAACAACACACTAAAAGAGGAAGACTGTCCTGTACTTTTTTTCATTTGTTTGTACTCATTTTGAAACACTTAAATGGCATATTCCTAATTTATGTACACAAGAAGTGTTCACAAGATCTAAGGTAGAACTGAAAATAGTTAAGAGTGTCTTGGTGACCACATTGAAATCAGTTACAGATATTCATAATCAGTTGCATCACTTTGCCAAGGCTATTAAATACCACTAGGAAAGCAAGCAATTTCAGTTCTCTAAAGCACCTTTACAAGAGAAGAACTTTTATCTTAACTGGGGTTTGTATCTTGATTTATTGAACAGTAATTTCTGAATACACTGTGAAGGAGTAGTTATAAAAATTTATATGGCAAACATGCCATGACTAAACCATGTGTTGGGTTGCAAATGCATGTACATAAAAACAGCCCCACCATCACAAAAAAATCCCCTAACCAATAAATAGATTATACTTGGCAAAATCATGCTTATTTTGCATGTCAAACACATGACGGTAAGTACTGAAGGTGGATTTCACTTTTCAGAAGTCTCAGAGGATGGATTCATGACAGCAAACTGTGTAGTTGTACACATCTAAGCCCATCCACAAGGAAAAAGAGACACATTAGGAGTTCAGTTCATCTGGTCTTAAGATACCTACTTTTGCATGAGATGAGTTTATTGCCCATTTCTCTCAAGAAAAAGAGTTCAGATGTAACAATTCTACAAATAGTTAAATATGGTCAGACTAGTATGTTCTCATATTTTTTAACAGCCAAGAGCCAAGAAAATAGATTTTATCAACGAAGTAGGATACTCCTGTGGAGACATACCAATATAATAGAAAGGTAGTGATAAGACATAAGTATATTTTAAAAATAACCTAAATTTATAAAAAACCTATATGACCTAACCATCTGTTCAGTGTTATAATGCATGCAGAGGCTTATTTTATTTTTAAATAATACTTTATATACATATGGCTTCTACGTCGGTTGGTTGGTTTGTTTTAAATTTATAGATAAAGACAGCAGGTTTGTTTGTATTGGTTTTTTTTGGAGGAGAAGGAACACTGGTGCGCATCTCCTATCCGAATAAATCTCTGACGATACTGAATCTATTTTTGATCACATGACTGGATGAAGCATGAAGAGTAGCATCAGAACTCTGTGAAACCAAATCAAAGATTATGTTAAAACCCTGAAAATAATTTAGGCATCCACCTTGGGATTTCTGCTCAACACCGCTCGTGCGTTTTTTCCTAGTTCAAGTCTCTTTAATATAAATACAGAATTATTATTATAGAATTATAGAATGGTTTGGGTTGGAAGGTACCTAAGGATCATCTGGTGCAAAGTCCCCTGCTGTGGGCAGGGACACTTTCCAATAAAACACCTTGATGAAAGCCCCATCCAGCCTGGCCTTGAACACTTCCAGTAATGGAATGGTTGCTTCTCTGGGTAACCTGTTCAAGTACCTCACCATCCTCAAGTAAAGAAGTTCTTAATATCTACTCTAAACTTACCTTCCTTCAGCTTAAAGCCATCCCCCCTTGCCCTATCACTACATGCCCATGTAAAAAGTCCCTCTCCAGCTGTCTTGTAGGTCCTCTTCAGGTAATTGAAGGTGTTCCAAAGTCTCCACAAAGCCTTCACTTCTTCAGACTCAACAGCCCCACCTTTATCTCTCACTCTTTCTCTGTAACTTTTTCTAATGTTAGAAGGCACAATATTTTCTGTAAATAAGGAAGATGGAATTGAATGCTTTACTAAGTGGGGGAAGGATATGAACAGTCCCAGTAATGAAGGAAGTCCAGGTAAGAACTTTTGCATTACAGATGAGTGAGCTAATATTCAGTCAATAGACAAACCAGAGACACCTACACTTTTCAATCAGCCAATTAAAAGTGAAATGTGTTCAGAATTATTTTCTTGAAGTCTTTGACCAAAAACGGTCTCCCATGTAAGATAATGAAGATTCCAACACTTACAGGCAAAATTTTAGGCACACATAAAAAATTAAAATATTGTCTTCTTTTTTTCTTCAATAAAAAGGCTGTGTAATTATGTATATTTATGCAAATTCATATTTGCATGTATACGGACATGCTACATACAAACACTTGTAAGAGAGGACTAAGTCCAACAATTCCAGCATTTTATACTTCAGGATAGGCACTGCAATAAAAAAGGACCTCACATAAAAAAGTTTTAAGCATATATATCATAAAAAAACCCCACTTAGATGTAAAATTTGAATAACAAGCTTAAGTACAGCAAGCCCTTAAACACTAGAAACAAAATTCATTTTGAATGAAGATTGTTCAGTTGACACTGAAGTTCTGGCTTCATTGAGAAAGTGTGTCCTGAGGGCCAAATGAGAAATAAATTTCAAGGAAAATTTGCTTCTACAATATGGAAGCATCAGACTATATAGCCATGTGAAGAATATTTATTTAAAACACTGTCAACCCACAAATTCACGTCTTTGTTTTGGTTATGCAACAGCATTTATGTAAAGGAAGTGTCCAGCTTGTCATTACTATATTTTGTAAATTTTCAAACAAAATATAAACAATATTTAAAATGCTGAGGACTAAAATACCACTGTTTTATGCAAAGCAGGCACTCAGGTTGCTTTACTTCAAGTAACTATGCAGAACAATGGAAACAGCCCTTTCCTTCTCAGGAACTACTCTTACTTTATATTCACTATCACTCAGCTGACGGAGATGGAGAGCAATATGATAACATCAAAGCCATTATTTCAAGATTGTATGTACATCCCTACCTAAATTACATCTGTAAAAATATAATACAATTGGAAAACAAGTTATCTAAGAAATAAAGAGTGAGTAACTCATCAACTGTTTTCTGAATTGACCAAAAAAAATTGTTTGGAATACAGTGTAGAACTGATTTTGACTTGTGCAGAACCAATAATTCACTGATTATTTAAAATTTTCAATATGTGATGATGGCAGATTTTACTCACAATAACTGCTATTTCTAGTGACAGAAACAAGCTTATTGTGTACTTTGGACTTCCAGCATTGGCTGCACATGTGCAGATATGCCAAATAAGTTATGCATGATACTTCCAGTTCATCTTTGGCATATGTGTACTTCATTGTATTTCCTCTAGAAGTACATCTGCTGCCTGAATGCGCTGAACTTACTACTCCCATGAAGGTCAGTTACCTTTCTTTTTTTTTTTTCGCATTCACATCATATTGACTACACAATTATCCAGAATTTCCGAATTCTAACAATGTAAGTAGCGAATATCCAGGTATCTTAGGGATCACCACTTCAAGAGATTGCACAAATGGGGTGGTCATGGGAGGAAAGAGATAAAAACTTATTTAATTTTTATGTGATGGCACTCCAGGCTTCAGAAATTTATATTAAAAACTTCTAAACCTAGTGATTACCCAAATAAACTTCACTGTAACCCAACACACCAACTAATGTAGCACTATCTTCTACAACCTTTCTGCACCTTGAAAGTCAGCATTAGAGAACATGAATTTTCATCAGTTTTTGTAGTACAGCATGAACTGCATAGGTTAACAATTTCTTAAATATGAAGAGCCATACAGAAGATGAACAGACTACAAAGTGGTGAAACGTCCACTTTTCACACTAATACATTTTTCATTTTTTACATGAGCTGATCTTAGTTTTTCATTTACTTCCCACACCCTCCACTCATTTCCCTACATCCCCCACCTCTTTTAACTCTTAAGTCCCCATGTCAAATCAAACTGTATAAAAGATTTCTATTTCTAATTACTGCAACTACTACATTACTATACTGAATTACTTCACTGTATTATTAATTGAAAATTATCAAAATCACAGTTTTTCTACTATATTCTGTATTTTATATGCAACAAATTTCTCTAATTTAAAAAAAAATTATTTAAAAGGAAGAAAGTACGGTTAATATATGTATTTTAATATTAATTTATAATTGCACTATTGATAATTTGGTTTTTACATTCGAACTAAAATACATCTGATTTATACCAACAATTTGTGGTCAAAAGAAGAAAACCTGAAATACTGAGGGAAAGTAGTGACGCAACATATCAGACAAATAGCAATTACAGAAGTAAATGTATAGTGCAATGAAGAACAATTAAGAACTGCAGGAACTGCAAAAAACATGAATAGGAAAAACGAGTTCTGAGAAGAAAATTGACAGGGAAGCAGAAAAGGCAATAATTCGATTAAAACATTAACACAACCCATTTATTGAAATCAGTATGACTGATTTTCTTTTTCCCTTTCTTCCTTCTAACCACTCCAGACTTGACTGTTGGATGAAAAATTATCACCTTTCCTTCTTCCAAGTGCGAAGATATAAAGAAGTTTAGGACATTATTATGACTTTTTCTCCAATAAAAATCTTGACATTAACAAACCATCCATTATAGAGTTCATCCACCAAACAGAACATATCTATGTGATTTTTTGCACGTTAAATGGGTATTTCCAAAAGTATTATGAAATATTAAACAAATATAATTCAGTGATTAAATGTTTGAGTGCTAGATTACATTTGTGTTATGCTTATGTCTTGAAACTTTTAAAATTTTCCAAGAAGAAAACTTCTTATATACAAATCTTCTTATACACAAATAATCGTAGAAATATAGAATACAATAATCTTACTGCCATATACATTTAATTTCTTCAGACCCCCATCTTTGTAGTTCTGTATTTCACTAACAAAAACAAAGAAATAAGAAAAACCAACCCTGAGGACATGCGCACATTGGTTACATAAGAGATTTAAAAATATTTAACAGCTGTTCAAAAAAACTCTCACCTTTCAAAAAACCTACTCCCATTCTTTCTTCTTTCTGCTTCTAAGTAAACCTCAAAAAAATTAGGAAATGTGAATATCTATTTCCTAACAAATCCTTAAAAGTTTTATATTGAATAATCCCAAAATAATGATCTATCATATACTTTTATCATAATCTCTCAAAGAAAATAAAAAAAATCAAGATAATTTTCTCTTAACATCCTTTTGTTCTCAAAAGTTTCCTTAGCAAATGATTTAATTTCCTATAACAAATCTTAAAATCTTCTTGCCTTCTACCATCACAAATTCTCCTGTGAGACAGGAGGAAAAAGAAATGCTGGTTTAATAGGGAACACCCAGTAGCAAGATTATTTTCTCCCTGATTCATTTTTTCCTGGCCATTACTAAGATGCTATAAAAAGCCAGATATCAAAAAGCATAAGGCAAGCTGGGATACACAAGTACTCTTAAAGAAGAAAGAGGAAAGGAGAGCGAAATTATAAAGGCTTACAAGAAGGTAATAAAAAAATAGAGCTGAAAACATAGAGAAAGAAAAAGAATGGATATATCAGTAAAATTAATAAGATTCTGTAAAAAACCATCTAAGTAAAATTATCAAAACATATCTCTTTCCTCAAACTGAGACTATATGGTTAAAAATTTGCAAATGCTCTGTGACATTTCTGCTCTTTGAGAAAAGAAGTTTAGAGTCATGAATTTTCTTGGAATTCAGAGGTCTCTTAAAAATAATTTTCCTAATGAAAGCCCTGAGACACTTTTGAACTGGTAGATGATGACTAGAGTCATGCCTTAAGACTTCCTATTTGATCCTGAGTCTGCTAAGCAATTTTTTTTCTCCAACTACTACATCTCTTTTTCAGACTGTTTATTTTTTTCTAAATTTAATTGATGACTTATGAGCTGTACTAGAGGTCCTTTTACATTGTTTGCACCTGGTACTAATTTGTTTCTCAGAGGCATTTAATTACGATGTACATGGATTTCCGTATTAAAATGAACATTGAGAAGAGAAGAGAATAGAATAGAATAGAATAGAATAGAATAGAATAGAATAGAATAGAATAGAATAGAATAGAATAGAATAGAATAGAATAGAATAGAATAGAATAGAATAGAAATGAAATAATAGAGTAGTTGGAAGGGACCAATGACAATCAATAGTCAACTGCCTGACCACTTCAGGGCTGACCAAAATTTAAGTCATATTATTAAGCACACTGTACAAATGCCTTTTAGCATTTGGCCACATGCCTCTTAACATATCTTTAAACAGTAAAAGTATGCTATATAAGCCTTCAAAAGAAAATGTTCTGAAATATCTCTCAGGATGAACGCATATATAGAAATAAAAATTCTAGAGCCTTAACAAGTAAAGTATGTAGTTGACTGAATTAAAGAACAATTCAATAGGTCTAACAACATTACTAAACTCTGAATTCACTGTACAAAATACAAATAGTAAAAAACAAAAAATGCCAGATTATCCTCTATTACTTTAGTCATGATGAAGCCAACAATTCCTGAATATTTAAACAGGAAAAAAAAAATCCACAGGAAAATATCATGTTTCTATCATGTGTCTATCATGTTTAATTGCCTTCTTGTTTTCACATCTGAGAAATATAGATCATACTAGAAATTGTAATTGTAGTAGAGAAAAGAATTTGTACTAAAATCTTGGAATTCAAAGTTCCTTGGTTTAACTGAATGAAAGGGTTTAGGGATCTCCTTTTCCCCCCCTTCTTCTGAATAGAGGAGATAAACTTTCCTGAATACAACCACTTGGTTTCTTTACAACTAAGGACCCAAAAGGTGCCATATTTCAATACCAGCTATCCTATCTAAATATATTTTTCATTAGCCTATCAAGGTGCATCTTGAAAGCAAGCTTCTCATCCTTTATTACTCCCTACTTCTACAAGGTTTCATTGTTGCAATAACACGAACTCTTCTTGCTCATCCCCTTAATAAAAATATTTATATGTTACATACTAACTTGTCCTTATTTAAGTTCTGTACATACAGACATTCACTTCAAAATTTATGCTTTTATCCTGTCTTACACGGTATTTTGTAAGGTGGGATGATCAGGAAAATGTAACACCATTACAGTACTTTAATTTATCTGATTCAGTCTGAATTCTTGTTGATAAAGAAAGTATAATCATGTACAGTATTCCTCAAGAGATTTCACTACTGTCTTATAAAATAGTACTTGTCCTTCCCTACCTTTAAGGAAAATATTGCACAAATTGCACCTAGGGCTTCTTTATCCAGCTAATAAGCTTAGAGAAGATATTCATCAGCCAGCCTTTGACACAATTTAAATTATTGTTGAGGTCCAGGTAGTATATCTAGTCCAGTAATTTACACCTAGCAGTTGAATTTTGGGTACATATAAACCTCTAGTTCTCTCTGTACATCTCATTCATGCACAGACCTCAAAGAAATGTTTACAAAACAAAACAGTATTGTTACTGTCTACTCATTCTGAAAGACCTTATCCACAGAACAATCTCATGGAAGCCAACAGTACTACTCTTTTTCTGCAGTTATGGTTTTGCATCAATGCTAATGTATCATAAAACAGCACTATTCCAGTCTTACTAGCAATATTCTCAAAGAAGCCTACAGTTAGGTCCATATGTACAATAAATTTTTACAATTTAAAATATTCACACATATGGTAAGTTGCAGTAATTATATTTAATATATAAAATTTTTTCTTCTCAATTATGAATTAATTTGCATAATTTGGGAGTGTAATTCTTAAATTACGATTTAGAGCACAGCAAAAAAGGCATTTCCAATGTAAAAAATAATTTTTAATATCTATTAAACAAAGAAATAATTTTAGAAGGATTTAATATAAAATTCTTAAGTAGCTCTTAAGTAATTCCATAGTTATTTAATATGCAGAGTTTTTAGACTTCTGTGCATAATACATTGTCAAAGAGAGATTAAAATACTTAAATAATAACCTACAGGAAACTCTATATAAATACCTCTAGAACATCCCTTCGTAACAGAAATGTCTTCAGGTCATTTACCAACTATCTCAAACATTCACAAAAATTCCTTCCCAATATGTCTCTGTCTTTTTAGTAAGGAATATTTTATGGAGGAAAATGATAGGTTATTTATTGATGGTCATTTGATTTGTTTTAATGGCTGTTATCAAATATTGGTGTTTGCCGAGTAAAAATGGTATATTTTTACTCAGTATAGGAATATCCCTTTAATAGCATGAACACATATACTGTTCTGTGAGTAACACAGTAAAAAATTTTAAAGATTTTGCATAATGAGCGCTAGCAAAATCAAGATTTTCAATATTGTATGAGGGAATAAAATGCACATGGAACTAGGTGTGGGCTTTCTTTTCCACTAAGGTCCATATAAGTCTGATTTCACTTGTATGTGAGTTGTCATACCTTTTAGTACCTGTAGTACTATTTTAATACGTGAAAAATAAGAACCATAACATTATTTTAGCAGTATTTTAGCATATAAATTATCCTCTTTTTTCATAATGTTTAGAACTATATCATGATAAAATAATTTAGAAGTATGTGATGTACCTATATCTTGTATTAAAGAATAGGTCAGAGAAGAAAGGAACACTGACAAAACAGCGGAGAGGACACTGCAGCGTAATGATTCCAAACAGGAAATGGGAAAAAACTGTACATGTATCACAATCACTGCCATATTTAACTGCCAAAGTAGTACATTCTTACGTCTTCAAATTAGAAGATATTAATACAAATCCTCATAAACTCCCTCATACCTGAAAACAAGCCTGTTTTTTTTAACTTGACCAAAGACATTCTGAAGTGAGTGCATAGCCACACAACCAGTACAAACCAAGCTGTTGATTAATTTATACCAATCAATAACCAGAAAATACTTCAATTTCCACTGAAATTAATACAAATGAAACATAAATATCTGTTTAATTATTTCTATTTCATATGCAAACCAAATACAGTGTTTTTCAGTTGTTCTATTTAAATGATATATTTTAAAATTCTGAAGAAGTGCAGCTCTTCTGTTTCAAAAGGTGTTAGTAAACAATAACTTACACTAGGTGACTATGCAGTAAGATAACAGATTACAAATAAAACTGTCTTTACAAAATATCAATCATATAATGAGACTTCTACAAGTTGCTCGTGCTAAGGAAGGTGCTTCTCATCAATGTATTTGTGTTTATGAATTTTTCATGTACAATTGATTAACATGAAGCACACAATAAAAATTCAAAATATATAATAAATGATATTCAACAACATTAGCCTGCAAAATTAAGCTGATATTTTTTTTGAAATTGTGTATGTCTAAAAACACACCAACATGCAATTTTTTTCTGAATATCTGTTGGTTAAATTAAGACATTCCAGCATTACTTTTTGTCAGCTTCATGTTTCAGATATCGACATTTACTTTATAACACAGCAAACAACACTTGTTTTGTACTCCAAATGTTGTTCATTATTAACACTTTAACATGCAGATTAGATCATCTCAATATAGAATTATATAAAATCTTTAACATTTTAATATTTTCTGAATTCCCTAGTGTTCTAAATGTTGCTTTGGTCATTGATTTCATGTTTGATAGAATGAAAATGTACAGACTTTTAAAAAGCAAAATTTTGCTGAAGATTTAAGCAGAAAGGAGATGAATACAACTGCATCACCTACTAGTTTAGAACAGCAGCTATTTATAAAGTACAGTTTTAATGCTATGGTTAATTATGTCTAATCACATATGCAGAATAGATTAATATTCTAATCTCAACTCTCAAAACTTTCATCAGATGTCTCTTACACTAGGCTTTATTGTGAAATATAATGATATAAGCTATAAAGTCACATCAAAAGAAAATTCCTTATATGCACATTTTGTCTTTTTATAAATCAAACCAATTTAAATAACCAAGACAATATTATTACTAATTTCATTTTTCCATCTGACTGCCCTACTAGAACTCAAATTTAGGCAGATTTAATCCCTTTCCCATTTGGTTCAATTACATTTCCCGAATGGATATCTGAACTTTCATTTTTAATTTATACAAATTATTTTTTTTCATAACTACATGGGCACAAGTAAAATAATATCCAATACCTCTATGAGTAACAACTGCAAGTTCTTTAGTTCTTTCTATCTGTCCAGCATTTCTTGGTCGTCTTCTTGTGCTTTGTAAATTTGGTTGATGAAGAGAGAGCGCTTCCTTGTAAGTGGCCAACTCCAGAATTGGTTTTCTTGTATTCATAGCTTGTACTCGTTGTTCTTCAGCAGATTGTCTACAGGTGGTCACTGCACTGGATACAGCAACATCAGCAGATGTGCTAGCAACAGTAATGGCACCAGTAGTGGCCGCAATATGCTCCTCTAACTCACCAGTGGAGGCAGTTTTGATGAAAGTAGAAGAACCTGTGGGACACACAGTAGTACTGGATGCTAACTTTTTCTTTTAAATTGTGTTTTCTTGATCAATCTAAAAAATTAAATTTCCCTCTGTTTAATATAGTAAAGACAACTGACATGAAAAGAGGAAAGTCAATAGGCTTTATTTAAAAAATTGAAGCAATCAGAACATTGTTTAACGCTAGTGAACATTTTGCAATAATAGTGATACTATATGTTAAGTTTTAAATTTCCTCAAAACTTAAACTTTTTTACCAGTCATAATGACAGCACATAATTTCCACATCTGCACATTCAGTCCTGAAATCAGCATGGCTAGAGCAAAATATACAGCTATACCATTAATAGGGCTCTTGCACTAGGTAACTCCTATAGGAGTGAAACGCCAGCATTATATAGTAACCTAAGTAGCAGAAAAAGCCGCCATACTCCAGCTGCTAATAAGGCTCCCAGATATGCTCATTCTTTCTGTCAAAGCTTGACAGGGCTCTAAAAGCTCATTTAGACTTGACACGAGGCCAAGTGTAGATGAATAATAAAAGGTACACATTTAAACAAAACTTGTCAGTATTATTATTTATGCTTAACTTTGTAAAAAGGCTTCATATGTAATTCTCTTTTTGCTCTCTAAATTCTGTAATAGACCAGAATATTTTACTAAAAACCCTCACATATAAAATGTTTGAGAAGCTAAAAAATTGTCCATGCACTGCTTGTGAAAATATTGTTAGCACTTTTAAGTTCCCTAGTATTTAAAATATATAGCCAAATATTCAATATTTTATTAACATTTTTGTCCTTCCCCATCCCACACATTTGGCTGAAAATGTTTGGAAGCCAAGTCTCTCACCTGTGAGCATTTAGAACATCTTAACACAGTAGAAACTCCATCTTGACTGGAACGAATAAATGACTGGGCAATGCATAACAAAATTCACCATAAAAAAATAGCATAAACAAAGCTGATGTAGCATGAGCTGTACTGTATTTTACTAGTATAATTTAGTATATTTAGAGGCCCTCGAACAGTTATTCAAACAATAATGTTCCATACTACTCTTTTCCGTTCTGAGTGCTCCTTTCATACTTTGAGACTTGTCCTACAAATAGTAAAAAACAAAAAATGATGGAAAGCAACAAGAGTTTTCACACTTTTAGAAAAACCTGTCCACTAGAAAATGGAAATAAGAGTCCCAGAGGAACTAAGCATTATATAGTATATTTAATGCACAACAAGGTGCATCAGACCTCTTGACAGAATTCTCAAATATTCTGTATAAATTAATGGAAGAGATCGTCATATCAAAAATACTCAGTCTTGCTAATAGAGTCTCTTTTGTTAACTGCAGAAATTTTAGTCTAAAAATGGTTTATTTTATTACACTACTAAAAATACTAACATAACAGGATATGTTAGCTTTATAAGGATAACATATAAAGCTGATGTGGATACGTACTACTTTTGCTGTCTGACATTCAATGTCCTAACATCAGTTGCATAGTACAGCACTTCTAAATCGTAGTGGTAGTTTCCCCTGCAAAACTAAAAAACCTTAGAAGCACCATCTGAGACTCCAGGTTTACGTGTCAGAGATCAAACCAAAAACCACTTACTGACCCTATGATGACAGTGGTATAAGTAACTAAAATAGATCTAGACATGTTTTATTCTTTATTTCATAATAAAAGAAGAAAATTGTCACAAAAATGCATAAAATCAAAAGTCTAGACTACTTATGATTCAGTATACAATAAATTTTGACAGATTGGTATCAAGTTTAAAACACAGAAAATACAAATGCATGGCCAAGTGATATTTTGGAACAGAAAAGCGTTGTTTAAAACAAAGAAAACTTAATGTATGTTACATAACCACTACTATTAAAACAAAATCTATGTGAACATATCTTCATCATGCAAGCAAATGTACAGGAACAGGCATTCATCTGCTTCCAATATCAAGGTCAAAGCAAAAGTATATTCAGAATCTCAATCAAATGGCATGGTCTATCCTATTTATTTAAATAGGCACGGCACTTTAAATGAGAAAAACTTAAAAGAAAGTTCATCTCAAAAGGAAAAGGCAAGAAAAATTAAACTTACTGAAGGCTACAAAGCTTACATATTGGAAAGTAATGCTTCAATACAGAGGCAATTTTCAAACAGAACACCTAACTTAGGCTTTCACATCCATTTACACTGAAGAACTCATGCAGAAGATCAGTACAGTTAAACAATGTGGCTTGATTTACATGGAGGATTTTGAGAAAAAATTAATGTTATGTATAAACAATCTTCTAAGTATCAGCTACCGCATAGGATAGATCCATCAATGTTTCCATATATACCATGTAATCTGCAAAAGTATGAATTTTGGTATCTTTATTTTATGAAAACAGTCTTAGACCAATTGAAGCACCTTTGTTGCATGGGCGTTTTAACATACTCTCCACTTCAGATTTCTGCAGTAACATCTGACATTTCAGTTTGTCAAAGAGATTATTTTAAAAATTGTATTTATCTATGTAAAAAAGAAATACTCCTATATTGTTTTACTCTAATACTCTGGTTTAAAAGAAAAAGAAATAAAAGGAAAGAAAAACTTTAAATTATAAATGGCACAAGAAAAAGAAAGGAAGACTGATCTCCACTTTTTGGGAAAGGCTTAAACCAAAATTTTGCAGTCAATTGAAGTCAACTCAGAGGCAGAGCATCACTCTGGATTCACAATCAGCCAGAGAAGATGTGAAGCTTGAGGAACTGCTAGGCTGAATCGTATGAGGAAGCAGTAAGGACATGGGGTTAAGAAAGAGTAATTGTTGTTTAGGGTAAGGGTTCACAAAGAAAGAGAACCTGACCAATCCACACTAAAACAGTCTGAGACCTACTAGACTGGACCAGCATTTCTCTGAGTCTCTGTGGAAGGAGAGCAGACAAAAATCAGTAAAACTGAGGACCTTTCATGTGTGAAATTAGCCTGCTTACACAAGGAAAGATTGGAAGTGGTATTTACACATAAAAACTTATAGCTATGTAGAAGTGAAAAGAGATCAAGCTGATGATCTACAGAGAAATTCAGTTCAGAAAACTAGTCCTAACAAGACACTACTCAAAAGTGTTGCAACTGTTAAAACTCAGGATAATGCAAACATATGGGAGACCCATAAGCCTTTCTATTTATACAGGAGTGGAAGTTGTTCTTGATTCCAGGAACATTTTTAGTAAAGAAAAGAGGCAAGAGCCTTTGACATTTGCTTGAAACAAAGTTCCAAAAATAGATTATGAATCTGTGCTAGATGCACACACTTTGCATTTGCAATATGCTACAAGTATACACAGGGTTCCTGTCGTAAACATGATACCAAAGGAAATTTACCCCAGATAAACTCACAGTGGAAGTTCAATTAACAATTAATCTAATAGACTAACTTTTTATGAGTGATTCCTGAGGGCATAATCTAGGGAGATAATAAATACCTTTGCTGACTCTGAGATGCATTCACCAGAAACAAAAATAAGGCAGAAAATGGTATCTAACAGACTGAAAATGCTTGTTGAAAATAATATTTTTATTTTTCCTTTTAGAGGACTATGACTTGAGAAAGCTTTCCAGTAAGTTGTTCCCTCTTCTCCAGGTTCTCTCAACTTCCTCAGCCTTCCCTCACAGGGTAACTGCTCCAGCCTCCAACCATCTTGGCGACCCTCCACTGGACTTGTTTCAGTGAAAAACTCATCTTCCCTGCCATAAAGGGGAATCTTGATTGCACTATTCCAGCTATGGTCACAGAAGTGTTGAGACAAGGACAAAAATCCTTCCCTTTAAATCTACTGATGACATTCTTATTAATGTAACTCAGGATGCTGTTGGCCTTCTTTCTTTCCAGGGCACACTGCTGTCATGCTCAGCCTGCTGTCTGCCACAACACACAGGCTCTATTCAGCAGAGCTCTTTGCTATCAGACAGTCCTATTGCCGAGGGTTCTTCCTACCGTGCTACAGGACTTTACACCGACCCTTGCTGATTTTCATAGCATTCCTGTTGGCTCATTCCTCCAGCTTGTCTTTGTCCCTGTGGCAGCCCTGTCCTCAGCTATATTGACTGTTGGTCCCTGATTATAATGACTGACATTTTGGTGTCATCTGCAAATCCACTGAGACTGCTCTCCGTCACTGATTGAACCTCACTGATAAACACATTGAAGAGAACTTGTACCAGAACAGACATTTGTGGCACTCCACTTGTTACTGGACTCTAGGCAGAAAGTCTGGCCCACTTGTGACTATTTTCTAAACTTAATTCTTTTATTTCAGTGGTGGAAGAACAGATAAAAACAAGCAAATTGTTCATAAGATCAAACGGGATCTAAGGCTACTGTCCAACAGCTATTCTAATTCATCAAAATTCGTTTTGCTGATTAGTTCTTAAGAACCATGTTGAGTTCAAAATGTGAAAGCAAATAGGAATATTCACTATCTTATTTATTCAGGATGAATAAAGGTACAGGACTTTATTAGTTCTTGTGACACATATGATCCAGCCACAGATTTCTCAAACAAGGCAAAAGGTCCTTAATGCAGATGACCCTAAATGGGACTCATACTACAGGAAGGTGCTAATGAGGTGACTGACAGGAGGTCAGCCTGAGACTTTTCCTGTGTATCTTATTAGCAAGATGCCAGTCTATCATTTTGCAATGGGTAATTGGGAAAGAAGTGTAGTCAGTCAAGCAAAAAAATAAATGCATACTTCGATAAAGAGAAAAAGAGGTAGCAACAATTATAAATAGAACTTTAAAAAAGAGTAATAACTATATTCCATCTTCACTCTTCTTTCAGATGTTCAAGGACTTTTAGTCAAGGCTTATTTAGCTGCTTACTTAAAACCTTCCTATACTTAACTAATTTTGGAGTGACCCATGCACCCTGTTAAGAAGATAGGGGGTTTTTTCCTATCTTAATTAACTGTTCTCTTTGATGTTCTCTGTCATTAAATATCTGATGCTTGCAAGAAATTTCCAATAAAGTTAGAAACCTAATTAGAAGAACATATTCTGGATCTGTTGAAGGAATTTTCAAGTTTGTGTAAATATAGCAGCTTATTTGACTCTTTTAACACGTCATTCCAGACTTATTATTAAAAAAATCACTTTTTTTCATTCTCCATAAATTTCTAGTATCTTTACCTGTTCTTAGGATCAAATGGTAATAGAAGAGAAAGGAAACAGATATATAAACATACATTTTAGATCATAAAATCAGTATTAATGGCTGCCATAAAACATTCTTCTGACGAAATCTATTTTCAGCTCCCAGCTACTCAGAAAAGAAATAAAACTGTAGTTTTAAAGAAATACATGACTGAAAAAGATTCAAAACAAATTTCTAGACTTTAGTTCAAACAGGCAATGATACCTGGACATATACAAGAGCCAAGACTCCAAAAAGCTGTCTAGCCAGAAGTTTAAAAATGTCCTTCTGGTTCCTTTTGTTTTCATATTGTCCACAATTGTGACAGTTGATTCAGAATTCCATTTTTCTTCCCTTTTGGTACCAGAATTTACCTTTTTGCATTACTGCATTCTCTTATGATTTTTTTAAACTTGCCTTTTTTCTGCTCTCTTTTTTTCAACCTCTTCATTGTTATCACTATCTTCTCTTTTTTCTCTATTTTTTGGTGTAAAGTTTCACGTGTAAATCAACTGCTGCAGTAAGACATACCAAAACAGTCTGAAAGTGACAATTAAGAACCCACTAGAAATTTTCAGTGATGCAAGAGATATGTCATACCTCAGTACACACAAATGCATATCTCTATGATCTTCCATATGCCTCTCTCAGTGAACTTAAGATTACCTTACATTTTTTAAGTAAATACTGAAAAGATAGTAAATTTATGCATCTTAACTTTATTAAACTGATTACATTTGGAAATACGAAAATTCAGACAAAACGCCAAACATCTTTAACATGATTTATTTTCTTTCTACTAATATCAGGACGAAGACAGAGAGCTACCTTTTCTATTTTTTTTTACATAGATATGTCCAAATAACAGATTTTATTGCAGCAATATATGGTTTTTTAATAGAAAAAAAAATATGAAAATGCCCAACATATGCCCACATATGGATAATGTTCTTTCAGTTGGTTTACTTAAAGTTAGAAAGTACTTTTTGAAAGGCCTGTTACTTTTAAGAAGAAAAACAAAACCAAAACTTAACACAAATGAATGTTAGTAAATGAGAAAGCAATGATTTAAAATATAAAATAATTTTTTTCATAGTCATACTTTGCTTTCTTTTCAAAAGGCATATGCATCAATGTGACACAAATCTATGTAACTGAACATAATCACACCAAAAACCCCCAAACAATAAAACTTAAAAATTCTTCAAGTCTCTCAACAATATTACAGGAATCTATTAAATGAATGATATAATGCTGGGAATGGAAATTATTCACATCTATTGCCCTTAAAACGAATACCTTTATTGTATTTGTCAAATAAAAAGACTTGCCAATATTGTCTTACATATTTACTTTCTTTTTAATTTGGTTTTGTGAATCATAGTGCAAGAGTGTTATTTCCCCTTTTTAAGGATAGCATGACATCAAATAAGGAAATCTGGAAGAATAATTACTATACAGACTATGTACATTAAAATGTATATAGCAACCATTTAACAAAAAGATACACTTAAAATTTAAAGTTTATGACTTCTAATTCTCTTTCTTGTATCACCATGGATACGCCATCACATTTTAGTGCTCTCATTTCTTTTCAACAAAATTAAATTCTCACTTTCATCTTACTCCCAGAGGAATATTAGTATTAGTTGCCTAATATCTGTTCAGTGTTATAAGCAAGAAAAGTGGCTTTTTAAAATAAAATATTCAGTTTCAGATAGAACAATACTCACTAAAGCTTGAACTGTATACTGTTATGACTTTGACCCTCCTTTTTTTTAATATTTTCAATGAAATTCAGATACATGGGAAGATAATTAATCTTAAACCCAGTAACAATATTTTTCACCTATTTTTAATAGCAAAAAATGTTTATACCATTGATCTTGAGTGTCTAACTAATATTTGCCCCTAGGAGGCTAAATGCCCACATTTTTTATTCTAAATCCAGTATTAGGCATCAAGAATCTATTTGACTTAAACTTATTAATAAAGATTGCTAAACTGATTTAAGATAATAAATTATCCAATATAGTAATCTTCACTACAGAGAAGATTATTTTAATAGCTAATAAATTCAATATATTTTTAAAATTATTATATATTTTTAAACAGATTAGTACTTGTAAGAAATAATGTAAACTCCTTAGAAAGTTTGTTCATTTACTTGGCAAATGGTAGACAAGGTTGTAGAAAAGGTATCTTGAATACAAATCTTAATACTTAAGCATGTATTTTTCATTGTTTACCTTACCTGTGTCTCACAAAATTAACAGAGACTGTAGCCTAGTCGGTACAATTTCCCATTAGTAATCAAAGGCCACAGAATTTATGTTTACACCATGTAGGCTTGCCTTGGCCTGAGGTTGTTTTCACTATTTTTGATAATTCATAGGTGTCAAGTGAATATTTCTTGACCTGATGGCATTTCAGGAATGTTGTGCTCTGATAATACTGCATACAATAATGATGTGATAAAGCTACATAGGCCCTGCATAGCAAGCAAGCAACATACTGAATGAGGTTGAGAGAGGCTAATGTGCAACTTTCAGACTTTAGTAAAAGAACAACGAGAAAGAAGCCAACTATGTTAAGAAAATACACAAAAAAATGAATAATTGAACTCCAAGACTGAAGAGGAAGCTCTCTTCTTCACATCCAAGAGTGTCAAACTCCTCCTAACAGATCCTTGGATGCTCTCAATTCATTGTAATTCCCACCCAGGGTCACAAAGAAATGGGTGAAAATAAGACAAAAGAAATACAGAGGAGAGTAGAAAGGCAATTCTTAACTTTTATAAGTGCATTAGTATTATTATTGATGCTTTTCTATATAATATAATTTAGACTATTAAAACATCAATTAGAATAACAATAAATTGTGTTCCCCTTGGCAATAACAAGATTCTGTGGGTAACATTATATTATGTAAGTGCATTACAACCCAACTAACTTTCAGTCTGAAGCTTTGTATACCAAACATACACTATTTTTCTACGTATCTTACACCACTGAAGTGCTCTCAAATGACTGTCAGGGCTCTGAGAGCTCTAATGGGCCTAAACAGGACTGCCCAGCCTTCCCGGGGCCCCCTCCAACCCACGCCTATGGGTCCAGGGCCCCAAGGCTGAAGCCATGACTCCCTGTGCCAGTGATGCCACAGCAGTGCTTTTCCCCCTCTTCCCACACTCCTGCTCTACCTAGCCATGGGGTTAATGTCCCTGCCTGGCCTTGGCCTGTCCTCTTTTCCATGGAGATACCCAATGCCCAGGGTTTGGTCTGCCTCCAGATGCAGCCTCCTCTGCTCCGTGGGGCAGGGGGACCAGCACTGGCTGAAACACCCTGCACGACCGGCCTCAACCCTGATCCCCGAGCTCGCCAGCCCTTCAGGGAGCTGTTGGCCTGTGCTTGTCTCATATTCACTGTGAAAAATACACCTATGATCAAAGCATAGCATTATACTTAACAAGTGTTACTTTTCCCTTATTTCTCACTCAGAATAAATAAAGTTAATCTCTAAGCAGAATAAATGTTAATTATAAAGCAAAGCAAAGTTGAATGATTTATAAATGAAACTGTACTGTCTTTCATATTTTGGTTTTATCTAAAAGGTCAGGACAGGCTAAAAAATAATACTTTTAAAGAAAGGTCAGGTCCTAAGTGGGATGAAAACAATTCTCTGGCAAGGAAAAATGTTTCTTCAGTATGAAAACTGATTCAAAATCCACCTAGAGTTTACAGAGATAAAGCTATTCCTGCAGAACGTAGTGTGCCATCAGCATCAAGTGGGCAGTTAGTGAACTTTTAAGCTATGAAGTTGCATCCAGTGCAAAACAAGAGCTTTGCCTGAGGAAAATCTTCCCTGTGAGATGACCCTAGTGATCCATTAGCCAACAATTTCAAGATGTCCTAAGGTAAATGCTTACACACTTAAATTTCAAAATCATTGTAAGAATTATATATGCATTGCCTCAGTGAGCATTTCAGGCAATTTTGCACCACAATACAATGACAACAATGACTGTTCTTGTTCAGTAGCCAAAATGGTTCCTAACGTCCAAAATAGCTCAGTTACTGCAAGTATCTTTCCTCACCTTTGTGCTGCACAGAGAAATGCTCACAATGACAACTTTTACAGGAAAAAGATACATTGGCACATCTAAAAACATGGTAATTTCACACTGTCTTTCATAACATCCTAGTAGGTAAACTCAGGAAATGTGTTAGATGAATGGGCAGTGAGGTGGATCAAGAACAGGCTGAATGGCAGAGCTCAGAGGGTCATGATCAGAAGAGTAGAACCCAGCTGGAGGCCTGTACTCAGGGATGATCCCCAGGGATCAACACTGGGTCCAGGCTTATTCAAATTTTTATCGATGACCTGGATGAAGGGGTTGAATGTACCCACAGAAAGTTTGATGATGATATAAAACTGGGGGACTGACTGATACACCTGAAGGCTCTGCTGCCATTCAACAGGAAGAGTGTGATTAGCAGATCGAGAGAGGTGATCCTCCCCCTCTACTCCGCCCTAGTGCAGCTACATCTGGAGTGCTGTGTGCAGTTCTGGGCTCATCAGTTCAAGAAAGACAAGGAGAGGGTACAGTGGAGGGTAAAAAAGACAATGAGGGGTCTGGAGCATTTCTCTTATGAGGAGCAACTGCAGGAGCTGGAACTGTTTAGTTTAGGGAAGACTGAGAGGGAATCTCAACAATACATATAAACATCTCAAAGGCACGTGTCAAGAAGATGGTGCCAGACTCTTTTTGGTGGTGCCCAGTGACAGGACAAGGGCCAATGGCCATAACCCTAAACACAAGAAGTTTCACCTCAATATGAGGAAGAACTTCGTTACATTGAGGGTGGAAGAGCACTGGAGCAGGCTTCCCAGGGAGGTTGTGGAGTCTCCCTGTCTGGAAATGCGCAAAACCCACCTGGACGTTCACCTGTGTAATCTGCTCTAAGTGACCCTGCCTTGGCAGAAGGGTTGGACTGGATGATCTCTAGAGGTCCCTTCCAACCCTTATAATGCTGTGATTCCGTGATTTTTCAGAAACAGCAGCAGGTTTTAGATACTTCTTATACTTGGCCGATAAAACTAAAAAATGTCAAATTTTGAGACAGCTTGTTTCTCACCGTATCTGAACATTTCAGGCTTCATCAGAGTGGTTGAGATTGAAAGGCATCTTAGAATTTGGGCACTTTCAGAACTGTCGGCATTTTTACGGTCATTGCTTGATATTTACTTTACCTAAATTAAATGACATGACCATCTCTACAGAGGCAAGAGTTTCTCAGAGATTCTACAGAGTTCCAAAGCAACTTCTTTCACATGTAAGAAAAAGTTGCTGGATAGCAGGGAATGAGAGCTTTCAGCAGTAAATTTGTTCCCCGAGGAAATAATAAATAAAAAACCCCCAACAACAAACAAATAAACAAATAAAACCCCACATCACATTAATTATAGAAAAAGGGATTACAAAGTTGAGTACAAAAAGAGATATTTTGCCTCTGTACAAAGACCAAAGGATATTTAAATATTAATTATGCACTCAAAAATGATCGCCTCCACAAGAGGTACAAGGATGAATATATGCTATTCAAGAGCCATCTGGACACGATCCTCTGCAATGTGCTCTAGGATGATCCTGCTTGTGCAGGGAATTGGGCCAGACAACTCCACTGTGGTCCCTTCCAACATTACCAAGGCCAAGCTGGATGGGGCCCTGAGCAACCTGGTCTAGTAAAAGATGTCCCTGCCCATGACAGGGGTTTGGAACAAGATGAGCTTTAAGGTCCCTTCAAACCCAAACCATTCTATGGCTCCATGATTCTATGACATCCATTCTGTGATTCTGTCAATTTCTTTCAGGTTGGTTAATATTCATAATTTCCCACTAGGGTCACTGGGAATTTGAATGATTCTTGGCTTAAGTACTACTGACTGGTTTGCTCTAAGTGTAAAAAGAGTGTGCTCCAATGGCTTCAACAAACAGAAGGTCAATTTATTATAATTGAAATTTCTTTCAAAAATATAGTATTTTTATCATTAATTTGTTTAAATTATATAGGTTTGAGAACTTTCTAGGGAAAAATATTATTTAAACATCTAAGCCTTATACCTCTTTCATGAAAAGACAAACTACCCACCATGATGCTGTATACAAATGAAGAATCCTTTCTTCTTACATCTTCAATTACAAATCTGTATATGTTATCTGCCTGTTACACTTATACACTAGACATATATATTAGGAATTAAAAGGTATGGCTCTTAATACCAAGTTTACTATTAACTGAGAAGAGAAGGAAAAGGAGTCACAGGTGAAGAAAAATAGAAATAGCAGCAGTTTGTTTTACTTTCACAAAGTCAATATCCTTCTTCCCTTTTGGAGTCAGCCTGATTTAATTTGAATCTATGTCCTTCAAGTCAAAGATTCTCTTCACAAATATTTTTATATATCATAGTGTACCAAGGCAGCACTATAAACTAAACCAGCATTATCTAAGCAATCCTGCCAGCTTTGTGAAAAGTGGAAGGGTTAGTGTTACCTAGCTTCCAGCTGCCCTGGATTAGAGCTCAAAAGACCTGGTGCCCTATTCCACTGGTAACTTTCTGGTAACTTTGGGTAAATCACTATGAAGTATGTGCCTCAACTCTGACATCCAAAAGAGATCTAATAAATATTTCCAATGGTGATTCATAACTTTACTGTCTCTGTATCTCCCCTCCTCCCACAGATATATTCATTTTCCAAACTGCAGGTTCCTACACAAATCAATCATTTTTCAATCCGAAACTTATCCGTATGTTTTACATCTTTGCTTTCTCTGAACTTTCTTCAACTTTTCTATATTCTTCGGAAATACTGAGAGGCCAGAGCAACAACTGCAGTCAAGGTGAAAGTTGATTTATACAGCAGCATGTTTTCTGTTCTGTCCTCTACTCTTTCTTTAATACTTAGGTTGAAAAGCACTAAGGTGTGCTTTTTTAAGCATTCTAAGGGTGGACCTGAAGACTATGGAGCGCTCTTAGTACACTGACTAAATTAGAGCATAAGAGCTCGCTGATATTACTGACAATAGAAATGATCAACAGATCTCATAATTTTATTTCCAAACTTTTTTGCCTCAGTCTTCACTGGCAAATCCTCTTCCTGCACCCCTCAAGTGGACGGGCTTCAACACAGGGACTGGAATACCAAAGTCCCTTACACTGTCAGAGTTCAGGTTCATGACCTCCTGAACACACATAAGTCTATGGGACCTGATGAGCTGCATCCCAGAGTCCTGAGGGAATTTGCTGATGTAGTTGCCAAGACTCTGTCCATGACACTTGAAAAGTCATGGCGGTCAGGCAAAGTTCCAGGTGACTGGAAAAGGGGAAACATTTTACCTATCTTTAGAAAGGGTAGAAAGGAGGATCCTAGGAACTATCAACTTGTCAGCATCACCTCTGTGCCTGGGAAAACCATGGAACAGAATCCTCCTAGAAGCTGTGCTAAGGCACATGGATGACAGGGAGGTGATTCGAAATGATAGCGCAGCTTCACCAAGCGCAAGTCCTCTCTAATCAACCTAGCAGCCTTCTGTGATGGACCAACTGCAACAATCAACAAAGGGCCATAGATGTCTACTATTCATCTACTTGGACTTCTGCAAAGCCTTGGACACAGTCCTTCACAACATCCTTCTGTCTAAAGTGAAGATAAATGGATTCTGTGGGTGAGCTGTTCAATGGATGATGAATTTCTTGGACAGTTGTGTCCAGAGGGTAATGGTCAACAGTTTAGTGTTCTGACAGGCATAGTGAAAAAGTGGTTTCCCTCAGGGGTCTATATTGGGATCAGTATTATTTAGTGTCTTCACCAATGATATAAACTGAGACATTGAATGCATCCTCAGTCAGCTTGAAGACTGTAAGAAGCAATGTGCTGTGGCTGACACGTCAGAGGGATGAGATGCCATTCATAGAGACCTGGACAAGCCTGAGAAATGGCCTATGAGAACCTCATTAAATTGAACAAGGCAAAGTGCAACGTGCTGTACCTGGCCTATGGCAACCCCTGGTATCAATACAGCCTGGAAGATGAATGGATCAAGAGCAGCCCTGCCAAGGACCTGGGGGTGCTGATGGATGAGAGGCTGGACATGACCCAACAATGTGCACTTGCAGCCCTGAAGGCCAGTTGTATCCAGGGCTGCATCAAAAGCAGTGTGGGCAGCAGGGCAAGAGAGGAGATTTTGCCCCTCTACTCCGCCCTTCTGAGATCCCATCTGGAGTGCTGAGTCCAGATCCGGGGGCCTCAGCACAGGAAGATCATAGACCTGTTACAGAAGGTCCAGAGCAAGGCCATGAAGATGATTAGATGGATGGAGTACCTCTCCTATGAAGAATAGCTGAGAGAATTCAGGCTGTTCAGCCTGCAAAAGAGATTTGTCCTGGCTGACTGTTCAATCCAACTAGCACAGACTAGATTCCAGCCAGGGTATGTATCATACAAGAAGTCATAATTATTCAACAGAATCCTTCCAGGTTCAATCTCCTTATTACTGCCCATCTTGTCAGCTAAATCTTTCTCTCACAATCCCTCACTCTCCACTCTAACCACTTTACTTGCCTCTCTGTAATTTCATTTTCTGAAAAGGTATAACAAGGTTCATATTGACTGGATCCAGTAAAAAAATTATACATTTCAATATCTATAAAACAAAGCATGTAAGTACATTTGAAAGAAGCACACAGTACAACAAGCATCAATGCTAGAAACACTTTAGCATTCACACTGCTATTCTGCATTTGTTCTGACGATTTTCAGACAGACTTAAAAGGTTTGGCCACCATGGTTCTCAGGGAACTTTTACAAAGTTTTCTTTTAAATATGGATGGTACTGAAATTTCACATGATGAATATCTAAAGAAATTACATAACTTAGAATCTCTTTAGTACTAGCTAGTGATTTTGCACATTAACAAATTCCATACAGTAATATTCACTAGTATGCAAGGTTTATTGCCCCAGCTGCATTTAAGTGAAAACACTTTGTTGAACAGAGATGTATGTTTAATAATTTCCTGGTGCTTGTGAATGGGGAAAAAAAAATAATTCTTTCAGCTTTCTCATACTGCTCATACACAAATAAAGCAGCCAATGTTTTAAAGTATAAAGAGATCCATTCACTGGAACTAAAGTGGAGAAAGTGTAACTGGGGATTAAAGAGGTAGTTCAGAAAATTTAATTTCTTACTTGAAGTAGCAATCATTAAAAGATTAACTTTTCATTAAATAGACTTGACTCCTTATTTACTGGGGGATACTTTGCAAAAGGTATTTTTACTTCTTGAATTACATAATCTTAGACTTAATTCGAAAGATCAATGTCAAATGTCCTGAACCCTATCTATACCGCGAATGAGTAAAAATGGTATCATCACATTTAACACTAAGAAATAACTTCTGACATAACATCTTGCATGGGTCACTTCCATATTCATATTCCACAGCAGAATTTTGGATTTATTTTTTCTTTTGTAAAAATAATAACTTTCCTCTCTTTAGGCAGGAGGTTATCCAGCATAATTTTCAGTCTACATGCATATGGTGAGATTAGCTTTTACAAATAACAGACCAAGAAGAAACATTTAAAGAGCACAGCATCTGTATTTCACATATTTTATGCCTCAACATATACCTAGCCAGCCCATAAAATTAACGTTAACATTAAAATCAAATAACTACTTCACCTTTATAAACTCAAGGCCATGAGGATATGCTTTCTCTCACAAATACAAGTGTTCTCAGTAACTAAATAACAAACAACTCCCCATTTAGGCTGACAAGAATAGACAGAAAGAAAAGATATTTCTGCATAGTAATTTATGCAGTTTGATTAGAAAGTATGTGGGAAAATGTGAGTGTGAGGGTAGACAAAAAGTCCCATATTCAATTACTTCATTATCTAGTTCTCTTCATCTGCCTGTTGTTTTCTTATCAAAATGATTTCTTTCCTTCTGCGTGTGTCCTCTAATGGTAGAAAATCACTCCTCCAAAATGTAAAACTACCTCCTAGAACTAAAAAAAAAAGTTGAAAATGCTGAGTGAGGGAAGAAGGAGAGAAGGAAATGGAAGTAAATCTTCCACAGAAATAAATCCAATGCATCTGATGTCAGTGACGCTGTTAATTTTAACATTTAAAATCTACTTTCTAAAGTTAGACCACACCAGGTTTGTTTCCTTTAATGTACAGTAAATTTTATAATGGTCAAAAACATTAATAAACTAACTTGAATGGCTTATTGCATTCAATTATTTTGAAATAATTTTCACAGCAGAAAAACATAAATAATTTAATAAAAAAGCCCAAGCATATTATGAGAACATTTGCATGTCAACAATTTTCCAAAAGGAAACAAAATGTTCCAACATTTAATCTCAATACTACTAAATATCTGGAATGCAAACAAGTGTTTTATTCCAGGTTTTTCTTTCAGTTGTTTTATCATCCTGACATGAACAGATTGTCAGTGCAATATATTACACTGTTTGGCGGCTATGAAGCATACAGATGTGCAGGTTAATGTAATAATGTTTTGACCTTATCAAAATGAAGTATTTTGAAGGCCCTATACACTCTAGAGTTTATGTACTAATAATAGAAGTTTTCAACTGCCATAGAAAAATTTATTTTCCTGGTTAATTTTTCTTGAATTTTAGTGGATTTTCATAGATAAAATATTTTTAATAGATGTATAAAATATATATATGCATCTATATACAGATATGCACTAATATAGGTAAAAATATAAATATAAATATTATATACATTTTTTATATTTATATAAAATATTTATTCATATAGTGATATAGGTGTATATATACATATATATATATATATACACAT